>QEOT01000830.1:243630-299175 GCA_003123785.1 Pterocarya stenoptera | reverse complement strand
GACTAATGCTCATGGGATACATAGTTTCCTTGGGTTGGTAGGATACTACAAGAGGTTTGTAGAAGGATTCTCTAAACTCTCTGGTCCTTTAATGGTATTAACTAAGAAGAATGCCAAGTATGTGTGGAGCGAAGAGTGTGATAGGAGTTTTCAGGAACTCGAGAGGAGGTTGACCACGACACCGGTTTTGGCTTTACCTAAACCTTATAAGCCCTACGTGGTGTACAGTGATACTTCTAAGATGGGTTTAGGATGTGTTTTGATGCAAGAGGGACGCATAGTCGCTTATGCTTCGCAGTAGCTCAAGAATCACGAGTAGAATTATCCTACTCATGACTTAGAATTAGCATCAGTAGTTTTCGCATTAAAGATCTGGAGACACTACTTGTATGGAGAAAAATGTGAGGTGTTTACGGATCATAAAAGTCTGAAGTATCTGTTCAACCAGAAGAGTCTAAATATGAGACAAAGAATAAGTGATTTTCAGTGTGAGATTAAGTATCACGTTGGAAAGGCCAATGTAGTTGCGGATGCCCTTAGTTGCAAGGCCCAGGCTGAATTGCCATCATTATTGGTAGAGATGCGGAGTTTGTTGATTGGAAATCTGCTAAGGGATGTTGTCCTAGCAGCAATGCAAGAAACTTTCTCGTTAACTGAGGAGGAGATTCGAGAAGGACAATGTAAGGAGGACAAGCTAGAAAGCTTACGACAGAGAATTTTTGAAGGCAAGGGACCACATCACTTCATCATTGGAAAGAATGGAATGATATGTTTCAAAGGGAAGAAGGTAATCCCTAGTGCCCTGAAACTAAAGGAAAAGCTTTTCAGGTAAGGTCATTGCACCCCTTATATAGCTCACCCTAGTAGCACTAAGATGTACCGAAATCTGAAAGAAAGATTTTGGTGGGAAGGAGTCAAGAAAGATGTAGTGGAGTTTGTGGCTAAATGTTCAATATGCCAATTGGTAAAAGCGGAACACCATAGGCCTGCAGGAGAGTTGTAGCCACTACCAATTCCCGAATGGAAAAGAGAAGATGTGTCGATGGACTTTGTGATAGGTTTGCCAAGGACATTGACAGGAAATAATTCAATTTGAGTTGTAGTCGATAGACTAACGAAGAGTGCACAGTTTCTACCCATAACCAACACGGATTCTATGGAAAAGTTGTAAATTTATGTTAAGGAAGTGATTCATTTGCACAGAGTGCCAAAGTCTATAGTTTCAGATAAGGAAACAAGATTCACTTCACGTTTCTGGCAGAGTCCACAAAAGATGTTGGGCACAAATTTAAAGTTTAGTAGTGCATATCATCCAAAAACAGATGAACAGACAGAATGCACTATTCAAATATTGGAAGATATGTTGTGAGCATGTGTTTTGGAACTAAGTGGTGATTGGGAAAGCCATTTACCTTTGATAGAGTTCACCTACACCAATAGTTTCCAAGCTACAATACAGATGGCACCTTATGAAGCGCTATACGGAAGAAAGTGTAGATCACCGTTGTATTGGGATGAGGTAAGAAATAAGAAAGGGTTAGGACCCTTTTGATTCAAGAAGTGCGGAAGCAAGTAGAAGTGATTCAAGAAAGAATGAAAGCCGCCCAAAGTTGACAGCAAAGTTATGCCAACAGATGATGCAAAAATTTAGAGTTTTCTATAGGTGACCAGGTGTACGTGAAAATTTCACCCATGAAAGGAGTGGTACAGTTTGGTAAGAAGGGAAGTTAAGCACTAGATATGTTGGACCGTTTGAGGTGGTAGAGAAGAATGGTACGGTAGCTTATCGATAAAGTCTACCAGTAGACATGTAAGGAGTGCACGACGTCTTTCACGTATAATCTTTGAAGAAGAGTTTCAGTGAAAGGCAAGCAGTTGTAATGGAACCCAGCAGTATTCGATTACAACCTAATCTAACTTATGAGGAATGGCCAATGCAAATTGTGGATAGGAAAGAGCAAGAACTGAGGAATCGAAAGATACCCTTAGTTAAAGTGCTTTGAAACAATCCTTAATTTCAACAAGCAACTTGGGAACAAGAAGATGTCAAGAGGACTAACTACCCTCATTTGTTTGTAACCTAGATGTAGACTTTGTTTGAAACTTTTGAATGACTATTTGTACTTGTTCTTATTATGAATGAAATTTTTCTGTAAGAATTTATTGCTTGCAGTGTGCACAGTATTGACCCATCATACCCTTGAAATAGGGCAAGACACGACCTAGAAGAACCCCGCATATGTCTGTGTCTTCAGTGGCACAAATTAGAGAGCGTAAAGAGCGTCGAATCAGAAATCATCTTAGTAGAAGGGAGTAATCGATGGCAAGTCAATCAAAACAACTCAAAAAGTTTGAACATCGAGCATCTTGGTGGATTCGGATTTTTGAGGAAATATTTTCTTACGCCGAGCATTGCCACACGAGGAGCAACAACCTCAATGTAACTGGAAAGATGTAGAAATATCCTATGTTCATAGTTTTAATTTTGAAGCTAAATCAAGTCGCACAACAAAAGAACGAGTGATGAGGTATATGCCTTTTAAGACCTCGGATATGTCTACGGACCGTATTCATTTTCATGAAGAAGGCCAACCTATTGAAGAAATAGAGCTTGAAATAGATCATAGGATGAATGAGATGTGGGTGAATATGTATTTTGATTATGACTTGGATGCAATATTTTATTTCCCACAAGATTCGATGACAGTGGATGATGAGATACCACCCTTATCGTTGTCAGAAGATTCCACGGTAGCAATTGCTAAAGGTATGGAATTTCAAATGATTGAGGTTTATTTGTTTGAGATCATTGTGTGCCGATTTCGAGGATGAAATCTATTTTTAAGGAGGGAGATGTGACATCCCGACTTTTCATAAGGAATCATATTTACATTTTGTATGGATGATGATGTGTCTTTGAATTTTGGTTAAATGTGGAAGAGCCCCTTAGGCTAATTTCTTTTCTTTTATGGGATATGGATCTCTTAGATTAAGGCTTGTTAGTTTTCAAAAAGAAGTAAAGAGACTTGGCCAAAGGGAATAGGCCCATGTAAAGTGTTTGCTTTGGAAAGGCCCAAGTTAGGCCATGGAACAAGGAAAAGGCGCCACTTGGCATGGAAGGAGTTTTTGGTCTTTTGGAAAAAGGCTAAGTTGACACTTGTCAACCATGCATTGGACCTACAAGTGAAAAGTGGAAGAAGCAAGAAAGAGAAAATAGGGTTTCGGTTTTTGGAGGTGTAGGCACCACTTTTGAAAGCTCAAGTCCCTATGGACACATGTTAAACTAAGACAAAAAGTTAATTGTGAGTTCCAAGAATGTGTCATACTAGAGAAGGCAAAAAGACATGTTCTAGAAAATTTTTGAGGAAGAAAGGGGCATGTGACCGACGGCTACAAGGGAGAGAGGCAAAAAGCAAAAAGGAAAAAGCAAAAGTGCCTAGGCAATGACACAAAGTCACCTCAAAGTGACATAGGGATTTTGGAAATCCAAGAGCACACACACACTCATGCCATGTGTCAACCATGCACACTAGAAGAGTGCTTTGGAAGATTTAGATTTTTAGGAAATTACCTTTTAATGTCTTGTTGCATTGAACTTGGACATAGGTGGAAGGGCAAAGTGGAGAATGAGGCAAGTGAAGGGTTTCGGTTTGGGGGAGAAAGGAGCCACAGGAGCAACACATTTGGTCTTCCCCATGCAAGTCCCATCTTGGGGGAAAAAGGGAGATGCCACTTGTCCTGCAAGCATTGGTTGGTAAAAACCTAGAGGGATACTATAAAAGGGAGGAGCCGAAAATGGGGGAGCCCTTTTTGCAAAAAGTTTCTTATTTCTCCTAGTGTATTTTGGCCATCACCTTTTCTCTCTCTAGTCTCCACTTTCCCACACTTTCTCTCTAGCCAAACACCACCATTTTTGTGAAGCACCAAGAAATCACTCACCATTTTTTAGCAAGAGCTCTACAAGTGGAGATAAGAACCATTTCACTTCTCTTCTTTATGCGCACACACAAGACCAAGGGAAGATCTCATCTAGTATTTTCAGATTTAGGGTTTTTCTCACACAACGACTTATTCTCACTCTAGAAACAAGGGTTTTCTCTTCTTAGAAGATGGAACCCGAAATGTAATCTTCAATGGTTTCGGCCCTTCGGTTTTTAGGATGAGGAAAGGAATTTGAAAATGTCACTGCACTCACATTCACTCTCATTTTTAGAATCTAGTGTTTTTGTGAGATTGATTTCTAATACAGTATTTTCAGATTTTGCTATGTATTATCATTGGACTTTTGTAAGTAAACTTCCGACCTATCTTTGATATTATTTGTATATATATGTGAACTTTTGTTTGATTATTTTCTTGAACTTTTGTTTGATTAATTGTTTGACTATGGCTATTATTTCATGCTTATTAATTGGGTTATGTGATGCTATGAGTATTTGTATAAAATTGTGATTGGGAGCTTGATATTTCATGATGAAGTATTCGGCCCTTGTGTTAGTGTATGGAGTTGTTGTTTAAATCTAGTTTGTTTAAGATACAAATTTCGGCTATGGCATAAAATGAAGAAATGCAATGTCTTGTGAAGTATGATTGAACCAAGTTTTCTAATATAATATATGTTAGTTCGGGTTTTGCCATGTTTATTGACTTACAAGTTTGTTTGGAAGTAAAGATTAAATGGAGACATGATGTTATGAGTTGGAATGAGTAAAATACATGTTTTGGAGGGCCTAGATGAATCAGCCAAGACCAAATTTTGGGTGATAAAATTCTGTTTCGATGTTTTAATGTAAGACTCAACAATGTTTGCATGAAATGATCTATGTTTATAAGTTCTAATATTTTCAAGCTATGACGTGACATGCATGCTATGGAATTGAGCTATGTTATTCGGCTTTACATGTTGCATGAATAAGAGTTATGTTTTGTCATGAGTCTACGTTACATGTCTCATGCATTTGGGTCCATGTTTTAAAAAGAAAGAGTCAAAGATGCTTTATAATGACCCCAAATGCTAGAGCGGGAAAATGCTCTAGTGGAACTCCCTGTCTACTCTGGACTGTCCAAAGTCGAGTGGAAACTCCTAGGTTGACGAAGTATAGTCGACGGACCTCAAATGATTCCTATGGATGGATATGGGATCGGAGTTGTACCTAAAGCTAGTGAGTGCATATTACGGTGAAGGCGAAATATGTGAACTGCTGTAAAGAGTATGTTTATGTTTATGACGTAGTCACGTCAATCAAGTGGATCGTTGGTTGATGCGGTAACTAGCAGGGAACACTCGATGCTCAGGGGAGCCGTGAGGTATCCATATATGTGAATGATATGATATGAACATGGCATTTGAGCTCTATGACATGGAATGACATGAAATGACATGATATGTTATGCCACGATATGCTATGATATGAATAAAAGGATAAGGAATGATGAGACTTGATCTCAATATGATATGTTATGACATGATATGATTTGGCATGATATGTTATGATATGAACAAGAACCTAAGCTCAAATGATATGAACAAGTGATAAGAGCTTAAAAGATGAAAAGGGTTATTTTTATGGAAAAAGACCATGATGCACAACTCAAAGTTTTATGTAATGCAGATACATGTCCATGCATTTGTTTGTGTTTACTTTTATATTTTTATGATATATGTGGTATGTTGTTTGTTTACTTGCTGAAATTTTTCAAAATTTCACTGTGGTAGTTTTCACTACCATTTCCCACCCGAAATGGTAGAATTTGTAACAGGTTTAGAAAACTGTGATGGGGAAGCTCAAGAGACCCCCTCCCAAGATAGTCAAGGAGGCCTCGAAGCACCCTGAGGGTCCCTCAGAGCCCTCCGCTCTAGATAGGCTGGAGGCAGCTGACCAGTTTCTAGCCGAGATCATGAAGCTGTTTGAGTCAAGGAAGGGCCAAGTAGGACTAGCCCTTTGGGACCTTAAGTTCTTTCCTTCAAAAGGAAATGATTATCTTTTGTGGACAAGATTTATTTTGGATACGGTCCCATGTTTTTGGTAGTTCTTTTGGGAAACACAAACTTATTTTGAAGTGCTTAAGCTATATGAAAGCTTTGGGATGTTTGCACTTATTGGTACCATGTGTCTTCTATTTTGCCACCGTGCATAAATTAGGTAGAAAAAGAATTTTTCCACTGTGATTTTTATTGCATACTTCTAGATATTAGGTGCATTGCATCTTAACTGTCATGTACAAGGAGCATGTAGCTTTGTGCTACATGTCCCGACACATTCAGTCACCGTCAAATCCCAAGCGGAGGCTGGGGGAGTCACATACATATATTATTATTATGTTAAGCAAAATAATTATATCTATATATATATATTCTTAGTTTTTTAACTTCATTATGAAACAAAAATGTATCATCAAGAAAATCGTGATAGGTAAGGAAAATGCATACATCGAAAGTGGGATTTTCTTACATAGAAAAAATGACAAAAAAGGATTACAAAATGTTCTGGAACATAAGAGGGTTATAATATATAACAAAATTCCCTATTTTTTAGTGGTGGTGTCATTACTGCCACTACAACAAAAAGTGGCTTTTGCGGCCACTTTTATTTCCGGGGACAACAATTTGGCGGCAAAAAACTAGTTTTCCCAGTTGAGATAATAAGTTTGTGACATCTCAGCAGTTTGGCAAAAAAAGTCTCTATTTTCGGCGACTTATAGTGTGGCTGCAAAAGCTATCGACGGATTTAATCTGTTACGACAAGTTTTAGTCTATTGCGGCGATAATGGTTAGACGCAACAAAAATTATATTTCATCAGGTTTATTAGGGCGACTATTGTCGCTGCAATAACCCTTAAGCTTTAAAGTGTCCCACTTGATGTATTTCCCTTTCCCCTCCCTCTGTCTCATTCCCCTTCCAGCGAAAGAAATAGCTCCTGCGAGTTTCTCGAAAACCCATGTCCTAACCAGTCGAGGACCACCATTGACCACCACCTTCTCGCAGCAGCCACCACGATATCTCAAGATTTCCGGTATGTTCAAACCCTAAACCGATTAAACCCTCTCACCCATTTTGGAGACACCATCTGTGCCGAAATCCAGGTCCCAAACTCTAACTAGCCGACTCTGTTTCTTTTTTGAAATCGACAGTAATTTCCACAACTCCAGCCATCCACACACATTAAATCCGTGGTTGATGATGAATTTATCCATTTTGGAGCTTGTGAGTTGCGATTCTCGGCCATAACTAGTGCTTGATATCGATTGGGAATATTAAACACCATAGGGATCTGGGCCGAATCCAGCAAGGTCAGTCCAATCATTTATACTTAAAGTTTGTTTTTTTTTTCCCTATTTACTTCCTTAGTAGATAGTTCATTCAATCTATTATTAATGATGAATGACTATAATATGTTTTATAATTTGATGTTGGTTAACTGAAATTTAGTGGCGACATGGTTGAGTCTCAACTTCATTTGAATGTGCTTATTTCAAATAAATATTAAACCATTATTATGAGTTGTTTGTATTTTCAATTTAATTGCTGTATGAGACATTTGTGTACTTGGGGAAAATTACCAAGTCAGAGGAACAGAGGTGCATTTTTTTCTTTATTTTTTATGTCCATTTGAAAGGTTGTATAGGATGCAACAAATTTATGGTCAAGTCTATGAGTGTATATCTGATCTGTTAGAATGGGTTTTTCTTTTCAATAAGTTATAACGAAGTTTCATAATGCATCTTGAATTTGAATCCGCTAGAATTCTTATCTGAACTCTAAGATCTAGAGTGAGAGAAACAGACAAATAAAATGCGTCTCACATCCTTTATAGTTGCCCAAGTGAATTTCATGGACAATATTGAATACTCAATAAATGGTGAGAGACTAAGTTTCTGTGTCTATATCCAGAAAGTACGTACTTACGCGCATCACTTGATGAAGAGCGAAGAATTTGGCCAATTACATTTAGGGTACTCAAGCACTCATGCTGGTTTCCATGCAGTGATCTATACGTGGTTAATAAGCAATGGATCGCCACTACACCAACCAAAATTAGGTTAAAATGCTGTGACTTCAAGCATTTTGTAGTTGTCTTTTTTAATTATTTGGGTCACCTATTTTCAAGATAATAATAGTATTCGGCCGCGGTATATGCATGCGGTTTGGACATATTTGGGGGCGGTTGGACGCCCATTTCAAGACTATTTTTTCCTTGTTCGTGTATATTTCCATAGGATTCCCGAGTAATATTTCCATATATAATGTTTACTTTCTAAAAATAGTGATTGATGTAACTTGTTGCTTCTCTTTCGGGCATGTTGATTAGTTCAAATATTGATCTCCATCACTTCCATGTTTATGAAATTAGGAATAATTGAAAGTCGGTATCAAGGTTATGAATTTTACTTTGAATTCTCAAATTAATACTATTCTTTTAGAATTATATTTCATACTACCCCAATCCTCATTAATTTATATTATTATTATTCTGGTTTTGTCATATCATTTTCTATTTATTATAATTATTATTTGGTTAGTTATTAATCATAATTACATGTTTTTACTATTTTTATTGGTTACATACTTTTAACCTTTTGAGTAATTTTTTAGGTATTTTAGATAGTTAATTCATTTGAAAAGCCTAGGGCTCCGTCGTTAACGTCTATATATACAAGAAACGGAGGATCATGTTGCCATGTTTGGTGCAAATCGAGAGCTATATATATATAGTACTAGCTTGGTGATCAAGTGTTATAATTTTTAAAAAGGGTGATAATTAATTAGGGCAAAAAAAAAATAAAGAGAGAGATTCTTCCTTACTATTAAGCGCCTGTGCTACATGTATATACATTCTTACATGATACGTCTTCAACGTCCTTATTTTTATTTTCATTAATTAATTAGGACCTTAGGTTAAACATCGACTTTGAAAACTCCCAAAAGATCATTTGATCGATATTCAGATTCTGAAACATGCGTGCATGCATGCATCGAGTTAATTAGTCAATGCATGCATAATATTTCAAAGTACTGCTTTACTTGACGCCAGAAAACTTCTAAAGTCACAAAATTATAGATGATCTTATATATGTAATATTACAGTCAATCACAGAGAGTCCTCGGCCATGTATCCTATGGTGAGAACAAAAAGGGATCAAAGTCAATTTTCTGGAAAATTCAAATGGGCTTGGTCAGTTTTGTGTTGTAGAATTTCAGGACAAGAAGCTAGCTAGCCAAATTGATGTTTGCTGGAATTTTTACAGGGCAGGGGAAACCTAACTTCTTGACAATTTTCTATTTAAATGGAGCTTCCGTAACTGCCTAGGAAACTACAAATTTTCTAGATTGCATGCTTCCGAAATGGGTCGCATTCATTAGACACAGACAATATTATTTTTATATATGCTTCAGCACGGGTCTTATATATAGGAGCTAGATGTTGCATTGCCTTAATTATTAGTTATTTACCGTGGGTGCATGGTAGTTGGGCTGTCAACTTAAGAATAAGTTGATCATGGTGAAAGCTCTCTCTCTCTCTCTCTCTCTCATACCAACAGCTAAGGCACAGAGCCTGTTTAGCCTCGTTTGACATTACTCTAGGAACACTTCTCCTTTCCGGGTCCTGTGCAAGTGCTTACTACCTCTTAATCTGTGCTAGTTTCTTCTACACAATTTAAATCTCTTGTATAAATGCTTAATACAAGACCCATAATTAGCACAGTTTCTTCCCCCTAAAATATCGTAGCAAAATGATAGAGTTTTTCAGGAGGTACAAAAACTAGGTACAGAAAATGATATCCCTTCATCTCTGCTCTGTACAGTACAAGAGCAACTGATTCTGATTAAATCTTTTGGCCATCAATTTCGATCTTCGTATATTTATTCTGGTTTCAGAAACCAAGTTTTAATAGGCTACTAAAAAAAAAAAATTGATTAATGGTATGTTGGTCAATCACAGGGTTGCACTTTGATTGTAAACTTGAGTCGAATTTATTTTTGATTGTTGAGACTGCGAATCTACCACATAGGTGTCAGCTGTCCCTCCTTTATTTTGGGCATAGGCCAACGATATAACTACAGGGAATAATGTGCTAATAAATAATGTAATCGACTACACTTATTTATATAATGTACCAAAGACTACTCGGTTTATTAGCTGTCTACTCTTAAATTAGAATATTGCAAACAAAATAGCTGGTTTGCTTATCAAACCCTTTTATGATATCTACCAGCTGTAAACACTCTCACTTTGACTGCTATCAGCTAGTACCATATCATATTCCATAAGATACTGCACCACCAATGATGAACCTATTTCTGTTGTCTCATCTTGGTCAGTAAGGATATCTTTTTCATATCTTGGATTCAGCTTGAACATGGCGATGTTTTTAAACTCATGTGTATACATGGAGTAAACAACTCCATCTTAGATTAGGATCCCTCTAAGCAAAAAGTATCAGATTTCACTTACAAAACAATGCTGATGCTATAATATCAATGTAGATTTAATACCGAACAACCATCTTGTCTAAAAGAGAAAGTGATTGTCTAAGCATATATAATATAACTATTATTATACTATATAATATGCCATATTATATTGGGATCTTTAAGATGGCTAGTCCAATGTTGACTCACCATGCTAGAAGTTGATGGTATAATCATTAGCTAAAATTATATCCTAACTTTATCCTTGGCTATGGCTAGGCCATTGCCATGTAATCATACAATAATATACTGTACACTATATTATTCTTCAAGCATTGTTACAATGTTAAACTGAGTTATCCATGATGGTTTGTTTTCATTAAATAGATATAGGCCTAAGCAACTAGAAAAACAACTTTATAGATAGATTTTCATTTGCCTTTTGTTTTTTCGCTAATTCTTGGGAACTTAGTATATTCATCAATAGATATATTGTTGATGAATTTCATTTATGGCATCATATGTAGATGGACAAGACGTGGATGGATATTAAAGATAGATTTGTGTCTAATGAATATGCATCGGGGGTTAACCATTTCATCACTATGGCTCGGGAACATGCACCCAGAGGGGTTGACATTAGGTGTCCATGTCGTAAGTGCCGTAATATGTTCTTCCAGCCAATAAATGTGGTTGAGGATTATTTATTTATCATAGGGATTGATCCTTCTTATAAGGCCTGGACATTCCACAGTGAGGAAGAAGTATTGGATGTTAGTTCGTCAGATTCTGGTGATGAGGCAAGCTTGAATGATGGCTACATTGATGATATGGATGAGATGCTGGACGACATTCAGGCTGGAGCCTCTATGGACCACTCATACGGCTCTCAAAGCTTTGATCATGGTGTAACAGAAGGGGATCCTCGTGCCAACTTTGCTGAGTTGTTAGAAGATGCACGTCATCCACTCTATCCATCGTGCCAAAAGTTTTCAAAGCTATCATTTATCGTAAAGTTGCTTCATATCAAAACAGTTGGTGGTTGGAGTGTTAAATCCTTTAACATGGTTATCAAGTTGTTGAAAGATGCATTTCCTAATGCTCTTCTCCCTGACTCATATAATGAGGTATGCTGCTTGGAATGTGGCCTCGGCTTTAATTACACCAAGATAGATGCTTGCTTGAATGATTGTGTTCTTTTTTGGAAGAAACATTCTGATAAGAAGAAGTGCCCTAAATGCAACACTCTGAGGTGGGTGTTAAGCACTAATAAGGCAAAGAAAATTCCACATAAAGTCCTGAGGTATTTTCCTTTGATCCCAAGGTTGCAAAGACTATTTGTGTCAAGAAAGACTGCCGTGGCAATGAGGTGGCATGCGTGTGAACGGGTCAACGATGCTAATGTCATGAGGCATCCTGCAGATTCAAAGGTCTAGCAAGATTTTGATCTACAGTTTCCTACATTTGCCGCAGATTCTCGTAATGTGAGACTTGGTTTAGCTAGTGATGGTTTTAACCCATTTAACAATATAGCTAAACCATATAGTATATGGCCAATGATACTCATACCTTATAACTTGCCCCCTTGGCTATGCATGAAAGATCCATACCTCATGCTATCTTTGCTAATCCCTAGCCCAAAAGCTCCTGGTAATGATATTGACATCTATCTACACCCTTTAATTGACAAATTGAAATATTTGTGGGAAGATGGAATTAGTACGGGTGGAGCACAAAGGGGAAGTTGGCATGTCCAACATGCAATGGTGAGACAGATTCATTGTGGTTGGTCTATGGGCGAAAACATTGTAACATGGGATATCGTCGGTGGTTGTCG
Source organism: Pterocarya stenoptera (assembly GCA_003123785.1). NCBI lineage: Eukaryota > Viridiplantae > Streptophyta > Magnoliopsida > Fagales > Juglandaceae > Pterocarya > Pterocarya stenoptera. The sequence goes on along the minus strand of QEOT01000830.1, from coordinate 286,926 downwards.
GTAGGGCACAGGTGGAGATCTAAAAAGGCTGGTTTTAATGGTAATATAGATCATCGGCTTCAACCTACATATTTGTCTGGAGACGTTATCCTTGAATAGTTGAATGAAGTGACAGCTGTACAGTTTGGAAAAACTACAAAGAAGAGGAAACGCACAGCCAATGAGTTGAATTGGATGAAAAGAAGTATATTTTTTTACCTACCTTATTGGTCTTCATTGGGTTTGAGGCATAACCTTGACATCATGCATATTGAGAAGAACATATGCAATAGCATATTAGGCACTTTGATGAATATTGATTGAAAAAGCAAAGACTCTGCCAATGCACGAAGGGATTTAGCCAACCTTGGCATACAGAAAGAATTACACTTACAGCACAAGGGTGATCGTTATACCATGAGGTTGGCATGTTACCAGTTAAATAAACTGGAGAAGAGATCTTTCTGTAAGTGGTTGGCAAATGTAAATTTCCCTGATGGTTTTGCCTCAAACATTGTCCGATGTGTTAACGTTAGTGACTCAAAGATCCTAGGCATGAAGAGTCATGATTGTCATGTTTTCATGCAAACATTGCTTCCAGTTGTGATTGGTGGATACTTTATGAGTGATGTTCGAGAAGCTTTGACTGAGTTAAGTACCTTCTTCAAAAAATTGTGTGGATGGGCACTATACATTGATGTCATACAGAGGCTACAAAGTGACATCTCTATTCTTCTTTGTAAACTGGAAATGATATTTCCACCTACATTTTTTGATATAATGGTGCATCTCGCCATCCATTTGCCACACGAAGCCTTGCTTGCGGGACCTGTGCAATATAGGTGGATGTATCCTTTTAAAAGGTATCTAGGAAAGTTCAAGTGCTATGTCAAAAATAAGGCCCGTCCAGAAGGCTCAATTGCCGAGGCCTATGTTCATGTGGAGTGCCTTACATTTTGTTCAACTTATCTCGATGCCATTGACACAATTTTTAATAGAGAGGAACGAAATGTGGATGTCGGTCAAGCCCATCAACAAGTATGATGGTTTTCTCCCAAAAGATTCGGCCGATGGGTTCGTCCACCACTAAAAGTTTGGATAGCCCACTTTTAGCAAAAGCCGAGTGGTACGTGCTCAACAACTGTCCTGAGATTGAACAGTACATAGAGTAAGTCCTATAGTACTTTAAACTATCTTTTCATACTCAACCTTCATCTTGTATATTTGTTTGAACCTAAAATTCTACTATTTGACTTGTCTCTATGTGTAGACAACATTATAACATTAAAGAGGAGGACACTAACAACGTTGATTGTAGGCACCAAACAGAATTTCCCAAATGGTTCAAGAACCATGTAAGTCATGGTTTATATGACCTATGTGGTCACACTTTACTTTCGGCATAGTGCATATTTCATTCCTTCATGTTAGACTCTTACGATTGGTGTTCAATGAAAGTTACAAATTTGAGAATTGCACAACTCAAACTCAAGTGAAGTTATAGATGAAGTTTATGCTCTGGCATGCGGACCAGATCCTTGGGTTGGGTCATACAGTGGATGTATAATGAATGGAATACGGTTTCACACAAAGGACCGTGAGCAACATCAACGCACATGTATTGGAATTACGATACATGGGTTGGCATCTTGTATACTTGTTTAAATGTGATTGGTGGGATGTTGGTGATCCTAGGCGAGGCATACGTGTGGGTGAGCATGTTACAAGTGTGAATGCATCTAGAAAATGATATCAGGATGAGCCTTTCGCCCTTGCTTGTCAGTGCTCACAAGTTTTTTACTTAAAAGACCCAAGTATGGTTGAAAATTGGAAAGTGGTACAAAAGATAACCAACATGAATGTGTACGACATTCCATCCATACCAACGGCCCTAGACGATGGTGAGGACTCTTCTGATGGTGAGGCATATCAAGAGGAAGATGCTACCAATGATTATGGTACAGTGAATCATGGTGATAGTGGTTTGGTCAACCAATTGCATGGAGAGGATGAGGAACCAGTTCCAGTTAATGACTTAACTGCGGTACACAGTGATGTTGGGACTGATATTGACCATACTTTTATTGATGATGAGGTGGACGTTGAGACTTCTGATGATGATCCCACTTCTGACCATAATGACGATGGTGATGAGGAAGATTTTGATTCGAGTTCAAAAATAGACTTTGACTGAAGACAGATACTTTGTTCAAATATCGCAGTTGATGTGGAAATATATAATGATTTGTAATTGCTATACTTTTATTATAGAACAAGTTTTGCTGAATGATGGTTTGCTTGTTATGTACGTACCAGAAAATGTGTGAAAATGAGATGATATAATATGTTTGAATACATCAAGTTCATATGGTTATTAGAAATACATATTTGTTGTGGACTTGAACAGGTGATGGCACTTAAAAACTCTAAACTATTTAGACATAATGTGAAAGGAAAAAGTAGATAGTCCTTGTCAAATGTTGAAAAAAAAGGATATGATGTGTGAAATATTATTTCAAGTGGCGACAGCTGTGTATTTCTAATATGTGAATTGGAGTAGGAAAATTAGGGGAATAGATGACACTAGGACCTATTAACTTATATATGCTAAAAAAAAAAAAAAAAAAACCAAGACTAGGAACTAGTGGAAAAAGATGCTAGAAAATGGCCACCAAGGAGGAAAAATCTGGCTGGTTATCCTTAGCATTTGAGTTAATGATATAATTAAGATCTACTTAATATATTTTTGGACTGTACAATATAGATTAGAAATGGGTTAGCTTGTTGCATGAAAAGTGAAATAATTGCTCCAGTCACTGGAAATATTCAGGAAACCATCAATTTATGCATATTAACTTGAAGAACATCACTTGAGTTTCATTTTCATTTACATGTCATCAACACTTAGTTGGGCTGCCCCAATGCAAGTGCCCATCACCATTAAAGTCGTCATCCACTGTGATAGTCAATGTCAAACTGGCTAAAACATCAATATCAAAGGAATTTATATAGTTCTAATTTGATTGAGCAATGAGGTGGCATGGTAGAAAATGACCACGGAGGAAAAATCTGGCTGGTTATCCTTAGCATTCGAGTTAATGATATAATTGAGATCTACTTAATATGTTTTTGGACTATACAAAATAGATCAGAATTGGGTTAGCTTGTTGCATGAAAAGTGTAATAATTGCTCCAGTCACTGGAAATATTCAGGAAACCATCAATTTATGCATATTAACTTGAAGAACATCATGATGAGTTTCATTTTCATTTACATGTCATCAACACTTAGTTAGGTTGCCCCAATGCAAGTGCCCATCACCAAAAAGTAGTCATCCACTGTGATATTCAATGTCAAAATGGCTAAAACATAAATATCAAAGGAATTTATACATTTCTAATTTGATTGAGCAATGAGGTGGCATGGTAGAAAATGGCCACGGAGGAAAAATATGGCTGGTTATCCTTATCATTCCACTTTAATGATATAATTAAGTTCTACTTAACATGTTTTTGGACTGTACAATATAGATCAAAATTGGGTTAGCTTGTTGCATGAAAAGTGCAATAATTGCACCAGTCGCTGGAAATATTCAGGAAGCCATCAATTTATGCATATTAACTTGAAGAACATCATTTCCTTTAATTTTCATTTACATGTCATCAACACTTAGTTGGGTTGCTCCAATGCAGGTGCCCATCACCAAAATGGGGTCATCCTCTAATGAGGTGGCATTAAATGTGCGCTTGTGGTATTAACCGACAGTAATGTCAAAGCGATTCAGAACAAGAATGTAGAACCCAGTTTTTATGGCTGTTTTCTGGGGCCTTTAAAATTCATGAAATTTTAAAGAGAAACCCAAAACTGAGTTAAGTGCATTTTTTATTTGTTTCTAGTAGCAGCAGTTGTAAGATTTCCTTGAAATGAAAAGTTGCTTCTCTTATTACATTTAACTAGACCATTAATACGCACTAATAAGGCAAAGTTCATTGTGTAATTGATGTGGGTGTAAGTTAGATGTAATTAGCTCATCAAGAGCTTCCTGTATTAAGGCCAAAATAATAACTAATGGCCCAAAATAAGTTGCCCAAGTAGTATTGAATATTGATCAAGTATATTCATGACTAATGACCAATGTATCATGTTGCCCAAGTACTTTAAAACCACCCATTCGTGTCTGGAAAGAAGAGTCCACATTACTGTGCGCGCGGTAAGACAGATTCATTTACCTGGGAAATTTGTAAATTTTGGCTCCACTTTCAAAGAACAGTCTCTTCAGACAGTTGTATGAGGTATGGGTACGTACCTGCTGAATGGTTCAGAGTGAATAGATGGTTATAGACAGGGATTAGTTCCACAGACACAGGTTAGTTCCACTACAAGTCTTCACTCTCGAGAACTCAGTTTCACTCTACAATTTAGAAAACTGACGATTAAGAAGAGAACATCTTGGGCTGAATAGAGCTACAATAGCACAAAGTGAGACATATTCCAGCACTCCACCAAGGAGGATATTTTCTGAACACCAAGAAACCCAGGTAAGTCCTCCATTACCTTTAATCTTTCTGCTCAACAATGGGTTAATCATATATTATGGACTGAAATGAGTAAAAGTCTCAAATAAAATGGTTGGGTTCGAAATGCACACAACTATTTAGCTTCTAAAAATCTGGGGATGGAATTACGGGAAATTGTAAAAATTTGTCATGACTTTATTAAGCACTCTTAAAGTGTCGATGGTAGGTTCATGTGCATGTGAAATCTGTTTTATTTTCTTCCATTTAATAGCTCGGCTCTCGAAAGGATTATCTTAAATATACTTGTCACCATCTTTGCTAATCGGAACTTTATACACACTTTTATGAGCACTAACTGCCAGGAACATGGCCACCATTTTTGCTTGTTTTTTTTATTTGTCAGTTACATTTGAGAAACTATTTATACAGTGGTATTTCAAGTAGGTATCAATTTGTTGGGTAAAAGCTGGGATGTATTGGCTCGTTTTTCAGACATTATTAGGCACTTTGAAATCTGTTAATACTTAAACAGATATAAGTATATATTTAACATATACTTGTAAAGTGGACTAATTTCTCACTTGGTTTATCACTCTAGCTCTATGCATATAGATTTGTGGTTTGTAACACCTATAGTTGAGCATCGGACTATTTTTTTCATTACCTGTCTATAACCACAAACTTGGGGTGTTGTTGGTTATATAATGGTGCAGCCTATGAGAGGAACCAAGGATCTACAGGGTGGGCGTGCTTGTAATTGAGGAGCAGCTCATGGTAGAGGAGCAGAAACACAGACTCGAGCAAACATTCTAAGAGATGAGACAATTTCATTTTCAGATGCGGAAACTGAAGGACCGAGTGAGATCCCTATGGAGGTGATAATTCCAACTAATGAGTCTTCAATGCCTAACATTGATGTCCCTGCAGGTAAATTTGTGTCATCAGCTTGACATTCATTTTGGTTTGTTGCTAGTTATATTAATCTAGATCAACAGTTACTATCCATGTTTTTAAATTACCTTAGATATAATTGTGTGCTCGTTCTTATCTAGCTCCGCTTGAGAAAAAACGTGGACGGGGACCAGCTAGAAGCACAGACTTTGATCGCATAAGAAAGTTTGGCAAAATAGTAGTGGAAATTAAGGATGGCCAAAGAGGAGTCTCATGTCAGAATGCAACGATGTTTTCAACACACGTGACCTGGATTGTGAAGTCGCATGCAGACATGCGACCAGCAAGTTGGAGTCGTGTTGATAAACAGAACAAGGATGAGTTAACAGATCGTGTCCGAGTAAGAATTGTGTCAAATAAAGTTATAAATTTATTGAAGCTTTATAACTTTACATAACTTAAAGTTATAATCTGTAAATGTTTTTAATAGGCTGATTTTGTCTTGGATTGGACCAAGAGCAACCATCGAGAAATAGTGGCGACGGCACTTGCTCAGAAATATAATGATTATCATTACCTACTGCACTGCAAGTACCTAGAGTATGATATACATGAAGCTGCAATTTCTGGAGGGCCTAAGTTGGTGGACAAGGCCGTTTGGCAGTATTTGTGTGAGCGATGGGGGAGTGAAGAATTTAAGGTACCATTTGTTTTCTTAAGATGGTTTCCTTTAAAGTTCCATGGCTGGTTTGAATTAGTTATTACCATTATTGTCATTTCATACAATAATAATATGGGTGGCTATTTAAATGTAAGAACCTATCAAGGCAGAACAAACAGAATAGGTCCAATCAAAGGATAAATCACACGGGTGGGAGGAAGTCTTTTGTTAGGCTAATGGAGGAAAAGGTAAAAGCATAAACATTAGCTAAAAGTTTGTTTTTTCATGTCATCAACACTCATATAGAAGAATGCACTAACAAGGTTTGTTAATTCATTGAAGCGGGAACAAGCTCCGAATTATGTTGCTTTTTACAAAGAGGTGCATTGGTCTAATAAGAAGGGGAGATTTGTCACTGAAGCTACTGAGCGGAATTACGTGAGTTAATTCAGTTTGAAGTACTTTTTGCTGGACATATATATAGATTATTCACATGGTTAAAGTGTTAAACTGATATGCCTATATTTCTAAATTAGAATATAATGGTGGAGCTGTTGAATGAGATGCCACCAGAAGATGCGAGGGATGATAATGCAAATGCAAATACTGTGTTCAAGGAGGTATTGGGATCTCAATCAGGGTATGTTAGAGGGTTAGGCCACTTAGTTATACCTGAACCCTCTGAATCGTTGCTGTCCAATAGGGAGTTTATTCGACTTAGGGAGGAGAATGAGAAGAATAAGGCTGAGGCAGAGGGCTTCAAGAGGAAACTTGAGTCATTTATGGTTGATGTTTCTAAAATTCAAGCTTGTTTTAATGAATTTGACAAGCTAAATAGTCGTGTTATTAAACTGGAGTCACAAAGGGAGTCTTAACGAGAGACTCTTAGAGATGCATAGCCTTCCTCCAATAATGGGGATGTGGGATATTTTTTGATTTTGTTTCAATTTTTTGAAGATGTTGGAGTTAAAAAGAAAAAAAAAAAAAACTGGGTGTATGCTTTTGTTTAGCATGTATTTTGGGCTGTTTTGTGGGGACTTTTTTGGAATGGGTGAACTCTAGCCATGACAAAGATTAAAGTAAAGGCCATGTATCTTTTTGATAGTAGGCCCATTGAAAGATAGGATATACAAAGGCATGAATCGATGGGTTAGCATCATGGTACAGGTATGAGAATTACCAGAAATGCTTATTTCTTTTTTGATTTGTTTTGTTATAGTAATTTCCTGAATTACCATTTTGGAGATTTGGTTTCCTAAAGTCATCATGTTAGATGAGGACATGATATTTGATAGATTTATGAATTGTAGTTCATAAATAAAGTTCGTAAATTGTGACTGGAAAGTATATTCTTGGCAGTGCCCATCATTAAATGAGGTCCCTCTACTGAAATGTTAAAGTGATAGTGGCTTGACTATGAATCAAGGGCACCATAACTAGTATTGGAGTGTTAAAGGTATGTGTTCCAGCCAATATATAGACTTCTCATAAACTCTAGGAACAGTGTGAGAACTAGGATCTAATATTGAAGAGATTTTGGTCTAGGTGGGTGAACATTGTGAATGATTTGCATTAGATGTTAATCTTTTAAATTTGCTCTAGGTAACTGGAATAGGCTAGAGACTATTAATAGTGAAAGTTTTAATTATATTTTACTATCAATCATTTATGCAGAATTTTTCATAAGCAAACACTACTATGCTCAAACAATTTGTGATTTTACACGCAACACCTCTGTTTTGAAGTTTAGTTATTATCAAGGGCATATTTCGCCCTCGTTGGTTTATCTGTGGGTAATATTAATGCTTGGTCAAGTGTAACTTATATGGTCTGGTTGTGAGTCTATAATTGGGGACCATGCGTTTGGCCATAACTGATATTTGGCAATCTTTTTCCTTCCATTGCAGCTATCAGTTATAGGGACTATAGATCCCATAAGGAAGAGCAGATCAACAAAGAACCAAGTTGAATCCAAGCCTCTATGCATGCAGTTTATGAAGATCTTCATGTAAGGAAGTAAAATGAACTACACAAAACATGCTAGTTATATTGTAATAGACTGTATTAATGGATGTTTTATGTAAATATGTGCATGTTGGTGACATGCATTGAAACGATGTGCTCCCCCAATTATATATATGTGCATGTATGTTGAAACACAGCTCCCATCCTAATATCTCACTGTTACGTTTATACTGTTAATATTAGATTTATGGTGGTCATGTAAATCATAAAAATACATTTATGATTTGTATTTAGGCCTGAGGTATGCTGCTAAGACACAGATTTTATGGTCAATGCAGTATAAAATCTACATATAATTAAAATAATTTTTAGCCGTGACATTAATTGGGAAGAAAAAAAACGTAGGCCATTTCCGGTATGATCAACATGTCCAAAAAATGAGCTAGTACATTTCTAGCTAAAAATGTTCCTGTCCAAAATAATTATTTCTGGTTTTGCCTCTCTATTGGTGTTTTATGTTTCTAAAGGACATGCATGTGCCACAAAACCATAGATCTTGCAAATACAAACGGCTAAAAAAAACCATTTCTGAGGATATAATTTTATGGCTAAAAGTAAAACATTAATTCTGGCATAGATAATACGGACAGAAATCTTATATGGGAAATATATTTCTGGCAACTCTAAGTCGCCAGAAATATCTATATGCGATGAACTGGTGTAATTGGGAATATTTTTTTCTGACATTTTACTATGGTTTGAAATACTTAATTCCGGAGGCTCGATGTCACCACAATAAATTTTTTCTAACGAAGTCCCGAACTAATGAATCACATATTTGCAGCAACAAGTATGCTTTATGTGAGGAAATGGTAATGCCGAAAATAATACTTTTTGGGATAGAAAATGATATCGCAAGAAATGCCTTTATGTTCGGCCAGTTTTTCGTGACGAAATTGCCACGAGTAGAAAATGCCAGAAAAAGACATTTGTGGCATTAAATATGGGTAATATGGACAAATATGGTTGCGGGAAAAACTTGTTTCTGTTGTAGTGTGCCTATTCTAAGGATAAACTCTACTCAGATCCTCATCCTCAAGAGACAAGTCATCCATAGGAGAGTATGGGAATCAATATCCTGGTAGAAAGGAGTGGGGATCACCATAGCGGGTGTTGTAGGAGGCTAGTATAACTTGACTATTAGTAGGTTAGAAGCAAACTAAAGGTTTTCCAATACTTACTACAATTGGGCTTTAATTATTATTGAACGGGTGTCTGTATATGAAAAGACTTGCAAACTTCTATCGGGCGTTTGGATATAATTATCTGTTATAATGTGACATCTATACAAAAAGGGAAGGGGTGAGTTCAAAGACTCTGTAAGGGCAAAAGCCAATGCCAGTGGTACAAGTGGGTAGATTATATTCTAATAGATAACAATGAGCAATGATAAGGAAAAGTACGTAGTAATGAATGGAAGAAGATGCAATGAGTCATCCTATTCTAGACCCTTTATACCACACCATCTACATGGCATCTACAATACTTAAATGGTAAAATTTGATTTGTAAGATTTAAATTTTAAAATTTATCATTCAAATCAAATTATACCATGTGTATGGTGTGTGGTGTAAAGACCTAAGAATAGCATTATTGGAAGAAGATATCGATAGATATAACAATTATGAACAAGCTCATCTTTATCTTGCATTAGTCGAAATTTCCTATTTATTATTTTTCATTGTTCACAGTATCCTATAACCTGTACGGTTGGTTTTCATCCGAAGTGGGTTGTGCACCTCATATAACCCTTGTGGTCTAGGGTTGTCCTCTTATACGACTCAGTGGTCTATTACCATAGGGTATGCATCACCAATGATCTACACCGCTATTAGATGCATTGAGATTCATATCTGACATGAATCTTAGGATTGAAAAATCTTTGGTTTCATCTTCTACAATATTGTGTCTGGAGGGGATATTTGGATCCAATTAACTATCCAAGCCCACGACTAAGAAGCAGGGCCAAAGCTTTAGCCTAAGGTTAAGAGGGACACTTCTAAAGAGCCCATAAGCATAACCATGTGGCAAATAACTACCATGAGATCGAAATATTGATCCACAAGTGGAGGCTATTATCCTAAGGAAGATAACCCCTATAAAATAGGAGTTATCTTCCCTCCTGATTAGTAAGAGATCATGAAGGATATATACATGAGAATGGTGATTAGAGTCAATTACCATCACAACACGTCCATGTCCTTCTATAAATAACCTACGAGAGGTAACAAACATTATCATCTTCATTTTTACATACACTTATTCTCATATTGTTACTGACTTAAGCATCAGAGTCTACTCAGGGCAACCAGTGCCGCCCCTTTGTTGCTGCAGATCATCCGTATAGTTGGTCGGGTGAAACACGTACTTTATAGTATCCATAATTTCATTAGTTTCTTATAAGGTCAAACTTAAACCAATGTCATTTGTAAAAACATGCGCAACTTTATAGAGACACAAGTTTTGCCAATTAAATTATTTTCAATTAACTAAATAAATAAATAGTAGATAGATTTCAGTGGACAACGTGGGTCAAAATAACAAAGCTCGCGCGCCTCACCTGTTCACTCTCTTTCACTTTTCATTATTTATCACTTCAGACACTTAGCACGTAATCTTATAGTACCCAAAACACCTATATATAGGCATGCGTGACTTGCTTCCTTCAGTAATATGTAATCTTTTTAAAGAATAAATATAAATAGAAGTCACTGTTTGGAGAAACCATTTTACACACATGATGTTGCATCATTTAGACCACACACAGAGAAGATGGAAAAAAAAAAAAAAAAAAGATCTAACGGTAGCCATGCAGTGAGTGCAACGAGTGCACGGCTACAGTGACTTCTGTGTAAAATTACTCCTTTTTAAAATATAACAAGTCGGTTTACTTTGCCATCAGGCATTCATGACTTGCTCCCTTATCAGGTGATCGTTAATTATATATATATATATATTTTTTCATAAAAAAAAAGATGCTAAATTTCAGCACAAAATAATAGATTAATGTGAAAAACAATTTTATAATATATATTATTGATTTTAAAATAACATTTAAGATACATAAATCTTAGTCAATCAGCATACATTAACATTACAAGAAAAATGAGATTTTGTGATCAATTTTTTGCAACTAAAAGACTATTTACAACTAATTTTAGTTGTAAATAGTTATTTCGCTAGAATTAACTGATTGCAAATAAATAGTTTTCTTGCAGTGATTTTAGTAAACTATTTTTTTTTTAAGATATATAGTAAACTATCATTAAGTTAGTGATTTATTGAGAGTGATTAATGCAATAGCTAGGTATTTCAACCAACTTTACCATTTAATCCTGCAAGATTACACCCTCTCTAGATCTATTTCTCGAAGTTCTACTCTTGGGAGTTCTAGCACCAGTGTCCTTCGTTTTATTCATTCGAGTGCAGAAGCCAATAAGTAGTAGCAGAATTAACGCAATGACTATGGAACGCAAGCAGGATTATGCTGAATATAGCCCCTACTGAATTAACGCAGGATTATGAAAATCAATGATTATGCACAACTCTCGTCAAGATCCAGTACTTCATCTATGCATGGCCAATATTGCACTTACGTCACCCTCGTTAATATCGCCTTCCCTGATCTTGAGGACTTCCATACTTTGATCGGCTGCTCTCTAGCTAGCTAAAACCTTGGCTTCTCCGTGTAACCGGATAATTGAAATGCATTATTAGATGCTCTTCCATTTTGCTTCTATGGCTCGTTGTTGAGATTCGTGTTGAAGCTAGTTGAAAAACCAATGGTATTTAGACTAGACGTACGCTATTTTCATGAGAACTGGGTTAGGTTTGCATCAGGTGGACCTGTAAAGTGCAGAGAGAGACCGCCAAGAAAGGGTCACCACTTTGGGCAACGAATGATTCTTCGATGAGTGTTTTCTCAAAAACTATTTCGTTAGGCTTTTCTTATTGGCCCATCTCAAGCTTTTTCTTTTCTTTTCTTTACTCTCTTCTTTTTTTTTTTTTTAGTTTTTGTAGTATCATCTTCAGCCTAATTCGATCTATTGGGGCGACCAGGTAATCTTTCCACTACAACACAATTGAGTTTATGACAGTCTTGAAACCGTCACCAAAAATCATTTTATACACTAAAGGTGGCCGAGAAATGGTTATATGTTCAAACTATAATAATATTTCATTCGAACGTAACTTAGACGATGTCGTTTTGGAATGAGTGCATGAGAACGTATAAAATGTTACGTTCGAACATTAAGCCCACTTATGTGCAAATGTGTAAGTTATTCGTTCGAATGATTTAGTTTATCTTCAAATGATAGTCATTAACATTCGAATGTGAACTGTTTTGAAATTAAAAATAGAATTTCAATTAAAAAATATTGAGAATTGAAATACAAAATCACTAGATATATTAAATGGTATTGTTCATTACATAAACTATAGAAAACTAAATATATTAAAATATAAATACAAAATACAATAAAAGTGCAGCAAAGCACATAATGAGTTGTTTACAAATGTATGAAATTCTTCAATCAATGTGTAGACCTTTTCATTTAGGATATCTAAACGATGGCCAACCTCGATGACACTCTGCTGTACTGACGCAATCTATCGGTCAATGTGCGTAGTAATATCTGAAACCATCGCATCAACCTAATCAGGGCGCGCATCCCTTGTAGATGTACCCATCGGGTGCTGACTAGTACTCCCACTATGGGGAGCAACACCAGCCCTAGACTCGGTCGGAGGAACAAAATCTGGTGTAGGCCAAGGCTCACGCCGAGCACGCCCCCTTCCTTATCCAATGCTTTGACAATGTGAAGTCATGTCTTAGGGGTTCATCTGCTCAGTCAACCCTCCTCTGCTTGGGGTGGCACTCTCTAATAGCCGAGTAATGATCACCCCATATGGTAGGTTGTCAGTGGAGACAATGCTCTCCTCGTAACAGATCCTCTCCAATATCCGTAGTGGCACTCATATGAGAACCTGTGCGCAAGTCCAACTGAAGGTGGCCTTATGTACCACAGAGTCCACGTTTCTTGCAACAATGAGATGCAACAGTAGAAAAATGACAGCAGCAACGTCTAGCAGAACGTGTTCTTCTTATCGAATGATGTGTGGTATCTCCTAGTGAGGATGAAGAAATCCTCATCGCGGTTGTCATCCTAAGACTGATCAGTCCCCTTACCCTCCTATTGGTCTACATCTCTAGCCATAGACTCGACCAGGCCAGTAGATGATGCAGATGTGCCTACATCTGGTGCGTCCTTATCCTTAGCATCCATTGTAGTCAATGCCTCATATATGCGACAGACCCCAAGTAGCACGATGATGACATCCGCCAAAACCTCGAATTGAACACGTGTACAGTTACGGTGTGAGATGATGCATTCTGAGGCAGGGACAACATCTCCATGTAAAACGCATGGACCATGACGGGGTATACCCTCCCCCTTAGTGCACAGATATTGGTCCAACCTCTAGAAATAAAGACGGACCTCAAACTCTTCTCCTCCCATGTCATCTCATCGAACTCGTTGATATACACTTCACGTTCGACCATAACAGTTCTATAGCCTATCCAAGAAGTTTCCTAGCTTCCTTTCCTCCCCGATTTCCTAGTTGTCAAAGGATGAGCCATATTCATCAAAAAAAAAAAAAAAACATGAGTATGCATATATATAAAGGGAAACAAATTAAATATGTTCTGAAATACATTCAAACGTAGAACTTGACTAAAATGTCCCACGAGCCCTTACATTCAAACGTTTTATGTATATAGTTCAAACGTATACCTAAAAGTTCAAACTGTAGAAATGTTGCATTTGAACGTTAAGAGTCAAACGGCTAGGAAAATGTACCATTCAAACGTTTTAGTGTATAAACGTTCGAACATAAATTAACATACGTTTGGAGTATAGGTGGTCGTTTGAATGTTGCTAGTGGGACGTTCGGACATCTAAACCCAGAAATGGCTGATTTCCTCAAATAGGATGTTTATCTTGTAATGACCACTATAAAAATGAATTATACACTAAACTGAGGAAATCGAAACATGTGGTCAATACAATATATAGTAATCTTGAGAACTGAATATATATATATACTATAGTAACTACATAGATTATTATAATATACTATATATGTGATGCCACCAGCCCCAACCTAGGATTGAATGGTGACTGAAGCATCGGGACATGTAACTCAAGACTACATATTTCCGTACATGACAAATAAGATGCATTGCACCTATTATGTTCTGGCAGTATGTAATAAATCGCAATGGAAAAATTCTTGTAAATCTAAGAAAGATTTAAAGAAATTTGAACAAATAACATGGTACCATAAGCTATTTATCCTAAAATGATTTCATTTGTTCAAGTTACTCCCAAAATAGTTATTGTTTTGAAATCTACCAAAAGAAAGGGATCTCCAAGATAAACCATAAATTCCTCTTTTTTTCATTTTTTGAGCACAAGTTCTAAGATCCCTCTTAAAAAAAACCTTAAAAGGCCATCCCTACTTTGTCTTGTACTTGTTCAGTATCATGCTTAGCTCTTCAAAGAGCTGCAACACTTCTGTAATAAACTAGTCGACAGCTTCAAGCCTTTCCACTATGGAAGGCTCCAATAAGCTCTTAGGGCTCTTCAAGGCCTCCTTGACTATCCAGGGTGCTGGCCTCTTGCACTTCCCTATAGTTAGTCTCTTCCTATCCTGTAACCACTTCTACCATTCTGGGTTGAAAATGGTAATGGGAACAATCACAGTGAGATTTCTTGAAATCTCCGTAAGTAAACACACAATATACAATAGATAACATAGGCATATAAAGGCAAATCATGAAATGAATGGACAAATATGTACTTGACATAAAACTTGGCTTATGCAACTTCGACCTTTAAAATGAAACATCTTTTCCATCTTTTCATATTGATCAATATACATATAACACATCTTTGAGCTCATTGCCTTTTTCATTTCTTGTAACATATGGTTGGATACCTCACGTCTCTCCTATGCACCATTGGTTCCCCTCAAATTACATCATTATCCAACGCCCCACTTGACCACGGTGACTATGTCATAATCTTTAATTTATGCAGCAGTTTCCATATTTTTCCATCACCGCATATACAATATGATTTGGCAATTTGCATATTTCGCCTTCATTGTATTTTTTAATGTGATGCACTAGTTCTACTTTTAAATTGCCTCCCAAGTGCAGAAGATGTCTAACTTGTGTATAATGAGAGTCCCGAAGTCGATTTCATAGGGATTAAGACAAATTCAGTGCTATGCAGTTATTTATCGGAATAAAAAGAATTAAGAAGGTGAAATATTAACTGTGCAAATTTCTTTTGATCAATGGGAAAGTTTGTAATCAGGTGGTTCATACCCAAAAACTCAAGGGTTTGAAAATATTTTTTTTTCTTTTCTAAAAATCCTAGATGAGAGTAAGATGGATTTGGATGCACACTAAAATTTATAAAAACAGCTAAAGAAACTGAACTCTCTACGTTGATAGAGAAGAACAAATGCAATACATAAAATCAATGTTCTAAAAAGATTTTAGACAAACACCTAGGCTTCGGGTCTCCTTTGCACAGAGGGGTTTCAAGGGAGTTTTGCATTCCATAATTACTATCAAATACAATTTCAGTCAAGATAAAGCATTTGGATGATGCATATGATTGAAGTATTAACAAAACATTTTCTGAATAATCTCAACAAATTTCACATCAGACTAACAGTCAACATGCAACTCGGGATTAGGGTTTGCATCCCTTAAGCATTCATCGTGCCTGCAATCAATTATGGACCAAAGAGGACACAAAGAAACCCTAATCTCAGTGTCTATAAGAATGACGGAAACTTATGGAGAATACAAATTAAAACTGAAAAGAAATCAAAACCCCCAATTGAAACCCTATTGCTCAGAGGTTTCCCTTAACCTAGGTTACGAAATTACTCTCCCATCGAGTATGAAAACAAGCTATTAATCAAATAGAAAGACTAATCCATAATCCAAAGGAAAGAAAAACAAAAACTCTAAAATTGGAAGCAGAATTTTCAAAGTGATTTTCAGACTCTGCCAAAAATCCCAACGTCCCCTTCTCGCACACCACTTCCTCCCTTTAAAGCTCTCATTCCTCATCCTCTCCAATGCTCCTGCTGATCTCTCTCTCCATGTTGTTGCTCTCTCCAATTCCATGCGGTTCTCTAAGGTCTGAAAGTACTTGAGATGCAAAACGACAAGGGTTATGAGCAAGAGAGGATTCCCTTAATTTACATGCTCAATTTTCATATTATTTCCACTTAATCACACCCCCAACTAGCTTTTTGCTAGACCCTTAGCAAATGAGTGATAAACAAAGGATGAACAATTCTCCCTTCAAAAAGATAAGTCATTAACTCGATAGTTTAGATTGTTTCTCATTTAAGAACTTCATGTAATATAAAAATACTTATGCAAAGGAAACCAATAATGTAGTTGTACATCCCAAACTGTGATTAGTGTTGTTCCTAGGTCATTAAAGTTGCACACCGTCTTCTGCCATGCCAGGTTATTTCACAGTAACAGCTATCATAAAGAATGACCCTTGTCATTAATTCAAAACCACTGATTTTGCTTTCATGCTATCACACTTTGAAAGGCTTACTTATTTCTTCTCTTGCTAAGGCCTCGGTGATGGCAACATTTTCCAAATGCACTCTCTTCTTCCATATATATATATGTGTTCGTTTTTTTTTTAAGAGATCTCTAGTTTGTCCCTTTTCTCACTTATTGAAAGAATTCTCTCCCTTAAGGTATGCCCAGCTGCACTTTTTTATAATCCTAGTAGAAGATGTGTGACTTTTCAGATGTCCTAGTTTGCAAAGGAAACAGTTTGGAAGTAAGCAAAGTGTTCACTATTTCCTTTGTTCAAGTGTGACTTTATTATATGATCCTCTCAACAAAGGCACTTCAAAGTTCTTGTGCATCTATGAACTCATGATTCAGACAGTTCTCTTCTAATCATACCTAAGAAGTGTTTCATCCTAGCACCAGAATTGTTATCCTTGTGACAGTTTTTTTTTTTTTTTTTTACTTCCCATACCCCCCAACTAAAATGAAGCATTGTCTTCAATGTGTGCATGAAGAAGAGTAAATGAAGAGAGTTACCTAGGCAGCAGAACTTGGCATTTTTTTTTTTTTAAAGAGCTAAGGTCACATGTCTAAGAGTGACCCCTCCCAACTTTATTAAAACCCTCACCTCTGGCAGAGGAAAACCTTAATAACAACACAAGCATAAAAAGATAACACAATACGCACCAAGCCTACAAAAAAAACCTCACCAAAAACAAAAACAATAACCAAAAACCAATAACCCAAAACACCACATCCACTCAATGACCTCTCAAATAAGGCAAGGATAATTTATCTGTATGAAGGAAGCCCTTAAGAAGTTTTGGAACAAGCAAAAGAGATCACCACACATATGTCAAACCATAAGCACCCATCTTTGCTTAAAAATAAGCCAGCGCATTACCTTCTCTATAAATATGATAAATAACAAAATCCCCACCTTTGAACAATCTCATAACCTCCTCCCAAAAATCTTCTAAGTACCATACTCCACAATGCTTCTTTTGAAACCAAGATACACACACTAATTAATCAGACTCAACATCCACATGATTAAGCCCCAGAGCTCGACAATATTTCAACCCTATTAACAAGGCCTTCAACTCAGCAAGATTATTAGAACCCACCCCTAGATTGCATGCAAAGGAAAGGACCAAATCACCATGCTAGTCCCGAATAACCCGCCCTGCGCCTAACCTCCCCGGATTCCTAAGACTACAACCATCAATATTTAATTTAAACCTTCCATGACTAGGCTTAACCCAACGAAACAATTTAACTTGCACAGCCTTCATCATGACAATTTGAACATTCAACTCTCTCAACCTCTCCACATTGGAAGAAGCCAACCTTGTAAATTTTTTAAAGTGACTTTGCCGCCGCCCTAGCCACCAGCAAATTTCCCTCCAAATCGCTTCCATTGAGCTACTTTTACCTTCCATCCTTGCCTTACACCTGAAATTCCATAATTTCCAAATAATAATAGAAGGGAGAAGACCCAAAATACAACCCATCTGGGACTTGGTAGACGCACGTCTAAAACAAAGTGATACCAACTCAAACCAACGTTTATTTAGGTCATAAGGAATGCCCAAGATAATAGAAAATCGCTTCCAAATCCCGGAAGCCAAATCACCTGCAGCAAGGACATAATTTTTATTTTATTTTTATAGGAAATAGACATCATTTCATTCATTCCATAAGGAAGTAACATTTGTGACTCAAGATTACAAGTCAAACTAAATGTTGTTGTAAGCTCCCCTTACGCTATGTGACGACATTGTCTAAACTTCAGAGGCTCTCAAAAGAGAGTACCCCGCACCAACCTCCACCCAAACCACCAAACTCCATCCTCCAGTAGAGGAGAAGTAACCACCAAACTCCATCCTCCTTTGGAGGAGGAGCGTCCGCCAAACTCCATCCTCCAAAGGAGGAGAAGTGTCTATCAAAGCTATGGACAACAGTCCAATAGCCTATTTCACCTTATTTTTCTGAAATTAAAAACAACTAAACAAAACACCAACATCAAAACGAACCGACATAGTCGGAACTACATATTCCTACACCAAAACCCACAAAAACAAAACACTACAACCAAACACCAAACACAACAGAAACAGAAATGACACATAGACAGGATTCGGTGGTGGCGCGTGAAAGTCATGCGCCACTCTGGGAAGGAACCAAACGGCCAATCGAGGCAGTGCTGGTGAACTGGGCCCTGAGTTGCCGCACTGGCACCGACGCGATGTGATACGCGGTGGCTCGCGTATACCACACGTTCTCTGTGATCCATGCGTGGGCCCAACATGCTGCTCCAAATGGCGCCCAAACTGGATGGCTACAAGATCGGCTGGCAAGGATTCTCCTAGTGGTACGCGTGTAGAAAACTTCCATCGGAGGAGCTTGGATCGACTACCTCCCCTTTATTCGGCCGAAACCTGGAAAAACAAGAAAAACACAAACAAAACACACAGAGAAAACGTCGGAGACGACATTAGAGAGGGAGGAGAGGAAACAGGGAAGAGGAAGCCGAAGCTTCCCCTCCCCCTAGCTATGGTCAACGAGAGAGTTTAGAGAAAGAGAAGGTCTGAGCGAGAAAGTGAAAAGGGAGTTAACTTCAATCGCATAGTTCACAAGGACATGATTTAAATCTTCATAACCTCCTAGCTTGCAACAATTACACTTGGAAGTAATAGGAATACCAACTTTCCACAATCTATCTTCTACACTTAAACTGTTATGATAAGCCTTCCACATTAATACATAAATTTTCTTTGGTAAAGCTTCATGCCAAACCCATTTAGCCCAAGGCATAGCTGGTGCAATAACCCGAATACATTACCATGCACTTTTGGTAGAGAAGCCACCATCTTCATTATGCAACCAAACAAGCAAATCTTGTCCTGATTTGTGAGCACCTAGAAAGCTACAAATCTCCTCCATTTTATGTAATCCCACTAGCCTCTCTAAGACTTCAATGTCCCAGCCATTCTCAATTTTTAAATCCGCCACCATCAACTTTGGCACATCCACCACAGGATAAGAATTAGCAAGAGGACCTTCATTCAACCAATGATCTCTCCAAAACAAAATGTCCCCATCCCGAACTTTCCACTTCGAATTATCTAACACCACCGAAATACACTTCACCACCATCTTCCAAAACCTTGAGCCCTTGTTAGGATCTAATAAAGAAACATGTTTATCACCAATATATTTAGCACAAAAAAATTGAGACCAAAGATCTCTCCCAATCATAACCTTCCAAGCAAATTTCATATGCAAAGAATTCTGAACCTCATCAAAGTCACGAAGACCAATACCCCCCTCATTAGTCAGCTTACACATCAACTTCCATGCCACCCATTTCTTTTAATTCTTACCATATTTTTCACCCCAAAAAAATGAGCTAAGTAGCCTGTTTAAAATTTTCAAAATCCCTTTTGGCAATTGTAGGATAGACATAATATGTATAGGCATACTAGCTAACACATGCTTCAATATTATCAACTTGCCACCTGCCAAAAGGCATTTTAATTTCCACCCCCCAAGTTTATTCCTCACCTGATTAAGAATAGGCTCTAAATGTAAATTAGAGAGCCTCCCACTAACAATCGGTGCACCAAGATAAGTAAAAGGAAAAGTACCTTCAATAAATCCAATGATATTCATGAGCTCCCTCTTCCACCCTGGTGAAACTTGCTTTGCAAAATATATGTTTGTTTTCTCCTTACTCACACGCTGCCCAGACCAAACCTCATAAGTCTCAATAACCTTCATCAATTCTCTCATCGAATTCTTCCCACCATTAGAGAAAATGACTACATCATCTGCATAAAGAAGGTGAGACACAAGAGGCGCACCTCTTGGATGTGAAAATTTTTTAATATTTCCACACAAAAAATTCTTCTTTAGTAATCGAGAAAGCACTTCTTCCATAATTATAAAAAGATATGGCGATAATGGATCACCCTGACGCAAACCACGACTGCCTTGAAAAAGCCAGAGATGTGCCATTCATCATAATTGAATACCAAGGTTATGTAATACAATTCCTGATTAGAGCACAAACAGAAGGAGAAAAACCAAAATCTGCCTATACATGCAAGAGAAATTCCCACTCCATCCTATCATAAGCCTTAGCCATATCAAGTTTCAAAATAACATTACCACCAGTAGCCTTCTTATTAAGAGAATTCACCATTTCTTGCGTAAAGCTAATATTATCAAAGATACTCCTACTTAGAATAAACACACATTGCTCTGAGGAGATCAAAGAGGACAATAAAGGCACAAACCTTGCCACCAAGACCTTAGTGCAAGTTTTATAAAACACAGAACATAAGCTGATAGTCCGAAACTTATCAAAACCCGTTGGTTGAGCCATTTTTGGAATAAGCACGACAAAAGACGCCGTATAGAATCTGGGCAACGGAACTCCACGAAAAAAATTCCTAGATAGCGTCGACCACCTCAGAATGAACAATATCCCAACATGCATGAAAGAAGCCAGACCTGAAGCCATCAGGCCCTGGACTACTCTCTATGGGAATACTGAAAATAGCTTCTTTAACCTCTTCTTCTGTGGGCAACAAAGCAAGTCTAGCATTATCATCCTCCGCAATCACGTTAGTAATTAAAGGTCCTAAGTCTAGTAACACTACACGAGCAAAATGTCCCAAGAAGTTCATGAGGGAGCTGTGCAATATTTCATCATCATTGAGTTGTGTTGGGAAAACCAAAAGCCTCATAGACAAGTGGCGTGAACCTCTCCATCCAAAACCCTAGCTTCCAAAAGTACCCATTCTCATGTGTCTAGGTTCAATGTATCTGATGGTAAAAAGGTTGAAACACAAACCCTTAATCATCCTTGGGAGGATGAACGGGTGCATGCTTGCCACTTGGCAAGTGGCGTGTGTGTGTGGGGGGGGGGTTTGGCAGAAACTCCTCATTTCCCCACAAACCTCTTCCTCTTCCCAAAACTTTAGTGGTGTGTACATGTGAATTCCCTAGGCAACCTTTCATCTTCTCTAGGCTTGAGTAGCGTGTGGGTGTTGGTTCCTTAGGCGAAAGACATGTGCCGTGTGGGTGTGGGGTGCGTGTGTGGGTGGCCGAATCTAGGAACCTAGTTTTTCCTTGTCCCAAGGTGCCCCTTCCACTTCTCATCATTTGTTTCTTCTAGAATACCCCATCCCAAATGCATGTGTGACAGTTGGCAAAGTGCATCTCCCTTGGCCGAAACCTAGTCCTTGTGTGTTGTGACTTTTCCCTTTGAGCTTCCCTAGGCGCCATTTTCCCATGTCAACTCCTTAGAACTCTCATGCTTTCAACAAGTGTAAGCCTTAGAACCATAGAGTCCATAGAATGTAACCCTCTTTTGGCCGAGTCCATTGAGTCCTTAGAATCTTGTGTTTCTGATTTTGCACTTTCCCCAACCGCCCTGAATCATTACATCTTCTAGGAACTCACACACAAGTGCATGTGTGTGGCATATGGCCCTTAGTGATCCAAAAACCCCTTCTCTCTCCCCCCCTTCTTCCATTTTCATGACCAGGTTCAATGTACACAAGGGGTTGGCTTGCATGCTAGCCACGTGGCATCACTGTGCTAATCAAGGTGCTCCTTCCCTAGCTTCCAAATGATGGGAATTTCTAGGGAAGACTAAAAGCTCCTTCCCTCTTCCATGTGGACGCCTCTCGTGCTAAAATCCTAGTTAGGGATTTTTTTCCCTAAGCCCTAGGCCCTTAGTGGCTGATTCACACTAGCCCATGATGGGCCTCAGGGCTTGGTGCCCTCTTTTTTAAGACAACAAGGCCCTTAATGCTTTCCATACTCTATGCATACCTAGATTTAGAGAGATAACTATGTGTGTTAAACTAATCATAATGAACGTAATAGACATGGACTTGGCTAAGTCCGGATTATCACAATATAGTTTACTATACTATAGACTATATACATTACTATATACTATATAGATTACTGTACTTACTATACATACTATATACTAGATTGCTATAGTATACTATATACTAGATTATTATATGTACTATATGTAACAATGTCACAACCCCGCCCTAGATGGACAGGGTGAGGTGGAACGCTTACTTTCTTCTTCATTTCCTTTAGTAAAAAAAATTATTAATTATATTACGGGATGGTTACATATCTATATTTATTTTTATATCTATTTTTTTTTCTTTTCTACACTAAGGTAGTAACATGAGATACGCGCGGACATGACGTACTTGCACTCTGGGTTTCTAATCAAAGGGATAGAACACCTAATAGACAGTTGATTCATCATTCTAAAAGACAGGGACTCTCAGAGTCCATCATTCAAACATCAACATAAATAACTTCCAACATAAAAAGGGACTCAGTCCCTACCATACAACCAAAAGAAAGGTGGCAAGCCTTCATATGAGGGGTTGCCATCACCCCTCCATAGAGGTCACACCCTTACCATCGCCCCACCATAGAGTTTACAATATATACAAAAGAAACACATTGTTTAAAGGAAATAACACAAAACGTCCCCAACATGGAACCCACCCTAATTCCATAATCAAAAGCACTAACAATGACGAACCGAGGAAACACTAGACATCAGCCCTTCCCTCTTCAGCAGCGCCCGGCTCCGCAGTTCCTTCTTCATTACCTGAACGTTTAAAACATAACCACAAGAGTGAGTCTAATACTCAGTAAGTAGTACACCAAGCCGTCAACTTATTAACCACATAATCTTTCTTTTGAACACATGCATACATAACATTTTTAAATTCTTAACAATGTCTTTATGCATAAAACATTCTTAAGAGTCAAACCATACTTTTATGCTTAAACATGCTTTCTATGCTTGTTATCTTTTCAGTTTCTTAGGCCATTGCACACTATTACGCCCCGTATGCTAGTGTTAGCGGTCTTTTGGACCAATGGATTCGCCCGTGGCCGCGGGTTGGAATCCTATTCCGTTAGGGCGCAGTACTGGGTGCACTACTAGATACTGTTACCCGGCATTGCCATCTACCCGTTCATTTATTTGGGTACCCCTTCTTCATTTTAATGGCCATTACGTACATTCATCCCTTGAACATTCATTTCATTCTTTCCTTTCATTGCATTCTTTCATTTTCATTATCTTTTCTTAATCCAATGCACGTGCTTTTATAAAAGGTTTCATGTCATGCTATATAGTTAATTAAGATATTAGCTATTTAAACGAGAGCATGCATAAAGAATCTCATGATGTATTACCTTATACCTTACACACAATTATACGTATCATGGTGCTTAACAGGGGCGATCAAGAAGGGCTTATACATAATATATTTTCATACTTACTCTATCTTTAAACGAACATTTGATAAAAGAAAGAAACATCATTTCATAAGGGAACTTGTGTAAGGAGCATGGTCATAGCTACTTACCTGAGAGCTTTATCTAAATAGCTTTCTTCGAATCTTGAAAACAGATTCCTATCCAATAAGATAAGATAGGCTCATTAACATTCACCTTACTTGGAACTAAACTAATCAATACTCTTACGTGCTAACTTAATTCCAACCCTTGGAGTTAAGCGTTTCCTTAACCCGTTTATGTACCCAACGTACACAATGATAGCTCACTACTTGAAACCCTCATCCTATACCATTTAAAGAGACTCATGAAAGCATACTACTCATTGGTTATCCCTTTTTAAAAAAAGGAGTCATTGCTTACTACAAAAGAATGGATGGAAGTCATGGTTTAAAT
This sequence comes from Pterocarya stenoptera, assembly GCA_003123785.1. NCBI lineage: Eukaryota > Viridiplantae > Streptophyta > Magnoliopsida > Fagales > Juglandaceae > Pterocarya > Pterocarya stenoptera. The sequence goes on along the minus strand of QEOT01000830.1, from coordinate 262,465 downwards.
TACATAATTGGTAGGAAGTTACTTGGAAGGAGAAAGAAACAAGAATATACTTCAAATCTGGAATTTTTCATAAAAAGAAGCATTTGACAGTTTTACAATATCATATGGGGGATACTTTCAACAAAAGGGCCTACTCACAAGAGGGTTGATTTTATCAGTTCTTTTTCAATGATTTTTCATACCAAGATTCATCTTTTAATTGAGTTTACGAGAGATTGAATAAAAAGGAATGTAAAAAACTGATTTAGGCTTCAATAAAACATAGAAGAAATTCTGGAAAAACTTAAACAGCCCATAGGCTTAGTGCTTTCACGTTCTTAAAACATCCTTTACTTAACCCAACTTCAACTACATAAATAAACCATATTAAGGATATAGAAAGCTTAGGAAATCATCTCTTATCTTCTAAAACAGATTACAAACATGGAAATAGCACAAGGCAAACTTAAGGTTTCCAAGTTAAACTTACTAGTTTAAACTAAAATCCCTAGAAGCATACTTAGGCCATAATTTCAATAGGAAAGACATGCTTGAAAATCATAGCTTTAACTCCATCTATATAACACATAAAAGGGATGGCTTAACTAGAATTTAAATCATGGCTTAGCTTGATGAAAAAGCAAGGAAAACTATCACATGGGGCCTTGCAACCACACGGCTGGAACAGAGCACACACTCATGCACACACGGCTGGGATAAAAAAAAAACAGAGCATCATCACACATGAACACACGGCTGGAACTCCAATAACAGAGCATCATACACATGCACACACAACTGGAAATTTCCAGAAAAACCTAGCACAATTTGGTATACACACACCACATTATTTCCTCTCCATCCAACTTCACTTAAATAAGACACAAAAAAGGAAAAGTAAAGAGGAAATCGGCATCAGAAAACACTTCATATGGGTCGGCTTACCCAGAAATTTTCGAAACCCCCAAATATAATTTCTTAACCCACTAATAAAAATCCTAGATCTCACAAGAAATCAAGAGAAACGGAGTATTACCTAGCTTAACAAGTTATGAGCTGGAGGAAGAAGAGAAATCCAAGAAACCGAGCCAACTTTCATCCTCCTTGAAAGAGACTCAACCGAGCTCAAAGCTAGAGAAAGAGAGGAGATTCGGCCTGGAGAAACGGAAGTATGGTCGATCGGTGCTAGAGGAAACTGTGAGGATTTCTTCTTCGTGGGGTTTAAGAGTGGCCGAAGTTAGCTTGAAGATGACTTCCCTCTTTGCTTGCTTTGGAACCGAATGGCGTGTGGGAGAAAGAAGAAGTGAGACCCGAAGGCTTAAGAGGGATCGGTCAGCCCTTACATTCATTTAATCAAAGCTTCCTTTGGAAGCTAAGGAACGAACGGTAGAGATCAAAGCCTAGAAGATATTTTACTTTAGATGCTCATCCTATGGTGGAGAAGGTTTGGGCCACTTCTTCAATTAAATAAAGTGTAGGGACTTAAGGGAAATATATTATAAGACTTAAAAATATTTCCCTTAGGTTTTTTTTTTTTTTTTTAATGACCCACATAAAAAAATATATAAGAGCACACACCTTGAAATAAAATATTAATTATTTAAATCACAAAAATCTTAACCTCAAAATATTTAACCTAAGAAAATTAAATTAAAGAAATGACGTAAGAACCTACGTAGTAGGATGCGGGTATTACAAACAGCCCGCTAGAAATTTAAAAGTGGAATTTCTATTGGTTTTAAGAATCTCGTGAAAACTCCATAAATTTTCACGAATCCACTAATTGCATAGGTTGTAGTCTATCAATATAGTTTGTGTTATCACTCACTATGGGACCAGAAGTGCGATTCTAATTATTTGAGGTAGTTATAAGTGTGAGAATGCATTATGGTCTGTGCCATTAGACTCAGTTGATTATTTAAGATTTTATGACGCAATAAGTCTATTTTCATATTTTCGGACGAAACGTTTGTTTGAAACTATGAAATTATTTTTAGGAGCACTTCGAGGTTGAATTTTAGTTAACGATCTTCACTGTAGGTTAATATGAATATTTAAGAATTTTTAGTGCTAAGTTTATAATTCACTTTTACAGAATGAATAGTAACCTCGTTATGTGTACCAATTGCAGTGTTTCAAAATCACAGTGTGGAATGTCTAAATTAGATTAGAGAGGTTTTATTTGGACACTTGGCAAGATCTTAGCCACACATAGTGAATAGTATTAGACACTTGGCACCATGAGAAACGTTTAATGAATTTAAAGGAATCAAGGTGTGAAATCATGCCACCTAAGCAAAAACCCTATTTCATCCGACCAATCAAATTGTGCCAAACCAAAGAGGATTCCTACCCTAGTGAAATCCTATATGGTTGGAATCCAACAGAGAACTATAAGCATGGTTGAAATCGAAATCCCAAACAGTTCTATCCAAACCATAAAGTTGATCTCCAAAACCTAAATGAATCAGTTTCTAGCATTGTGTTTAATCGCTTAATTAAATTACTTCCACATGCTATTAATTTTTCAAATTTATGTTAGAATATCATTATCCAACCTTATTAACCTTGGAAAATTGATTGCGCCAAGTGATATTGGATTTGGGCTTGATAGCAACTCAAACCCTCTTAAAACCCCAAAATTTAGGCCCATTTGGTTTAGGCCCATTAAGGCCCATGAATTTGGTCTCATTAGTATTTCTTCTTGGCTAAGTTTGCAACCCCACTTGGCTAAATAGATCTTCCAAAAGAGATTCTAGAAGGTTTTGAAGGAAAATATCTAAAGGGCCACCTCACTCTTTCACTCTCACACTCCATCTTGAGAAAAGATCTTGGGCTGATTTTTTTGGGGAAGAAAAGCCAATACTCAAGCTCTCTTTCAGTCCTATCACTTTCCATAACCTGTGTAAGAGTCTCTCCAATCCACTTCCTACTAAAACCAACTCTCCTTTACACTTTTCTTTGACAAAACACAAAAGACTCTCTAGGACAGTTTTTCTGGTCTCTGTTGAACGCCTTATTCAAAGCTTTTGTAAGTATTTTCTCACAACGTTTCCTTCATAAAAGTTGTTTCTTTTTTAGGGGATGTCTATATTATAGACATCACACAGAGGAAGCCAAGATACCACACAAGACAAGAGTAACACCAGATTGATCAAGATTCCGTAATGAACCTTAAGGAGAATCTTCGAGGGATTCCCAACCTCCAACGAATGACCTAACTCAATTACTGATTCGATGCCAAGTTACAAGCTCCACTTCTACTTTTATAGTAGCAGCCGTGAAGAAGAAAAACAGTGAATTATTCTAATGTTCAAAACGCAAACTACAAACAACTAAACGCAACAACACAACTGAAACGCAAAACATGATTATACAATTGAACAAAACGCGCCCTTTCACTTATTCCCTATAAGAGCAATACTCGTCGTTTCACTGAGTGTCAATTTCAGTTAATTCTGTTGCTTCTGTTAATTCTGTTATGCCTTTCAACAGATCGCCTCCATTTCATCCCTACACCACTTCAAGCCTTGCCCACTACACCCGTGACACTAATGGATAGATCTTGGTCAGAAATTTTTATGGAGTACTGTTAACATGTGTATATGATTATTTTTTAAGGATTTGTTACATGATTAAAATTTTTGGTGAAATTTTTTCTTAGATCTAGAAACCTAGAAACTGGAAGAGGAAAAATAGTTTTTGTTTTGAGAAAGTTTAAATCTTTTATGGTTTAATCCTAATCCAATGGCTTTGATATTTTTATTTGAGGATCCTAAGCCTCTTATATACATGTTATAACGTTGTTTTGACTATATTTAATATTAGTTACAAAGATATGAAATTTTATGCAAGGAGATACGCGGTTACGCCAAAGTGATAATGTTCTTGGCTAAATTTATGTTTTGGTTGATTTTTAATCATGTGATCTTGATTTTGAAGCTTGGATCTATTTTAGGACACCTTTTTAAACCATGTGATGTTTTTATTTGAAGATCACATCTTTATATGTCATGGATCAAGAGGTTGATCAAAACAAGTTAAGAAACAAAAATTAAAGGAATAGACTATGTAAAATTTCGGCCTTATAGAGTTTTAATGGTTGTGTTTAGTTTTAAATTTTTCTGAGTTGATATTTGAACTTAGGACAAAATTTACATGAATTTTGATGATTTTTGGAGATAGGATGCAAAATCCTTAAGTTATGGGTAAAATGGTCATTTTTCCACATGTAGAGGGTAAAAATGGTAATTTTACTCTAAGTTAATATTTTTTCATATTTCTAATTGTTAGTGACTAAGTTTTAACTTTTAGAAATCACTATTTTCAGTTCCTCATGATCTTGTTTGAGTTGTCTATAAAATGCGAAGATCGAGGTAAGTTAGCTTTTAAGTTACTAGCAGTTTAATGTGTATGAGTGATAAGTAAAGGAACTACAGTGTATATATGTATGTTATAACATGTGTCACGCCAAGTCATTACATATTTATTTGTTACATAGAATTTATTCTGTTACGAGTTATTCATCTGTTACACAAGATATTCTATCATGTATTGCTACACATTGCAAGTATGTCATGTAAAGTTAAGTATGCTATCTGTTACATGTATGTCATGTCATGTAATATTCAATGTTGCAAATATGTCATGTTAAGTGTGTTGCCTATTATATGTTATATCATGTTATGAAATATTTCTATTTCAAGCAAGTCATATCTTTTGAGTTACGTTCAATTCATGTTGTATTACGTCAGGGCTTCTGTCCTTTCGTACTCCAGTCATGTTTCGTCTCGAATACAATTTGTGTATTTCGAAAACAGTCATGTCAATCATGACCCTAAGTGCTAAAATGGGGTAATATCTTAGTAGAACTTATTTGTTCACGCTAGAGTGTTTAATAAGGTGTGAAATTCCTTGAGTTAACGAAATACGGTCAACGGATAACGGGCGGGGCCAAACTAGCTGGTCACCGGAGCGCGCCAGGCTCTAACGCCGATGGAGCCACATTTCAACTGGTGTAGATAGCAGACAGATTTCAGTTTTCGTGGGGTCCATCATGAGTATGGCACACGAGGTATGGGGACCACATAGAGTGTGGCACATACGATTGGTGCAGATACCAATCGTAACGCACTCACAGCTGGTGCAGATACCTGTGATGTGATGCAGTAATCGGTAGGGACACATGGTTCTAGGGAACCCATGTAGTACCCAAAAAGATAAGCTTAAGTAGATAAAAAAAAAAGGATTTCATGTTAAGTCAAGTCTTAGATCAAGTTCATATTAAGTCAAGTCTCATATCAAGTTCATGTTAAGTCAAGTTTCAGATCAAGTTCTTGTCAAGTCAAGTCTCAGTTTAAGTCCAGTTTAGTTTAAGCAAGTCAAGTTCAGTTCACGCTTTAGTTTAAGTTATGTCAGTTATATTATGTTGTATGTTAAGGTATGCTATGATTACTTATGATTTTATTTATGCATTCGTGTTTTTACTGTCATGCATGCATTATTAACCTGTGTGAAGGTTTTCTGTTAACTTACTGAGATTTGTAATCAAATCTCACTGTGGTAGTCCCACTACCATTCCCACCCGAATAGTAGATCTTGTTACAGGACCTGAAAAAGAACTGGAATTCGACCAACTGGACACTGTCGACTGAGCGACTGAGTGGCGTCATTGTTAATATAGTAGTTAACTTAAATTAATACATGTTCTATGGAGTTACATCTCCAGTACTCTTTTGATCATAGCCATTTTGAACTAGCGTTATGATCTCAGCTATTTAGTATGTCTTTTTGTATTAAATATGTTTGAAGTATTTGGGATACTTTCAGTTTGGTGCATAGTCTTGCTAAAGAAAAAAATTATCCGCTGCGAATATTGCATAATGCTATATGCATGTTAGGAACATTGCATCTTATATGTCATGAACGGGGGCAGGTAACCTTGTGTTGCATGTCTCAACGCTTCAAATATCCGTCCGATCTCAAGCAGAATTTGAGGGCGTCACACTATATATACTATATACTTGATTACTATACTAACTATATAGATTATTATATCCTATATAATTTACTATAGCAACTATATAGATTAATATATACTATATAGATTATTGTACTATATAACCATGGAAGTGATACTATATACATTACTATACTATATAATTTTGTTACATATACTATATAACTATAATATATAAACCATGTTCGAACATGGTAGGATTTATATTAGAATGTTAGAATGTTATAGGAACTTTCCCGCATTTATTCTATGTCATATATGAGAAATTTAATTTAAATCATGTTCGCATGTCAACAAAATTAAGTTCGAATGTTATTTTGGCATGTTCGAACGTGGAGTAATTAATTTCGAACATTTTTAAAAATATTGGCAGGATCTTTCCCGCTTTACGGGGAACCTAATCTCATATACGTTTGCATGTAAACAACGTTACGTTAAAATGGTATTTTGGTACATTCGAACGTGGAATAATTAAGTTCGAACGTTCTTAAAAAAATTGTCTAGACCTTTTCCGTGTTAATTTTATGGCATATATGGGGACTTAATTTCATCTATGTTCACATGTCAACATTGTTATGTTCTAATGTTGCAGTATGTAAACAGACTTGGAGGGACACTTAGCAGGATTGGAAAATTTTACAAAACGTTCGAAGGTTTACCGTAAATGTTCGAACGTTACGACACTTTGATGCAATGAATTTGAATTTAAAAAGTCGCTACAAAAGGACCCTATACTAAACAGAACATCATCTTCTGTGGGGAATGTTGTTTATTCCCCATTTGTGCTTGGGAGTTACCGAGAGAGAGAGTGCTTATGCTAGAGAGTGATTGTGAGTGAGAGTGAGTGACCGAGAGAGCCATAGAGTGAGAAAGAGAGTGGCGTGAGAGAGAGATAGAGGGATAAAGAGAGGTTGAGATTGAGAGAGATAGAGGGAGGAAAGAGAGACTGGAATGTGTGAAATTGAAGGTGGTTGTTGTGTTTATTATTGTGTTTATTTTTTTAAGGAATATTTGTTGTGTTTATTTATTTATTATGTTTATTTTGAACTAATTAATACTGTGTTTATTTTGAAGGAATATTTGTCGGAGCTTGTTGTGAGATAAAAAGTTTGTGATATTTGCTAGGTATATTTCTAAACTTGATTGTGGGATTATATTCTGTTTATGTTGTCATTTATTTTTTTATTATATTGTGATTTGAGGGGAATTATATTGTGATTTGTGAGATTATATTGTCTTTATGCTGTGATTTATTTTGTGATTATATTGTAAATTATGGGATTATATTGTCATTATGTTGTGATTTATTGGATTGTATTGTGGGATTATATTGTGATTTGAATGATTATATTGTGATTTATTAGATTATATTGTGAATAGTGGGATTATGTTGTGATTTATTTTGTGATTATACTGTGATTTTTGTGGTTATTTTGTGATTATATGTGATTTTTGTGATTTGTGAGATTATATTGTGTTTAGGTGGTAATTTATTTTTTTTATAGGAAATGACAGGAAATTAAGACAATACTAATTATGAATAAATAATAATCAATACTAATTTTAGTATAGACTATACCTAATTAATAATCTATACTAATATTAAAACAAATAAGTAATTAAGAATGTATACTAAGATTAAAACAAATAACTATCTAATAGTTTATACTAAGACTAGATATCTAAAAATATAAAGCACAACTTACATATCTAATTTAAATCTACATCTTAGATTGATTAATAACTATATCAATTTAATTAATGGTAATCTTAAAATGCATGGAAATTAAAACAATAACCAATAAAACAAATAACTAACTCCACATACTATACTTAGAACAAAACAAACTGAACTTCTTCAAATCCCTCAGTAAAGACCCAACAATGGATTCTTTACTGAAAGTTTCGAAGAAGTTCAGTATGAATATACATATTTAAATTTATAACCTTATTTATTTGGAATCAAATATACATTAAACACACCTTACATATCTAATTGAAATCTACATCTTAGATTGATAAATAATTATATCTAATTTAATAAATGATAACTTTAAAATGCTAGAAATTTGTAACTATAGCAAATAACCAACTCCACATACGATACTTATGACAAAACATACTAAACTTCTTCGGAATCCTCAATTAAGACCCAACAATGGATTATTTACTGAGGGTTTCAAAGAAGTTTAGTATGAATATACATTACTTATATGTTATAACTTGTGTGTTATAGCTTGTGTGTGTAACATTGCATGAATAACCTTATTTGAGAATTAGACAGTTTTAGATTATATTATTTATATTGCACATTTTCATTACTCTTTCTTTACACGTTAAGGATGGAAATTTTGGTGTCTTCTTCATTTGTTCTTCAGGTATATTGTTCGAAGAGTGACAATCCATCTCTACGACAATGTATACTTGAATAACTATATGGAGGTGCTGCTAAAATTTCTATTGATGTGGAGAGTACAAGAGTGAAAAAACTTGTGCAATATAGATGATATAACCTCAAATGAGATAAGACCAACTACCTTTATCAAAAAAACATGGGGAGTGGAATTGGAGCATGTGATGCATGTGAAATTAGTTTCCATTATACTAATCCATAGTTCTTTTTAGAAATGGACAATAGTTGGATACGTCTTGGCGATATACTTGGAAACGACTACGTTTTGTATGCACGTTGAGTGAAAAACTTTATTGATTTTGCTCGGGTCTTTGCCAATAGTTGAGGTTACATAAATTTTTCATGTCAAGGGTGCAAATTTCTGTGCGCTATAAGATTGGATGAAGTAGAAAGTCATACATTTTTTAATGGTATGGATTTGGGATATATGCGATGGGTACTGCATGGTGAGCCATATGAACAATCTCCTGATATTTCATTCAGTGATGGTATTGACATGAGGCACCTGGATGATGATAATGAGCAAGATGACGATAATGAGCGGGATGAGATGGAGGAGATGTTGGGTGACATTGGAACTATGATGTTTATGGATGAAATTGATGATGATGCCTCAAGTAGCCGAGGGACTAAGTCAAAGAATTTCTCTAGAATGTGGGAAGATGCAAAGTGTGAGTTTTGTCTTGGCTATACAAAACACAGAAAGAGGTCGTTTATTGTGCAGCTACTACACATTAAGTAGTTGTGTAAGATGTCAAAAAAAAAAAATCAACATAGTATTGGACTATTTAATGAGGTGCTCCCTAAAGGTTCTACATTGCCGAAGAATTTTTATAAAGCGAAATAGTTGAGAAATGGGTTACGGTTTGAGTACAAGTCGATACATGCATATAGGAATGATTGTGTGTTGTTTTGGAAGGAAAAACAGGAAAAACAGGCTTGTCCTGTATATGGAGAGTCGAGGTGGAAGGGTAAGAAAAATGTTTTGGTAAAAATTTTCCGTCATTTTCCGCTCAAACCAAGATTGCAAAGGCTATATATGTACAGCAAAACAGCTAAGATATGAGGTGGCACGAGGAGAAACGAGTTAAGGATGAAAAATATATGAGGCACCTAACTAATTCAATTGCACGACAATGTTTTGATAATAAATACCCAAATTTTCGCAACGAAGCTCATAACATTCGTAACGTGCATCTACAACTAACAATGGATAGATTCAATCCATTTGATAATATGAGTACAAGTTATAGCATGTGGCCTGTAGTGTTGATTCCATATTCCACCATGCAAGTGCCTCAAGGCGCCAATATTTCTGTTAACTTTGCTTATCCTCAGCCCAAGATCGCCTGGAAATGATATTGACGTACTCATGCAGCCATTAATTGAAGAGTTGAAAGATCTATGGGAAATGGTGTCCAAACTTTTGATGCATACACATCCGAATTTATGGACGATAAATGATTTTCCAACATATGACAATCTTTTGGGTTGGAGTACTAAAGGGAAGTTGGCGTATCTCATGTGTAATGAGAAAACTACAAGTAAGAATATTTGCAAAAGATGTGTTTCATGGGCCATCGATGGTATTTGTCAGCAAATCATGAATGGCGAAGGGAAGGCGTTAAATTTGATGGGAGATTGGATGATAGAATTGCACCAAAGGAGTTGTTAGGAGATGAGATAGTGGAACAATTAATGTAAGTTGGAGCGAACAATTTTGGCAAGGGTCAGGGAAAGAACAAGAGAAAATGAGGAGCAACAGAATTGAATTGGACAAAGCGGAGTATTTTTTTTTTTTTTTACTTGCCATATTAGTCGTCATGCATGTTGCGACATAGTTTGGATGTAATACATCTATAGAAGAATATTTGTTATAATATACCGGGAACATTGATGAGCATTAATAAATAGACGAAGGACATGATTAAGATGAGGAAAGATCTTGAGAGAATGAAAATTAAACATAATAATTATTTGCGAGTAGAAGGAAATAGGGTGGTTATGCCACATGCATGTTTTACGATGACAAGGGATGAGAGGATGGACTTTTGCAAATAGTTGCAAGGTGTGAAGTTGTCAAATGGTTATGCTTCAAATCTCGGTAGATACGTGAGCCCTGATGAATGGAAAATAAGTGGATTGAAAAGTCATTATTGTCATGTATTTTTGCAGAAATTATTACCAGTAAGAATTCTTGGATACTGACTTCTAATGTACATAACTTAACTATGCATGTTTTTTAAGGATTTGTGCTCTCGAGTAGTAAATAGAGATATGTTGTGGAAGATGGAAGACGATCTAGCAATAATACTATGTAAATTCGAGTAGATCTTTCCACCATCATTTTTTGACATAATGGTCCATTTAGCAATGCATTTACCTTGAGAGGTACTATTAGGTGGACTGGTGCAGTTTCGTTGGATGTATCCAGTTGAAATTTTTTGGGTAGACTAAAGCGCATTGTTGGTAATAAAGCCCGAGCTGAGGGGTCAATAGTAGAGGCTTATATACAATATGAATGGTTGACATTTTGCTCTCTATATCTCATTGGGGTTGAAACACGCTTTAATCGAGAAGAGCTGAATGCTGATTTTGCTATTCCTTGCCCTTGTGAGCTATCTTTATTTTTCCAAAATGTATGACCCTTGGGTACATAAACGGGGTACGACTTAATCGGTGGAGAGTTAGGAAAAGCTTGGTTGTACACGCTGAGTAATTGTCGTGAGATTGATGACTATCTCAGATATGTTGATTCATAATTAGAATAATTCTAATTTTTTTACATTCTATAAAAGTACTACTATATCGAAGGTGTTCAAATATTCTTTTCTTTTTACTTCTATTGAGTGAGCACATGGACAAACTTAGAATAGAAGGCATAGTAAATGTAGAGGCGAGGCACAAAGAAGAATTTCTAGGATGGTTTGAACAACGAGTATGCATTTAAATGTCCCATATTAACATATTTTTAAACCATTTTAATTTCCAATAACTTTGTATAATTTTGTTACTATTTCAGTTGTTAGATTTTGGAACAATGTACTCATGATCCAGAATCAGTTTCTTTTGAACTGCATGCATTGGCACATGATCCTTCGTACAAAGCACTTCGATACACTGCATGCATGGTTCGAGGTTATAGGTTCCATACTATGGACCGTGAACGAAATCAAAAGATATAAAACTGTAGTGTGTTGGTCGAGCAAAGTCAGGGAACATAGGACATTGACTACTATGGTGCCATACGTGACATTATCAGACTGAAATACTTGGGCAAAAATGTGATATATGTATTTAAATGTAATTGATGGGATCTAGCGGTGATCGGGTATCGATACATAGGGATATTAGTTGCTTTACGAGTGTCAATACTGCATGTAAATGGTACGAAGATGATCCGTTCGTTTTGGCTTGTTAAGCGACCCAAGTCTATTACTTGATTGATCCAATGAAAGGGGCCGATGAAACTAGTGGAGAGATAACTTGGCGAGTCGTATAGAAGTTTGTTCCTTGGAATATTTATGATGCATGTGGTAGTAGATCACGATTATAGTGAAGATGAAGATAGCACTTTGATTACAGAGGCCTACTTGGGAGATAAAGAGGGTATTAATTTATTTGTTGACTTTGGTGCACTCGAACTAATCCGGAATCCCCTTGTGTAAAGATGACATCCCACTCGTATATCTCGACCCATCCATATTAAATGATCATTCAGTTGAAGATTTTGACGAATCAAAATAATCAAAAGAAGAAGAAGAAGAGTCAGAACAAGAAGTCGATGAAGAAGACAAAGAATAAGATGATGATGAGGAAGGAGATTATGAAGATGTTATTGAAGGATATTCTAAAACAAGCATGGATAATACATCTAGAGATGAAGAATAAAGTACTAAATGTTTTATTTACATAGATTAGGCTACTACATTTTTCATAATTATCGCTGAGCTAGTTCATTGAAAATAATATTGCTTTTCAAAGATGCCACAAAAATGACAATGAAGAAATGTGCCTCCTCCTCCAAGTCCCGAAATGGTTGAGGACCCCCAACTGAGGACTCCTCTCCTGGTCAAGTTGATACACGAGAGACAGACGGCCAGTCCACACCTACCAGTAAGTAAATTCTTGTTGATAATTAATTATATTTGAATACTTGGGGAGAAACTGGTTTTAATAACTTTAAATATATTAGTTGATACCTTGTCACATAGCGGTCGTGGCTTAACATGTGGCTTGGCTTTAGAAAAAAATAGAAGGCACGGGAAAATCAAGGTCAACATCTCCAATAACTCCACTGGGGCTGTGGATGATAGTGTAGTATCGCTTTCCTCCTATGTTGGAACACTAGTCCGAGCTTATGCGTTATTTTATGTGCAGTCTTGGTGAGATGTTCCGAATAAGATTAAGGACCACATTCAGAGTCATGTATTGGTGAGTTTATATACCCTAGATTTTTAGAGATGTTTTAATTTTATATTTTTGACACAATTCACTTCTTAAGATGAATTAGACCTAAATTTTGCCTGTAGCGATGAAGTACGAACTGTGAATGAATTGATGGCTATATTATTTTGGCATCACAAGGGACAATGTCATGACTACTTCAAGCGATTTGAGATGTTGGAAGAGGCTGCTCAATCCCCTTTTCAAAAAATGAGGTTAGACGATTAGAGGAAGTGTTGTGATCTTTTCGCCAACCCAGATTATCAGGTATTCTAGATTTTTCCCCTATAACTTTTTTACATTTATATTGGTTTCATAGATTATATTTAACCTTGTTATGTTCTCCTAGAGCAGTCAAGTTCTATCAATGCACAAAATAGAACGTCTTTGACAATCCACGATCGTGCTAGTTCAAGGTCATTCTAATGCCTTGCCGATAAAATGGTAATTACTTCTTAAGATTCAATCATTGCTATCATATTCTTTATTTAAGTACTAATATGATTTTTTAAAATTACTACTGTGCCTTTGTTAGAAACGCAATGATCCTGAAAATTTCTCCTCCGTTCATGTCTATACTACTACTCATACCAATGCGCATGGCGAGTGGGTTGATTCTATCGCCAAAGATAATTATGTAAGTGAGGTCATTTTGTGTGAATAACTTATGCCAACATGTGAATGGATATTATATTTTCTTACTATTTCTTTTAATCTGTTACTTATTGTGTGATTTTCTTCCTAATTATTGCAGAAAAAAAATGATTGAGATGCAGTCAGCCTCTGAGTAATCTTCTCCTAGTGATATTGACATATTTACACAGGTCCTCGAGACCAAGTCTGGTTTGGTAAGAGGTTTGGGATGTTCTTTCAAGCATGTCAGTTCATCCTCCATGGCCTCGAATTCATAATTTAATAATCTTACGAAGGATTTGGATGCTGCACGCTAAGAAATTGAACAGATGAAGTCGAGACAGCAAGAGTTGGAGGCTCTCTTATCATGACAGTCCAATTTAGAGACGCGTTTGTAGGAGCGACAAAGAGACCAGGAGGAAAGAATACGCATTGAAGTTCAAGAACAAATACAGAGGGAGATGCTGGTCCAAAGGTAACGTGTTATGTCACTGCAATAGAATCGCGGTGGGCGAGGAAAGAAGAAGAAATAAACACTATCATTGCTCAAAACTTTTGTCTTCTAATTTTGCAACTCTCTAAAACATTTTCCTGAGATGATACTATTTGTGATGTAATATGACACAATTTGTATGCCTTTTAGTTTTATGAAATTATTAGTTAAACAAAAAACGTTCGAACATGCCTTTAGGTTCGAATTAATATTCGAACATAATTACAAAAAACGTGCGATATATTCGTTCGAACATAAGGTATTACGTTCGAACGTATATACTCCACAAACTTTTGAACTTATTTTGTTACGATCAAACAAATATTTCTTAACGTTCAAATGGTTAAAAAGATACGTTTGAACATATTTATTAAGCATCCGAACGTTTAATCTTTGGCGATGGAACAATTGTCCAATAACATGCGAATGCAAAATTCAAACGTCACATCACAAACATTCTAATGTGTGTACATTCGAACGTAAAAATCAAACGTGCGAATGAAAAATAGTGAATGTTAGATATTTATCGTTCGAATGCTAATTGGTCGGGTAAACGTTCGAACGTACTTTCTGTGATGAAATTCAACTGTCACAAAATCTCTTTACTTTTGAACGTTGCATCTCACAGCAGACTTCCAACTATCACAAAAGAAAAATGTAGTGATAGTCATACAGTAAACCATCACAAAATACTTTCTGTGATGCCTTGAAACCATCACCAAAAAGTTTCTATGATGGTTTTCTTATTTTTTGTGACGGTTTCGTCTGTCACAATAAATGAAATATGTTATAGTGTTCGTTTATGTATATATTTTGAAATCGCCACATTCTCAACACAGTTTAAATTCAGAATTTCTGTTCTGATATTTTATGAAATAACTATTTTATCCAAAAAAAAAAACCGAGAGAAAGAGATAACGTGTGTGTGATAGACCTCCAAAATGCAAATTGTGATGACTGGCTGGTGGTCGTCTGTCTCTTTTAGTCACATGGGTTTCATTGAAAAACGACGATTCAATTGTCCTGATCTAGTCATTTTCGACAAAGACTCCGACCATAACTTTTCAGAGCAATTAGTTGAGCTAGGTGTAACCTATCCGAAAAGGCAAAGAGAACAAGAAGAAAACATAAAGGATAATTGATTGATCGGATCGTGGACAAAGCTTAAAATAAAGAGTATTTGTACTTCTCCATCTTAACCAATAGTTTTTGACCTTTCAAAACTAGGTCGCTCATATGTGATCAGTTCTTACGTCGTAGGTTTTGTTTTTTGTTTTGTTTTTTAAGGCTTTACGTGGTAGGTTAAATTGTCTTTACCGTAACTTCTGCCTACTTTTCTCGTAATAGTTAAGAGCATTCTCAAGAAATCATGAATTTTAAAATAGATAAGAAGTTTCATAAAACTCCCTCCAACCGAGTATCTAAATGAAATATAAAATATAAGTTTATACACTAAATATCAAGCTAAATATCAACCGAGTATCTTTCTCACTCTTTTTATTTAAGGTGACAATCCATGTTCAAAGATTGTGCTCCTCTCGTGTCAAGTCATGGAAATTCGATTATATAAGTTAACTCGAACACGATCGACCTGCTAAACGGGTGAGACCTTCAAATCCGAACATGACCCATTTAAATAATGGGTGATACGACATGACCCGTTTTTCCTTTTTAATAATTAAATAAAAAGGGATCAAAATCCAAAACCTCATCTATTAAAGCCTATAGAACCTCAAGCCCGGCTTCCGATCATGCTTATGTACACCTTCAAAATCTAAACCTTAAGTCTTATCAAAAATCATTTTCTACAGTCCACAAGGTAAGCCTACTAGATCTGAAACCCCAAATTTCATGAAAATGATTCCTTAAAATCTTCAAAATTTAAGACCTCAGATCCCATCAAAATCATCTTAAAAATATGTGAAATCCTTAATCCTTAGATTTCCAAAACTCAACCAATAAAGTCTGCAAAATCTCAAAGCTAGCTCTGATACCAACTATAACACCCTAGCTCAGGAGGGGTTGGAGAGTTAATTCCTGTCATTTAAACTCACATTCCAATAATATATTTATAGACTCCAAGTTCTCAATGTCATATAAAAGTTATTGTTTCAACCCCACTACCTAAATGTAATCAAGCTCCCAAAGTACAAAGTCATCAGAATACGACAAAATTACTTAATAAAATTCGTCAATACTCATAGAAACCTTCTATGCTTAATCTACTATGCTTAAAATCGTCTCACCCATGCTCCATAATCTTAATCCTCAGTTGAAATATTTAAATTATCTGAAAAATATTGTAGAGATAAGGGGTGAGTTATCAACAACTCAGTAAACATAGAACATATACTAATTTGTAAATATGAACATTTACAAAGTTTGGAATGCAAAATAAAACATTTATTTTCAGAATGCAGAATCAGAATATTTGCTTTCAAAATGTAAAAATCAAACATGTTATCAAAACATTAGAGCGAAACTTTCAAAAAAGCATTCTTGTTTAAAAGTCATTTTTCAAATCATAATCTAAGACATCATCTTCATATCCTATTAGAGCATCACATCGGGACAGAGACTATGTTTAATCCCGTGGTAGGGTTATTAATTGAGCTACATTATTACATATTTTATACATTTAAAACTATTATATTTTTAATTTATTTATTATTTTCTTATTGGTTTTAGATAGAAAAACGGTTAAGAGTCATAAATCCAAGTTGTGATTTAAATTGATTAATAGCATAGTTTATGCTTAATTCTAATACTTATGATTTAATTGGCCAATATTTCTTCACATGCACAACACACTTTTAATATTTTAATCTTCATATTTTTTTCTAATTTTATTTTTTGTCCTTAATTATTTATTTATTTTCTTTTTCTTTTATTTGACTAGTTTTATTTTTATTTGTATTATTTATCTTCTTTTTTTTTTACAGCAACTGGCCTCCACGGCGCACGTTTGAGAGCCACCGTCCGAAACCCCCAAGCACCACGTTGCATTCGTGCCAAGCACCCCCAGCCGTACCCAACACCATCATCATGCACTGCCCTTTTCACAGCCGTGAACCACCCACACCGCTACTCCATGTTCAGCCCACGTCCAGCTGCACCTCCAACCCAGTTGCACCCATGATCCACCACTTCGTCAGCCACGACATGGTGAAGCACAGCCACCTACACAAGGCAGCACCACCACCGTGAGACTCCATGCATACTTTTGGACCACTGCCCAGCCATCGCTTCGGACGAGGTGCTCTGTTTTGCACCACCGAAAACAGAGGAATTTTTCCTCCACTGGCCGCCAGCCTTGAAGCCAAGAAACCACGACGGTGACCGGCTAGGGCCGACGATGATGCCATAAAACACTAAAACAGAGGCATGAGGAGGGGAAGGGCTAGGTTCTCCATACAGAACTCCCATGGATGTTTTAAAGCAGGCTCAGTTCACAGGACCAGCTCCTAATGTTTCAGATGCATTTACCATCAACGGTCAGCCTGGTGATCTGTATAGATGCTCCAGCCAAGAAACCAAAAGATTTGCAATATAATCGGGCGAGACTACGAATCATCAGCTTTGCACTCAATCAAGAACTTCTTTGCCACTGCCAACCACAAAATGACTGTTGGTGTTGATGCTGCATACACCAAGCCTTCCACAACCAATGTTGTCATGATAGGACCAGGATTGACGGGTTGATGCCCAACACTCACGGTGGACCTCTCTCGCTCAGCACTCTCTGGAGTCATGGCAAGCATCCATGCAGAAAAGAAAATGGGGAAAACAGAAAAATAGAAACGAGAAATGCTGGACTTGCAGCGCTGGGGCAGAAGACGAAGAAACGCGGAGGCTTGCTGTCAAAGGGTGGGCGCACCAGAGAGAGTAATGGAAGAAAAGAAAAGCTTCGGACGGAAATGGCCAACTCACGAAGCATCAAGGACACTAGGCAGTGGGCAGAGAATAACTGCGTTTTTAAGTTGAGTTGAGCATTGTTGATAAAATATTATTAAAATATTAAATTTTAATATTATTTTTATTTTAAATTTTAAAAAATTAAATTATTTATTATATTTTATATTAAAATATAAAATAATTATAATAATGAATTGAGAAGGATTTAAAAATCAAATGAATTGGAAAGAGGCCGCAGCTAGGCACGAACGTATGCAACGCAGAGGCTTTTGAAGCCTATATTAAAGAGCTTGTAAATGGACGGAGAGCCTAACCGACCAACCATTCTTCCGAACTTTTCTCGTATCATCCATTTTCAATTTTACTTTTATTTTATTTGAGTTTTAAATTTATGACGTGTTATTGCAATTCTTAAGTGTTCATTTTAATTCCTGTAATTCAAATTAATATCATTTACTTTTTTTGTACTTTTAATTCTAGCATTTAAATTACTGTCACTTAATTTTCTTGTATTTTTTAATTTCTGTAATTTAAATTTATGTTATTTAATTTTCTAACTCTTAAATTTTTAATTTTCAAGAATTTTAATTTCTTACTTTGCATCTCAAACATTCAAATTCAACAAAATGAATCTGGTTCATAACTAGTAATCTTTTCATTTTTATAGCACTCTTCCACCCATTGTACATATCATAACTTTTAATTTTTATTTTCAAATTGTAAATATTTTCACAATTTTATACGAGTTTGATTTTTAAGCAATTTTACTGAGGAGACGATCTAGAAATTTATTCATAATTATTACGTGACACTTTCTTGCACTTGGGATAGCTTTTGTGGCGCCCCCAACTTCCATGTACGGACACACACGGAAATCGAGACACCCGGGATGATGACAACACGGTCACGCACCCCATCGACATGTGCTGAGTGTGTG
>QEOT01000830.1:149253-237217 GCA_003123785.1 Pterocarya stenoptera | reverse complement strand
GGAGAAGCCGTAGGCTTCGCACGGCTCTCGGAGGCTAACGGCGGCGCGGCGTGGGCTGAGATTTGGAGGGGTAGCTCGCCGGCAGGTGGGGAAGCCGGTGGTGCCTGCGGTGAGGACCACGGCCGGCCGGAGGCGGAGCAGCGGCGGTGAGTTCGTTCGGACGTGAGAGAGAAGAGAGAGAGTGTACGCGGGCTGGGTGGTCCGAACGGGGGAGAAGAAAAAGAAGAAAAAAAAAAAAGAAAAGGAAAGGAAAAAAAGAAAAGATAGGGGAAAAGAAATGAGGTCTAATCCTCACCACTTTCGAGTCACAACTGATCCTCAAAACATTATTTTTAAACCAGTAAATTAAATAAAACAAAATAAACTCAAAACTAATTAAAATAAAATATTAAACTCCAACAATAACATACTTTAAAATAAAAGGCAATTAAATTGCATAACACTAATTAAAATTAATCAAACGCAGTGAAATGCTTTAAATAAAACAATAATAATTTTAAAACCCATAAACGAACCAATTTAAATTAAAGATCAATTTAAATCTGAAATAATAATTAATAAGAAGAAAGCCCAATAAAATATTTTCACAACTTAAAATATTATAAAATAATATTCCAAAACTCCAAAAATTCTAAAACTAGAGAATCAATCATTAAATTAATTAAAATAATCCTTCATTAAAATACACTAAAATACGGGGTGTTACAGCTTTTGTGCTGCTCATTTTTTAGTGAGTCAAGTTTTTAGTGTCGTTTTCAGGAATAGTTGCTTAAATTTAAACTTGTGGTTTTTATCTTTATTTTCATTTTTTTATTCGCTATTTTGATTATAAAAAATCATGCCAGCGTCCATGATGAAGTGATACCGACACGCGATAGCACAATTATCGCAAGTGTCCACTTTGGCAGTATAGTTATAATGCATGTTATCCCATTTGTTTGGCGGTATTTTTTTAGGAATATTGAGTTTCAGAAAACCCACTTTTGAATGAGTCATTTATTTTCTGTTTCATATATTGTTTCATTAAATTCATTGCAAAATAAAATAAAATTTTAAAAAAATCAAGTTTTTCTTTTTTTGCATGTGTTTATTTTTATTCGCTATTCTACTTGTTATTATTATAAAAATAAAATAAAAAATTAAATTAAATTAAAAAAAATAAAAGAAGAAGAAGAATAAGAAGAAGAAGAAGGGAGAAGATTTGTTGTGACTTGAATACTCAAGACTAATTTTATAGAGTTGGAAATAAAAAACAAAACAAGCTTTAAAATAAGTCAACAATGATTAAACAAAAGACTGACTCTCTGTTCCTTGTAAATGTTAAACCTCTGCTGTTAACCGATGTTGTTCACTTTGTATTTGTTCCCCCTCTCATTCTAGCTCTTTTGTGCGTGGTTGAAGCTTTTGAGCTTAATGGTCCACATATCTCCACAACTCCTTATTTTCGTGTTTTAACATTTTATTTTTTCTACATTTGTTTGCAAGTATATTTTGCAATTCAGAAATTTGAAGTTTAAGTTCGCCAACTTCATTCTCTCATGAAAAAAATCTTCGGGACATAGTATTAACGGCAGCAGCATACTGGGCACCCGACATTTTCGTTCCTGCAAACACCTCAACATCGGACCATGGCGTTGACGGCATTAGGACAGAGGAATACTAATTGAGGGGTAAATGGTACGTAATTTAGATCAGGAATATTGTTAGCAGAATGTTGCCTAACCATTTGAGAAGTTGAGAGGTTGAGAGAAGTTGTGAGAATTGAGAGAAAAATGAGAAATATGACAAATGTAGAGATTGTTCTGTGTTTCGAAATAGTGGAAATGGTCTCTTATATAGAGGCCCGAAGCATTCAAAGGCTCTGCGAAGATCAATCCAGGCGGGAACCGAAGCATTTGTCCATTTGCGCTTTACAGCATGAATCAGGACCCGGGACGGAGCTCAAGATTTGTTTCACATATGACACATAATCAAATATAGAATCAGAAATTCATGCTAAAGTCTTTCATATGACACATCGTATCAAAACGAAGTATTGAATAGTTTTATATTATTTCACATATTCAAAATAACCAAATCAAAGCATTTTTATTTAATCAAACCAAATCTCGCTACAAGAAAAACATGCTTTTGTGACCATTTTTTTTAGGCGAAAAGATTATTTAACACCAAAACAGATTTATTTTAGCTGTAAATAGTCATTTTGCTGGAATTAACTGGTTACAAATAAACAATTTTCTTGTAATATCTTTTTAGATCTCATATTCACTCTTTTTTGCAATTCAGAAACAGAATGCTAAAATAAGCTCATATCTACATCAGTCATGATAGAAAATACTTCATTCTTATACAGATATGGGTATATAGAACACATATCTGAGGTTGTTTTCAGGTTTCTTTTCAAAACAAACATGCATATTTTCAAAATCAACCTCAGTCCTTTACTTTTATGCAAAGTCTAGTATAGGAACATCACTTACCTCGACTTTTTAACTTTTCTGAATTTTTTTCCACAACTGTGCCAAATAAATATTGATCGTCATCTATAAAATAGACACTTAACTTAAATTCTAATTAAATAAGCATTTTGATATTTAAGACTGAAATACTAAAATAACTTATTTTTCCCAAATATCTAAAATTCTCGTAACCCTAAAATATCACCACTTTCCAAATTAATCGATACCCACTTAATTTTTCCGACTTCTAAACTGTAAATTATTTATGTAAAATAAAGTGCATGACTAACATATTTATAGAATTAAGAAAATACATATCCAATTTTTTATTCACTTAACATAATTATAACAAAATCCATTAAAATAACTAGCAAATTTCGTTTAGTAAAAATAGACTTGATCAGATTTAGAGCATTCGAAATGAAGTTAGAGCCTTACTTTTTTACTTCTGGAATTTCATTGGAAACAAAAAATTTATTCCAAACTAATAAAATTTAAATCCTTAACTATTCCCTGTTAAACAAACTTTTTGCGCTAATTTAAGACGAGACCAAACCCACTTAAAATAGCATAATCATTTTCTATAATCAAACTAAGGTACGTCGTAAAAAATAGGTCCAACCTAAATTTCCAATTCAGAACACATATACCTTGGCTTGTGACTAAAGGGGGCATAAACGTAAATAAACCTCAAAACGTTTACTCTACTTTGCGTAAAAGCTTTAAGGGAAAGCTTAAACAAATCCCTTTGATTTTACTCGTAAACAATTACCTAGCTGTTCATTGTGGGTGGAGGGCGGCAGAGACTTACCGAGAGAAGCACGAGCGGCGGCAGGTGGCTGGGCGTGGTGTTAAAGCACTAGGAGGGGAGAGAAAGTGATGAGAGAGAGGGAGATAACGTGAGGGAAAGAGAGACGGAGAGAGAGGCAGTGGGAAGGATCGGGTGTGGCTTACCGAGAGCAAAGCGACGGACTTGGAGTGGCGTGTAGTGCTCAGCGGCACTTTCTGTGAAGGTGACGATGGCGTGGAGGGGCTGTCGACGTCGCTGGACTTCACCGTGTCGTGGCTGGTGGCTGAGATTTCCGTTCGGAAGGGCTGTGGATGGCTTTGGGGTGCTCTGTTTTGGTGTAGGGGAAACAGAGGTTTCGGTGGTTTTACAGAGGGTGTGTAGTGGTGTGCAACCAGAGTCTCACGGTGGCTACGTGGTGGTGTAGGGCAGTTTCACGGAAGCTGGGTGTGCTCCAAGATGGAGGCTGGGTGTGTTTACGTGACTAAGGTGGAGTAAGAGTTTTGTGGAGGCAACGGCTGGGCTGGTGTTCACAGTTTGCCAATGTTCTGGGCGGTGCTCGGTGGTTCTTGGTGCAAGGTGGCAGCGGTGTGGAGGAGCTTGGCAGTCGGGCTGTCAGCATGGAGGCGGGAAGGAACCCATCTATGGGGCCGGGTGTTGTTGTGACAGGATCCTGTGAGAAAGAGGAACCGATGCATGAGATTAGAGGGAGAGGGAGAGGGCGACGTGGGGCTTATTGTTAGGGATTCCGGTCTTGTCCCTAAACACTAAGGTCCACGAGCTTACCTTGGGTGATGATGGTGACCAAGTGACTTTGCCAACTTACTTGGTCTTTTGGACAATAATGGCCGTGTATGGTGAGAATGATAGGTTCCTAGGTTAATGAAGGTTTATTGTTTAAGTGTTGGAATGATGACGATGATGAGTTCGAGTGATCTAATGGTTGAATATGAGTATTTGATACAATGTGGAATAGATGGAAGGTTGCCCTTGATGTTGGGACCAATTGGATGATAATTAGGGTTGGTTTGATGAAGTGTAGCTAGGGTTTTGTGTGGTAGCTAAGGAGGATTTCGAGATTAGAAGAATTGGCTTAGGGTTGGTTTCTAAGATGAGTTGATAGGGTTTGGGAATGATGTGGAAGAATGAGGCTAGAGTTTGGTGGTTGAATGAGGCTAGAGTTTGGTGGTTGAATGAGTCTAGGGTTGCTCCTTGACTTTAGGGATTGATTAAAGATAAGATGAGGAAGATATGATTTGGATATGATAAGTGGATGAAGATGAATGGTGTTTGAATAAGTCTAGGGTTGTTCCTTGTGTTTAGAGATTATGAGATGGAAGATTGTGTTTGAATGTGGCAAGATAGGATTTTGGATAAGGTAAGATGTTGTTAGTTTTTTATTGACTAGAATGATTATAGGGAATGAGAGATTTTAGAGATGGAGGGATTCTAGGGAAATTCCTAGAATTAAGGGATCAGAGATGGAAGATAGGAGTTGAATGATGAGTAAGGTGGTTAGGGTTGATCCTAGATGGTAAGATGCATGAGAGTGGTTGGGAATTGGAAGTTTGACTAAGATAAAGGATGTATTTCGAATTTGCAGTGGTTGGAAGATGGAATGATTCTAGGGAAATTGAGTGATGGTAGGGATTAGATTTAGAAGATTGAATTGGTTAAGATAAGATAGGGAAGATATGATTTGTATGATGGGTAATGTGGTTAGGGTTGATGGTAAGATGCATGGGAGTTGTTGGGAAGTTGAAGTTTGACTAAGGCAAAAGATGGATTTCGAATTTGGAGGGATTTAAAGATGAGATAAGGGTTCCTAAGTTGTAGGAGATGATTTTGGGATTGGTAGGATTTGTGGGATTGATTGGGATGAGTCAACTTTCCTAAAATTAAGGAAGTTGCCAAGTGGGACTCTTGAGGGATGGCTAGGGTTTATGGAAGACAAGGGATTCAGCTAAGGCTTTGTTGGATGGATGGATGCTAGTTTTGGTATGAGACAATTATGAGAAGATTGAGGCTTAGTGGATTTCGACTAGGTCAATAGATATGATGGGTGAGGGAAGGCTAATTTTGGGAAGTGGAGCTTATGGTGTTTCAGCTAGGGTTATGGGGATGATGGAGTCTAGGTCTTATGGGATTGATGATTATGGGAAGTAGGGTAAACAATGTGTAAGTCAAAATATGTGAATGGGAAAGATCAAATGGGTGAGTGGATTGTGTTTGTGAGATGGAAGGATGCAAGACAACGTATAAATAATGGATGAATGGACTCGACAAAGGAATATGAAGACTCTCTTTATGGTTTATATGGATATTTTGAGAAATCAAAGAATACTAAGATTGAGGCTTAGGATATCTTTGATTGGCAAGAAAGTAAAGATGAACAAGATGGAAAATATAAGAATAAACAAAAAAATATAAGAACAATGTATTTTTGAGTTTTTGAATATAGAATAGAAAACATAGACATAAGATGGATAATTAAACGAAACAAAGAAATACTCATAAGATAGATAGATAAATCACCATTGATTCACGAATTGCACAATGATGAAATAAGATAGATTGAATGACCACCTATTCACGAATTGCAAGGTGGTGATCCTCAACTAGGGATTCACGAATTGCACCCAAGTAGCCCAAGTGCTAAGCACCGAAAAGTGATCTTAAGAATAATAATCCACCCACTTAGAGATTTACCAAATTGTTAAAAGATGTAAAATGAAATGCCTAAGGGTCCTATTTATAGAGATTACAAAGTGGAAACTCTCAATAGATCCCTTGAAATATAATTAAATAAAATAAATAAAGATAAATAAATGATATGGTCTTGCATGGCCAATGTGGCCCGTGATATGTCTTGACCCTTGGTTGGCCTTGGCTAGCCTTGATCCTGGAAGTGGCTCAATCTTTGTTGTCCATGTATGTCTAGGACCTTGTCCTAGGGCAGGTTTTTTATGGGGTCCCAACACTTATTCCATGGTGGTTGATGGCTGAGATGTGGAGGGTAGGCGCAGGGTTCACTGTGCAACGCCCTAGGACTTCATGAAGGCTACCTGACGTTGCATGAGGGAGCTTCCTGGTGGAACCGCTTGTGCAACTACACATATATGTTATGTGCATATATGTAGTTCAAAGGCATGCATGCTATGTGGTTATAGCAGGTGGTTATAGCATGCATGCATGCTAATTATCAAGCCCAAATAAATCCATATTTGGCCAACATATTTTTTCCGTAGCCTATTCCAAAATTACTCATTAAATCTCAGGTAGGCATTTCTTACATATTAACCAAAATAAAAAAATGAATGCACGTTTCGTGCTCTACCCGGGTGTTACAATACTTCTCTCTTTATGTACTAATTAATGGCATGCTTGAACTTAAATTATTCTTCGAATTAACTACAAAGAAGATATTTGTGTCCACCATTTTTTTCTTTATATTTAAATGGAGTAATATTAGAATTATTAATCATGTAAAACAATAATGCAAAGAAAACATTGTGGGGGCAAACAGTTGGATGCACAGATATTCGTTAGTCGTTAACGCGCACATGTGTACATATGTATGTATGTATTTATATATAATTATTTGTGTAAATTATATTTTCCACCGTAATTTACATATATAATTTGCAACTTGTTCCAAAATTCTAATTTAAACAATCAAATTGCCTCTAACTAATCTAATTTAGACTGTTCATTCGAGCCGGGTTTCTTCCCAGCCTGGTCTGAAACCTAGATAACCGAGTTCCAGTTATAGGTTTTAGCCCGGAACAAATCCGAGCTGGGTAACCGCATAATGAAACCCAGGTAAACCCGGGTCGGGTACTAGGTTTTAAACCTGGAACCCAGATTTAAAACCCAATACTCGGATTTATATTTAAAAAAAAAAACAATTCTGCTTAAAATAAACTCCACCACCCCACCCCGACCCTGATTCTCTCAATCCTCTAAAGGTAGGGTTTTAACTTTTATTCTTTCCACCCCCCTCTCTCTCCCCCCTAGCGTTTGAGCTTCTATGGCAGTTTTTCTCTCTACTTAGACCTCTCTCTCACAAAAACATGAAATCCTAGACGTCGTCTCTCTCTATTTCAATCTTCAGTTGCTATCTCTCTCTCGTTGCCATGTCTGTCTTGCCAGCGACCTTTCAAGAAGTCTCTCTCTCGATCTATGAACAATGAGTGTAAATTTGAGTAGATCTGGTGATTCATTGAACTGGGTCTCTTCTTTGTGCTTGTAACCTGTCGAATGGGATTTTCTTGTGTTATCTCTCATGGAAGCTGGCGATGGGAGGGCAAGGAACAGAGAAGATACGAAGTGGATCTGTCGAGTAAGGGAAGATGAGGGTTGGACTATTAAGGTAACTAGAAAATCAGCGTATGGTGAACTGGGTTGATCTATATACTACTTTAGTGATATGTATACTATATTTTTTCTAAGGATCAGTGTTTGTAACTACATGTGTTTGAAAATCTGAGTCTGCTATAATGATCAATGAAAATGGATTGGAGATTCATGGACTATTGGTTGGAGATTTGCTTTACACTTATAAAGAATTTTTGCTTTTTTTTTTTTAAAACAAAATGGAAGGTATGGTGGTTTGTCTTGACTTGTGCATGGTGCAGAACAATATACAAAACCATATCAATACAATATTAATTGTCCATGATTCAATATTATCATATACTAGTTGAAGAAGTAGAAGGAGAATTACATAGAAGAGTAGTTGCCATCTACACATATTGATCTTGAACTTCTTACAATTTTGTGCAATGCGGCCATTAGAATATTATCTGTTGGAAAGCAATAGTTGATCTTACAGAACAAAGAATTTGATTTGTTGGTAAGGTTAATCTGTAAACACAATTGACAAACCAACTGCAAAGTTCTCATGATACTCTATTTTTGCCACTGTCACCTGGCCGAGTTATTCAACTATCTCAATCCAAATTGAATTATTATTTGTATAACGACGAAACCCTAGAGGGAGAGAAAGGGTCGAAACCCTACTAGAGGGAAAGTCTAGAAGGTCTGACAGAGAAAACCCCCAAAATGTAAACTGACTTATTCAATTAACATCCATTCCTCACAAGTAAAATAGAAAAGTAAGGTATTTATACTATGTACAAAATAAACACTAGTTTTACATGACATGTGTATGATGATATAAAACATATATGTGATAATTTGACTTCATTCCAATTTTTTCCCAATAAGAATAACTTTTGAGTTCTATCTATCTTTGGATGGTGGATATTTTTTCATCACTTTCAAAGTGATTATCTTTTTCCTCAAATCAACTAATAGTGTAACACTCTCACCCATTGGATTCTTTTCTTTTCCCTTCTCTTTCTTTCCCTGCCTCCCTTAGCCCTGATAAACTTCCCCAATTTTTTTCCTTGTTTTTCACGTAGCCACAACACTGAGCAACCTCCCCTACCCCCACGACATCGTTTGAGCTGAGCTTCATCTTTCTACATGCATTTTATCTTTCCAACAATTTTTCACTTTCAGTTTCTGCACTACTGGAAATTCCTCCACCCAAATCTCCATTATCTCCACGTCTAGGTAGTTTGAACTTCCTTTCCATTTTTGAGTTCTCTTCTTTATTTCGTTTCTGTCCATCACTCAGGTCTCTCCCTCTCTACTTTTTATTGTCTTCTACTTGCAGTGCATTTCTATTTCCAACCTGACAAACTCTCTCTATACATGTCTCTCTTACTCTCAGTTCTCTCTCTTGGAGTCTCCCTCATTCACTGCAAACCTCCATGTAGTCATTGTATCCAGGGCCATCACTCACTGCTGTGGCATCGCCAACCATCCCGTACGACCACCATCATGCCAACCTGTGGCTTTCACAGATGAACCAATGAGCCACTACTCACCCTCTCATCCCCACAACCACGGGAAAGCAACCACTACCTAGCCCTAGAGAAACTGCTACCACCTTGTTCCTTGCCATAAACAGCAACGTTGCCCCCATCTCGCAACACAACAACTCCGAATGGATACTAGCGTGTCGAGATCACCCCGCATGAAACCGCAAGCCCAAAACCTAAACATCAACCCTAGACCACCACGCTGTTACCGTGAGACACCTCTGTAGACCACTAACCACCATGGTTAACACCACCGTGAGCCTCATACCTTTTAGTTAACACCCAAAGAAAATCACCCTTGTTTCATGCACCCAAAACAAAGTAGCGTTGGGGCTGTTTATCCTCTCATGCCGCCGTGCCCATCATGGTCAACCACCACTACTCCACCTCAAAGCCACCATGAAGAAAACCTGTAAGGATCAGAGTTCAGCCCGGTGCCTCAAGCGACTAAAACCGTGAAGTTCTCTCTCGGGTATCTCACTCTCTCTTGCTACCAATGTCAAACTCTCTCTCTACCGAGACTAACATCTACTCTCTCTTTTTTTCTCTCGGTGCTCTTTAGTTACGCCATATACCGTCGATCTGGTCCAGCCACCGCTACCATCGTCCTTGGCCATTTCTCTTGGTGAGTTCATCGTCCCACAACCTATTGATTTTTGTATTTTACGTAAAACTCATGCATGTCTTTCAAGTTGTTAAGAATATATACGTGCTTACGTTTTTACCCTTATTTTTTAATCTATGACAGATATTATATTTTGGACTTACTAATTTATCTGCTGCCCGTAGTACTAGCAACCTCGTTGCCCTTTGTAACTTGTTTCAAAAATTATATTTTTAAATGTACTAGTTTCACTAAATTATATTTTTATGAATTACCATTGCTTAAGAAATTTATGATTTCCACTAGATTATATGTTGGCAATATTAAATTATCATTATAATAATAGTTTATAGAGATATGAGTTTTAAATATGATTAAGTTAAATTTTCAAAATGTTAAGTTGTTTTGCCATATTTGATAAAATTATATTATGATACGTTAATATTTTTTTTAATGATAATAGTATTTATTAGATTTCTGATAACTAGATAGTTATCAAAGCTTTTTCCATAGTATGAATTTAAGTAGATGGAGAGTTTTAGCAGTCCTTTTAGAAGTTTAGTAACGTTTAGTTTTCCGTATAGGTGACGATTGGTATTTATTTGGCACGATTGTGAAAAGATTCTGAAAAGTTAAAAAGTCTAGGTAAATAGGATTCCTATGCTAAACTTTGCATAAAAAGAGATGTACTGAGGTTGATTTATGAAAAATATGCATATTTTGTAATGAAAAGAAAAACTGGAAAACAACCTCGGTCATTTGTTCTGCATCACTCATTGTATTAGAATAAGAAAAGAGAAATATTTTTTTTCATGACTAGTGTAAACATAAGCAAAGAATTTACATTTTGTTTCTGCACAATGCAAAAAGAGCGAATATGAAATATGAAAATTTTGGCATGATTACGAAAAGAAGCTTTGAATCTGTTTTGACTATGTGAAGATGATATGAATCTATTCAGTACTCTGTTTTGATATGACGTGGCATCTAAAACCCTTTGGCATAACATTCTGATTTTGTATCTGGTTCTAATTCTGCTCTACTCTACTCTGACCTTACCACGAGTGCAAAATTGTGGCCTCTGTTATATGGTTGGTACCATCTTCTCTGTCTCTAAGGGCACCTACTTTGGAAACAAAATAGGTTTATTTGGTCTTTCATATGTGCACACTCAGGACTCTGAGAATAATAAGGAAAAGATTCACTTCTGTCTCTGCTTGGTTTGGCCATCGAGGATAGCACAATTATACCAGAAGGGTTAAACATGTTCTTTGCTCTGTGAGATGCTCTGTCTTGATGCTATGAAAATGCTCAGTTTCATTATGCCAAAGTACTCTGGGTTTTATGTTTCTTAAAACTATTGCTCTGTTACATTTGAAAACATGTTTTGTTCTGCATGATTACTTTGGAAAATATTTTGTTCTGCATGCTGTACTCTATAAATGCTCATGGTTGCACGTTAGTATATGCCCTCTGCTTACTGAGTTGTTGATAACTCACTCTTTATCTTCACAATATTTTTCAGATATTTTGGATACTTCAGGGGATGTTCAAGAATAGGAACCATGGGTAAGGTTATGTGAGCATAATGTATTAAATAGAAAGAGGGTACTTGTTGTTGGAGAATTTTATTTAGTAGTTTTATTTTGTTCTATTGACGTAGTACTTATGGGAAGTTGGCATTTATTTTGAGATTTTGTCGTATTCTTAATTAATTATTTTGGAGTAGTTGGTTTAAAACAATGAGGTCTATGAGTAATTGAGGAATTGAAGTTTTTATTTGTATGGTGAGATACAATTTTTTGTGCAAGATGTAACACTCTGATCCTTCCAGGATTAGGGTGTTACAGATAGCAATTTATGATATATCCCTAACGAAAAAAAATTTTTTATAATATACACGTATAAGCTAAATGCTACTTTTCCACGACTCTGCTTATTGTAAAGATTCCTACTTAAAAAAGTAGGAAACTATCCTTGTCGGAGACATGATGAAGATACGTACTAAAGCATGCTTCTAAAGTGAGAAAGGCCAAAAACGGTGTTGTATTCAATTTGTGAAAATATTATTGACTATTCCCTTTCAAAATAAAATGAAAAATATAACATCTTTTCAATTATCGTTGCATCAAAATCTTTCAGTATGTAGCATCAGGAGACAGGAAGTCAATTAATGTCATGTATTTCACTATACCTTACCTTACCACCTTTTACTTGGTGCGGTTAGGTTATAGCTCTAACTGCAAGCAAAAGTTGTACTTTGAAACAGTTGAATAATTAAAATCTAAATATCCTATGTGTTTTGGTATCAGGTTGCAGATAATGACTGCTGTGCTGTGAAACCTTTTTCACACTTGGAATGGAAAAGTGCTTCTAATTAATATGGAGTTTATACTGCTTGGTGGATCATGTCAGGTTTGGATAAGTGCCATTACATATTTGCATCTTTTCTACATTCTTTCCCCCTCTGCTGGGACTAGTTGGAATTGAGCATTTAGGTGCCAATTGGCTCAATTTTCCCTCTTTGCCCCTTGTCTTAAGTATTTCATATACTTATTACTGCCCTTGCTAACCATAATAAGTCAGGGTTAAGTTAAAATTCAAGTGTGTTACAAAAAGTTCACTTTTGTGTATTCCACCAAGTCACTAATTCCATTATAGTTATACGGCCTTTCAGATTTAATCTTTAATTAAATATAGGCTTTTACCAAAAAAAAAAAAAAAGATTATGGTTTTAAATTTAATTAAATATGAACTTTTATTTTAAAAAAAAAAACCGAGTTCAATCCGGTATCCGGATTTTTAAAACTTGGATTCATCCGGGTACTGGACGGGTCATAATTCAGACTAATCCGGACTGGAACTCAGCTCGGATTTGAAACCCAGATTCCAGGCCGGGAATACCCGGATATCCGGTTTGGAATTCGGATGAACAGTGCTAAATCTAACTGATTTTAGGCATACATACTCTTTATCATGCATTTATTACTCTTTTATTTTATAGCATTCGCAATGGTTTATCTATCTTTTATGAATAATGATATACTCTATACTCACATCATATTTCCATTCCACAATGTAAGATGTAACACATTTATCATCAATAGATGATAAAGAATCATCCAATAAAGGATCATCCAATAGTGATAAATGTGTCGCATCTTACATAATAGGCTGAGAGGGAAACAGTAGTGTAGTGTATAGAATTTTCCTCTTTTATCTAAAATAACTAACCTTTTTAGGAGTACTCTCCAACAAAGAGTAATGTTAGATACAATCATAGTTAGGCTGTGCAAGCGCTGCATACTCCTTTTGAAAAAAAAGTATGGTCCACCATTAAAAAATTAATTTTTTCAAGTATATCTCATATTTACTCATTCTTTTCAAAATGAGTGTGCGGAATTTGCGCACTCTCTAACTGCAAATATCATTTCTCTCCAACAAATTATCCATATTTTTATTTATTTATTTCAATTCAAAATTAAACAAATGAAAAACTTAAGAGCAAAATAAGAAAAAGAGGTGTAGATGAAAATAGGGGTAGCAACATATGACATAATCTGTAAACACGACGCAAACATGACACGAAATAGTGGACTTGGGTTTGGTATAAATGAGTTTGGGTCAAAATGAGTGGACTTGTTAAGACATGATTAATAAACTAATCAACCTACTTAACTCGAAATAAAACCTCAATAACCAATTTATATTTTATTTCAATTCATGTGGTTCCAATTGATGAAGAGGGAGGAGGACTACATGATACACACATTTCACAAAAAGAAGACCAAAGAATAAATAAGTAGAAATTATATGTAAACACGTACGTAGGGCCACGATTCACCAACCATTCAAATCATCTCCCTACGACTCAATTAATGAATAACACTCTGGGACCGGACGGTCATCTTCATCTGGATTAGCCAGAACCCATTCTCCATTTTCATCACGGACCATCCCTTTGTTCCTCTCCACCCACCACGATCCTGGAATCAAGTATTCATCCTTGAGATATTCACACGACTTATTCACCAAAGCCAAGCTTCTATTCACCTTCAACTCAAACTTCTCCTTCTCCCCATTCCACCCAGTCACCACATGCAACATGGCCTCCAGATTATGCCAATCTGACGGATTCTTCGAGTCCTTCAAGCTTGGAGACTTCCTTGTATCTATAACCAACTCAACCCCTGTGTGCTTGTACCCCAACATCCACCCTGGATAATGTGGGATCATGTCAATGGTGTTCTTTACATGCAAAACATTCAGATTTGGATACTTCTTGAGCCTCTCGTTGAAAGCTTTGTTCCCAACTTGTGGGCACCCGAAAACAATGGCTGAAACCGGAATATTGTCAGAAACACTATTCTCCACCAGATCGAAAGCTCCCAAGACAGCTAAGCTCGCGCCAAGACTATGCCCCGTTAGCGTCACACTTACTTCCTCGTCTTTGTATTGCTTTATCAACTCATCGATCTTCGTTAAAAGCTGCGTTCTTGCATTTTTCTTGGTGAACTGCGAGTTGGGGTCCTCCGACATGTAGATAGTAAGCCAACCCTTCATGACTTTTGGCTCCTTTATACAGATCAGATATACCCAGTTGAAGAAATAAGAGAAGACCGATGAACGTTCGTTATCTCCATTGCTATCACTATTACTACCATCAGTCATGTGTTCATCGCGCGCATGTGGACGCAACAACGACACGACAGGCTCGAGTTTAGCCTCCAAGACATCAATCCACTCATAGCTCCTACTAGTTCCGCGCATCGCGACATAGATCTCGCGCCGGCCGAGGGCGCGGCTGACCTCGTCCGTGGTGACGGCGATATAGCCAATCCAATTAGACTCGCGGTCCCATGACTCGCGAGACTGGGAGTGGAAAAGAAAGGCCGAGTGCTGGCCGACTTTGGCAGTGGCGTAGAGAAAAGCGACAACTTCATAGTCGCAGGCGTGGTAGAGCTTGACCTTGTGGAAGAAGGAGGTCTTGCCATAGCGGCTGGAGCCGCAATACTTGGAGTTATTGTCGTTGTTGAAGGCGTCGTAGGTGGCTTGGCAGAAGTCGCCGCATCGGAGGATGAGTTTTCGGAGGGAGAGATCGAGAGGGTACAAAAGGCCTTCCCAACTGTTGCTGCCTAGCAGTTCCGGCCATGTGGGTTCTCCTGCTTCAATTGTTGTGTTCATGGTCTCTATTGCGGGGGGGTGTTGGTTGAGAAAAGAGGAGGGAAAGTATATGATTTATGCGTGTTTCTTACCTTATCCATCCTTTGATAGCTTTTTATAGGATTTTAGGGATTGTAGGAATATTAGGGGTTTTTTTTTTTTTTTTTTTTTAAGAGAGTCAGGGCCCATGTCCAAGAGAGACCCCTATCCGAATTTTATTATAAAATCCTCATATATGGCGGAGAAAAACCGTGGTTACAAAGACTCAATCAACAAATAAAGACCTCATTTCTATCTAATAAAAGGAATTCCCAGACAATCCATTCGAATCAGACCTCTCAAATCGAAATATACCACTTCAGAGCCAAACTCTATGTTGACACCATGCGCACCTTCCTTTGCCAAAAAATTCGTTACCATGTTAGCTTCCCAAAAAATGTGTCGAAACCGTGCATTAATATCATTTGCAAGCTCTTTTATCTCCTCCCAAAAATTCCAAAGAAACCAAAGTCTACAAGTTCCGGATGCAAGCCAATTCATTACCACTACTGAATCCGATTCCACGAGGACATCCTGTATCCTCATACGTTTACATATCCGCAACCCATCCAATAAAGCTCGACATTGGGCAAAATTATTAGAAGCAAAACCATAGTAATGTGCAAAACCTGCAAGGATCCTCCCATTTGAATCTCAGAGTATGCCTCCACCCCCTGCCTCTCCCGGGTTATTACAAGCTCCTCCATCAATATTAAGTTTCACCCTTCCCGTTTCCGGCAATTCCCATTTAATAAATGTCAACTTTTTTATGTGGAGCGGGACAATCCGAAGATTTAGATTTTCCATCACCAATCTATCCTCTCTCTTTATGTGCTGGAATTTTTTCAGGTTGCAAGAAGCATCTTTAATTAAAAATTTCCCCGTCCGTATCACATCCTCTACCCTAAACAAACTCACTTCCATTTTAGCCGCACATCTTCCATAAAGCCCAAGAAATAATAATAGGAAGAGTCCCACATATCCACCCAACTTGGGAAGAATTCTCCGCTCGCTGCCACCAATACTTTAGCATTCCTTTCTAGTTTCGGATCAATGGTAATCGTATATGACATAGATTTGCAAAAAAACCCCAAACCGTTTGAGCACTCTGCCCCTCACATAAGATATGGTGCATTGTTTCCATTTGAGGCGTTGCACAGCATTGGCATTTGGAAGCCAGCGGTATGCCCAAACGTTGGATACAATCATCAGTTGGAACAGCCCCTCTTTTCGCCCTCCAGCAGAAAAAAGAAATTTTTTTGGAAATACTTGGTTGCCACAGCCATATCTTCCATTCACATATTTGACCCCGCTGCCTAGAGATTTCCCAAGCTGATTTTGTCGTAAAATTCCCATCCAACGACTGCTGTCAAACCAGAACATCCTTCCCTTGTCGAAGTCGCACTCCTAAGTCTCGGATTCTCTACAACATTTCTGGTGGCACTAGCTCCTGAATAACATCCATTTTCGGTCCCCTGACATCAACTACTGCACCAATCAATAGTTGGCAATTTCCTACCACTGGACAGTGATCTAGCAAAGGACCACACCCCACCCAATTATCCTTCCAGAAATTTATCTGCCCATTCCCAACAATCCACTTTGAATTCGAATCACTCTAGGCAATACTACTGTTATTCCCTTCCAAAATCTTGTGCCTTTGTTTTTCTGCAGCACCGAATAGAAGTGATCCTTCCTAATGTATTTTTCCTGAAGAAAGCCGCCCACATGGAGTCACCCGTTAATAAATTCCATGTGTGATTTGGAGGGAGTTGCGACGCCAAGGTGTGGACCGCATGGATCACACACCCCTAGTTCAAAGTGAAAAGAAGTGTGTACAAGCATGCAACTTAAAAGTGTACAGTTATAGATGTAGCAGAGAAGTAAAAGGGGGCAGTCTGAACTACTAAGAATACCATAAATTCAAATTACATACTCCAACAAAATAATCCATAAATTAATATAATCATCCGACTAGATAAAAGAAAGCAATATCACAACAACAACAAAAGGAAGAAGTCCCTAGGTCTTCACTCCTCCGGTGGGAGCGGTCCTTCAAACTCATAACCGTCCTCTGCATCAAAGTTTACAGTTCCGCTATCATGGAGCAGAAACGCAGGTGGGGACACCACAGTGAGATTTCACAATCTCAGCAAATAAAACCAATAGAATGACACCCCAAAATACAAACCTAGAAAAAGTGGATATATCACAACATTTGAAAAATGAGATCTTTCAACCGTGCACAAAACCAATATCCTTCGCAGCAATTTACAGAAAATGCCACGCACGCCAAAAATCCACATTTGCATTTTTTAAAGCATCCATTTAATAACGCGTGCACCATGGTCTCCCCTATAGACCATCCACACACCCTGTCTCCTATCATCACACCACGGGTAACGACCGTGCGTCTGACTTCATAACAAGCAATGTCCAGCTCTGCACCCAGTGCGTACGTAACCAGGCATCCTCTAGCCTCCGCTAACAGAAAGGCCACAAAGTTGGCACGGGAGTGTTATCGTCTCGTCCTAGTCCATTGTCGCCCGGCAACAACCTAGGGGACGTTACTCAGTTTTACACACTCCCGAATAACCAGAGGAGCTTCACTGAGATAATGTTCCATATCGTCTTGAGGTAGTGATACACACCCACCCACAAAACATATTTTTAATAAATGACACAAAGAACACAACTTTCCAGTTTCACAGCACAACCTGAAAATATAGTAGAATTAAGAAATTAATCACGGCACAGACATAGACAACCTGACAATATAGTTCAATTAACAAATTAATTATGGCACAAACATAGATCAGAGCATAGTTAATATGATCAAGGTAATTAACAATAATAATAATGCAAATGCGTGAATAGCCAGATATTGTATGACATGGCAATAATACATGATCAACCAATGGCCAAACAACACACATGTTCACATATTCACAAATCACAACTACACGCAATTTCCAACACTTGACCTGGCCCTCGGCCAACAATTCATCACCAACTACGGTTATTATCCCAACACTCCACAGGCCCTTGGCCATGTAACCAAACACAACCAGAATGTAATAAAAACACAGTTTTCCAATGTTAGTATTCCAAAGGTTAGTCTAGGGTTTTGCTTAAAATGAGAGACGGTAAATTTCTGGATGATTAAGTGCGTCGTCTAAGAGATCTTGCAAGTGTGCGTGGTGCACGTTGTGTGGCGGCGCGGCGACGCACTGTGACGAAGGCAAATTTGGGCAGATTAGTGGGGACCCACGGTTGGGAAAAAACTTAAGGGTGATCAGACTGACGAAAAGGAGGGTGCAAAGAAGGACTCACGCGCCAGAGGGTGGTGGTGGGCGGTGGAACATGGTGAATAGTGGCTGATCTGGGCAAAACGTGAGAGTCTACGGTTGGGAAAGTAGTGGGTGGCGATCCTTATGAAAACAGAGGGTGGGGAAGGGGAATTTGCGGAGGTTGACAGTGGTTGGTAGCGAGAAAACCCTAAGAGAGAGAGGGAGAGAGCTCTAGGCATGGGTTTTGATCGAATCTTAGAGGAGAAAGGCCCAGTGGGAACTGGAGGGGGTGGTGCTACTCAGACGACCTTCAGTGAATGGCAGAGGGTGGCGACTTATGACGGCTGTGTCCTAACTGCGGGACAGAGATCGAGAGAGAGGGAGGGAGAGATTTATGAGAATGAGGGCAAGATTGAGGAGGGGTTAAAAGGGAAACCACACGGCAAGGAGTGGCAGTGACAATAGCTGTGACAAATGGCATGACGAGAGAGAGAGAGAGAGAGAGAGAGAGAGAGAGAGAGAGAGAGAGAGACAGAGCGATCTACAGAGGGAGGTTTTCTGAGGAATTTTCGACGACGTGAGGTGGCAGGACATGGACGGTGGCAGCAAGGGATGAACGACGGACACACGGGTTTGTAGAGGGGGAAAAGGAATCGAAGAAGGGGTGTGGTGTAGGGGAGAAAGAGGGAGGAAGATGAAGGACTTTAGGTGACAATGGTTGGGCTTCCACACGAGCTGGGCCCACTGCCTACACACACACACTAAAAGAAAGAAGAAAACCACTTCCAAATCAGTCTTGGGCTTCATGTGGGTTGGGCTTCACATTTTCTGATATTCTAAAAAGTTTCTCAAAATTTTCTTATCAAATATCACTCAAACACAAAATATTTTTTAATTTTAATACTTCAACTTTTTCATCTAATCATTATTTAAACACAGATTCCAATTCAAGATTCCCAAACATCTAGATAAAAAAAAATAATACAACTTTTTCAAATTTAAAAATAAAAATAATATTAAAAAATAATATTCAAACAATTTTTTAACTTTAAAATATTTTTATTCAATTTTTTTTTCTCTCATTTCTTAAAACCTAATAAAACATCTTAATTCAAATAATTTCACTACTATTAACTATTTACTATTTACAAATCATTTCATTACTATTTACAGAATTTTAATATATTCCAAGGACTCGTAGAATATTTTAGAATCCTATGAATAATAGTCAAATAGTGTGACTTTTGCCCTAGGCTTTGTATGCAGCGGCCCATCTGACATAATGAAGCCTGACACACTTGATGGGTTAAGAAGCTTACCTGGGCCACGTTCAGCTTCAAAGTCCCATTTCTTTTTTTTTTTTGAAAATAACCTCAGGAACCTTTCATTGAAACTATGAGTTACAACTAGTATCATTAAAAAGGCATCCCACAATGAAATCCAGGACCTCTTCTATCCACACTTGTTCTTCTCCTATCACTAAGGCTTTCTTTGCTAAAGTATGGGCTGCTATGTTCTTTTTTCTACAAACAAATTGTATAGTCCAGTCTGTCCTATTTCTAAGAAGGAACTTAACATCATCAATAATAGAACTAAAATCAAGAATAACTTCTTCATTACTCTGTACCGCCTCAACCACTCCCTTTGCATCACCCTCAAAGATAGCATTTTGTATATTGAGTTCTGAACACAATTCCACTGCTTTCCTCAAAGCAAAACTTTCTGCAACTGTTGCACTCCCCACATTATTCTTGAGATCACATCTAGCCACCAAAACCTCTCCTTCTTCATCTCTTATAATGATACCAATCCCCATTATCTTCCTTTTAACATCTAGAGAGGCATCCCAATTTACCTTAACAAATCCCCTTCCTGGTTTCTCCCATGCCTCTACTTGCTGAACTGAGTTAACCTGCTGCACTAAGTTAACCTGCTGTGACTCATGAAACTCTTGCAAAGCTGCCTTTGTAGTAATGAAAGAAATTTTCGGACAACCCAATCTTTTTTCAAAAACCCATTCATTTCTCCTGAGCCAGATCTTTCTTAATAACACTACCACCTCCTCTAACTGGTTCTTGTTAAGTCTGCATCTGAGTTGTTCCCACAGTTCCAGGAAATCCACATCTGATCTATTCCATTTCTTAACATGACTTGCATCATTGCCCCAAACATCATTTGCTGCAGGGCATTCCCACAAAACGTGTATAAGAGACTCTTCTTCTGCATCACACATAAGAGACTCTTCAAAGTCCCATTTCTATTTCCTTCTCAACGCACTATATTAAGCTATTACGTCCATCAACTGCGTCTTCATATCCCATAGAGTACTACATATGCCACCTTATGCCAAGCCTCCTTCATCGAGCCTATTATTGCCCCCTTTAAACTAAGCAATTGATTGATCTACTATACATCGAGCCTTCCCAAGACCATGACCGTTACTGTGACCAGTGGTGGTTCCTTCCTAGACAGGCAAATCACCATAACCTCTTCCCCTATTCTGCACTATGAACGACAATGGGACCATCGACTACTGCTTAAGGACTCCTTGTAAGAACATGTGTTCCTTTGATTTATCTCCACCGTCAGCCCCAGAGCTGACCTCCTTTCTCCAGAAGTCTCTTTCATTTGACCAAAGCCGAACCTCCCTGATCTGTTATGACCCACGCTACTTCCAAACTCTAGGCAAGCTCACATTCCTCTTTGTGCAACCGCCATCTTCTTCCATCCCTAACCCTCCATTTCTTCCAATATGAAAATAATATTACATCTGCCACCACCTCCATACTCCACTGGTGCCATGTAGTGACTGTTGGCACTAAACCATCCCTACGCAATAAAGCTTCTATTGCCATTCCGTGAAGTAGCGTAAAAATTCTTTTTCTTTTGCCCATAGAACAATCCTCCAGTGTTTTAGTGAACCAGTTCACCATGTATCCATAGCCTCATCTCTTTCACAACCTTCCAATTCCTTTTAGTTATACGAATGGATCTACCTTCCATTGTTAACACAAAAACTTTAGATTCAATAACTAGTTGTTTCGAGACCCCCAAAATTCACACTAATTGAGTAATTGTGGTACCCCCAAACTTCGCTTGGGATTTGACGGAACTTGAAACGTCGGGACATGCAGCACAAGGTCACATACCTCCGTTCATGGCAGTTAAGGATGTAATGCGCCTAACATACTTCTAAACGTATGCAGTACTCGTAGCGAATAATATTTTTTTAGAAATACATCTCAAAAGTTATTCAACAAGTATGTATCAAAATAAGTATTGGAGACAGCACTCCATATGTATAGACATAAACACAAATTACTGAACTAAACACCAAACCACTCACGCAGCTCACCAATAAGTGCTAAAATGGAATCCAGAAGCTAGAGAACCAACTCCATGAGCTCCTTGATTGTCAACTACAGTCTACTCAACCTCGTCCAGATGGTTTAGTTCTGATCCCTGGTCCCCTGACACATCGTCTACCATTCTTGGAGAAATGGTAGTTAGGATTACGAAGTGAGATTTACAAAATCTCAGCAAGTACAGCTTCTAAACTAGCAATAGTATGAATAGGTATGCATGACAGTAATATGAAATGTATGCGTCATGACATGGACCTGAACATGTATGGCATAACTTGAAAATAACATGGCTATATATGAACATGACATGACTTGACTTGAACGTGACATGACTTCACTTAAACGTGGCATGATGTGACATGAAAATAGCATGATTGCGTGAACATGAGACCTTGTTACATGTTTGTTTACATGAACTGTAGATGCTCCACGAGTCCCCAAGGGTCATGTGCTCCTGTCGATACCGCATCACATCACAGGCTCTTTGCCAGCTGTGTGTACATCATGATAACTAAACTTGTAAATGTGTAATTTGGTACCACCAGCATTGGTTGTCTGACTTTGCTCCGGAAACTAATTACTTAGGTCCTATTCGAAGCTTGTTGACTGTACTTCGTCAACCCAGGTGATTCCACATCCAATTTAAACACTCCAAAGTAAACAAAAGAATTCCACAAGAATAATTCTCAATCCTATCACTTAAGGTCATGATAAAATAAAAGACTCATACATGACTTGGAAATATTTCATGACATAGTCAATACTTATGACATCACATTCATGGAATGTAACATAATAACATATAATAGATATGATGACATGGCATTTGTGGCATGTGATAGATAATCATGTACAAGAGTAAGTGACATGGCGTGACATATTATAAAAAATTATAATAAGCATAATAAACATGAATATAAAGTTCTTAACACTACACTATGTAAAATACCGAGTAAATTAGAAGCTAACTTAAATGTAGTATAACGTAAGCGAAGCGTAATAAAGTGTAAGCTCAAATGAGATACATTCGAGGGTTAGAATATCTCACTTAGGGCTTGTTTGAAAGATGGGATGGTTTCATCTCATCGCATCTCATCTCATCTCATTTACTTCCCAAACATCCTTCAAACACAAATACTTTTCAATTTCAAATTCTTAACTTTTTCATATAATCATTATCTAATCATTTCAACTTTTCCAAACTTTCAAACAAAACACAAAAAATAATTCAACATTTTCAAATTTCAAAACAAAAATAAGATTAAAATTTTATATTCTAACAATATCATAATTTTATAATATCTTTATTCAACTTTTTCTCTCTTCTTTTTAAAATCCCATAAAACATCATAACTCAAATATTTTCACCATTATTTACAAATAATTTCACTACTATTTACAAATTTCTCATCTGATCGTATTCCCTAAGCATCCCCTTAATCTTCCTATTTACAAAACTTACTACTAACTTAGGGTTAAATTTTCAAAGTTACCCATCAAGTTATGGGAAATTACAAATTTACCCTTAAAAAATAAGGAATTTGCAAACGGACTCTAAAACTTACCAAAATTTACATTACTCATGTAAATTTTATCCTAAGTCCAAATATGAACTTAGAGATTTTTAAAACTAATCCCAACAATGCAAACTCTCTCTTGGTTGATTCACTCCTAGGCTAAAAATCATGCTTTTGTTGCTACTTGGCCATTTAACACTCTAACATATTTAAATAGAAAATGATAACTCTCAAAATCATATCCTTTCTTCTAAAATCCTGTTAAAATACCAAATCACTCATTTCATTAAAGCTTGATTCACTACATCAAAGAAAATGCCAAAACATCAAAATTACGTCAAAATGAACCAACTCTTGATGTTTTTAGTCTAACACATTCATATCAACACCAAGGACTCCAAAAGTCCATAAATAACTTTCCTAATATGTTATTCATTCAAACCTAAGTGCTAGAA
Organism: Pterocarya stenoptera; assembly: GCA_003123785.1. Classification (NCBI taxonomy): domain Eukaryota; kingdom Viridiplantae; phylum Streptophyta; class Magnoliopsida; order Fagales; family Juglandaceae; genus Pterocarya; species Pterocarya stenoptera. Next base: position 213,647 of record QEOT01000830.1, on the reverse strand, counting down.
TGATTTACTAATCAACCAAACATCACAAAATACAACATAGAACACTCGGTTTGTATGAAAACTTAGAAATTGAGCATGCATGCTTTTGAACTTAAAACAAAGTGAATAGATTTTTTATTTTCATGAAATAACTCTTGAAAGATTAAAACCATATAGCTCACATTCAAGTTCTAACTCAATATAAGTATTAAATCTAGGATTGCATAGCAAAAATTTCATCCAAACAAATTATCAAACCCTAGAGCCTCTAGATTGAGTTTAAAACAAACTCTTGCATGTTCATCATAACTCCAACAAAGACCTAAATCATAACTCCTCAAAACATCATTCTAAATCCATAGACAAAAGCCTCAAGAACAACATTTACATAGAATCAAGATCCTAGAGCTAAAATCACAAACTAAGCCAAAAACAAAATTTGTTTTGAACCAATCTGTTTCTAACACTATAAAGATCATGCAAAACTCTTTTATAAAATCCTCACATGCTTGAGTCATACCATAAACTTGCATATAATCATGTTAAAACTTCATCATATCAAGATGTAGCCAAGATTTCATCAAAAGTTTTGCAAAACATCCAAAGTTCATCCCCAACACCAAAAACCATCAACATCAAACCTTTTTTCTACCCACACCAAATTTCAGCAATCAAATATACTAGCAAAATTTCTCAAAATACACCCAAGTAAACTAGACTCAATGATAGATAAACTGGAAGAGATTAGATCCCAAGAAAATGCTTACAAAAGCTTGGAACACAAGGAGAAAAAGTCCCTAGAAATTCTCTCAAGCACTCTCTCGGTTTTCTCTTGGAAGAGGGATGAAAATGTGCTAAGTGTGGGAAGCAAATTGGTGAGGCATGGGGTATAGGTGAAGGGGTTGACATGGTGGGCAAGTGATTAACAAATTAATGTGAGCTTGACTTGTGAAAAGAGGGAGAAAATCTAATGGGAGTGGGGCTAATTTTCTACTATAGCCGAAAGGGTGAAGGGAGGTGATCTTTGCTTGTTTGAGTGGTCATAAATGGCACTATTTGGGGCTGATTGTGAAGTGGCATGGAAGCCAATTCATGGCCTTGTAAGGGTGGAAAACGTAGTTGAAGAAGCTTGGGCAAAGAGGTGGTTTCAGTGGGACCATAACAGGGCTAACAGAATGGTGTCCCTTGGGGTTTTTGTTAGGTTTGGTTCCAATATAAATTTTCTTAGTCAAATGTACTACAAAAATATAAGGGAGTGGATGAGCGTGTAAAAGTGTTTACTTGATTGGTTGGATGCTTGTGGAAGTGAGTAAACCAAGTGAGTAAACACTTGGTTACAAAGCAAGTAGGTTTAGTGTTTCGGCTTCTTCATGGTTTTAGGGTTTCGGTTTGCTTCCTATGGTTTGGCATTTCATTAGGGTTGAAACCCTCTTTTGGTTGAACAAACAATGCTTGGTTGGATGGAATAGTGATTGATATAAGAGGGCATGATGACAAGCTTGATTCACACTCCATCTTTTACACACTTTATCCTTCTCTTGACAAGTGTCCTAGGATTTCCAAGTGGATGGCTAATATTGTGCCATGAGTCCAAATAAAAAGTTGTCTAGTGATCCTAAGTGTATTTGGACATCCTACTTGGTGATTTGACAGCTGTTTGAACAAAATGCCACTTGGCGCTCTCCAGAAGGATTACTATTCACCCAAAAAATTCAAAACTTTTTATTACGCGATAAAACCCTAAATATTCTTACGAGGCTAATGGTGCAATTCGTTTCGTAAAATTATACTCTTGAGTGACTTAATTAAATCGAAAGACAATACTATCACCATAGTGTATTGGGATCCGACTATGTTAACAGACTAAAACATATTCAATCACTCTATTCTTGAAATCATTTCAGGATTTTAGGATGTTTCTAAGGTCTAAAGAAATTCATCTATCAAATTTCTTTCAGGTCGTTACATCCTCCCCTCCAACAAAAATAGAACTAACTACCACAAAACAAAATAAAGAGAAATACTAACAAAGGCTATTGCCTATCACTGGTAGTAGAATCGCTAGGCGATGCGGGTAGAGGTGAGATGCAATCCATCGCAGTAGGTGGATGGCGAATGGAAATCGCTCCTCATGGGGTTGAGCCCTCAGCTCATAGGCCTTCCCATGGCTATCTATATCCATGATGAGGGTGCGGTGGTTCTTCCACTTCTCCACTGCCTGCCGGTTGGCAGTGGTATGCCTATCTAGCTCAATGAGTCACCTCCTTCAGTGCTCCTCCCTAATATCTCTCACACCCTCAACGGAAAGCGTCGACTTCCTCGCAATCTTCTCTTCACATGCCATGAAAGCTACAAAAGGTAAAGTCAATGATAGAAAACAAATCCCACAGAATAATCCATACACGAGGCCATAACAAATTTATGGTGAACATACTTTATTTGATATTCAAACAAATGAAGTGCAAAACTTGTCTGATGCAATGCAACCTCGTACAAAATAGTGAATACAAAATCAGATGAGCCAGTTGCATAGACAAAATAAGAAATGCACTACAACCCAAGCAGATGAGGGTACTTGGCTTTCATATCAACTTCTTTCTCCCAAGTTGCCTCCTGAATGTTCTAATTCTGCCACAGTACTTTGACTTGTGAAATCTTGCAGTTACACAATTCCTTCACTTTCAGGACATAAGGAACACATTGTGGTTTCCATGGAACACAATTGGTAAATCCATATGCTACGCAACTGCTCCCACTTTCTCCAAGATCTCGTACGGTCCCACATATCTCAGACTTAATTTCCCCTTAATGCTGAATCAGGTCACTCCCTCATTGGAGACACTTTCACAAAGACCCAATCTCCGACTTCAATGTCCAAATTTCTTCTTTTATTGTCGGCGTAACTCTTCTGCTGACTCTGCATCGTTCTCATCCTTTCTTTGATCACTAAAACCTGGTCCTTTATCTCATGCAGGACTTCCATTCCGATCACCTTGTTTCTCCTAACTTTGTCCCTATACAACAGAGATCTACACTTTCTTCCATACAGAGTTTCAAACGACACCATCTGAATGGTGGCTTGGAAGCTATTATTGTAAGCAAACCCTAACAAAAGTAGCTGCTTCTCCCAAATTCCTTCATGTTCCATAACACAGGCCATAAGCATATCTTCCAGAGTCTGTATCGTCCTCTCGGTCTGTTCGTCTATTTGGGGATGGTTGGCATGGTTGAATTTCAGACTGGTGCCCATCAAGCTTTACAAACTCTACCAAAACCAAGATGTGAAATGAGGGTCTCTGTCGGAAACAATCGTTCTTGGTACTTCGTCCAGCCGGACAATTTCTGACACATAAACCATTGCTAACATTCCCAAAGAATCTGTATTCTTGATAGGTATCAAGTGGGAGCTTTTTGTCAACCAATCAATTATCACCCCAATAGTGCTCTTCCCAACTACAATTCTAGGAAATCCCATTAGAAAGTCCATTGAGATATCTTCCAGAATCAACAATGACTGTAAAACACATGCCGACTTCTGATGCTCTACCTTAACAAGCCTGAAGACAGAACATCTGTTCACAAAGTTTGCCACATCCTTCTTAAGTGTCATTTCATCAGTGATTATCAATGAGACATAAAGTACCACCCAGGGAAGGCGAATGCGGTAGCAAATGCACTAAGTTGCAAGAGTAGAGCTGAGGATCCATTTGCTTCATCATCATAAATGGGATCTCTTTTGAACAGTATGAGAAGACTGTTAATTAGGGACCGTAGTCAGCAGGTCATTTTGACCTTAGTCCAAGATCATCCTGTTGGATTGGGAAGAACTAAAGAACCATCAGAAGGAAGACAGTAAACTAATGGAAGTTATTTGGAAGATCGAGAAGTCAAAAGGCCAAAGGACTTTAGGGTCAAAGATGATGAGAACCTGTATTTCAAAGATCGGAGAGTGATTCTATCTAACCAAGAGTTAAGAGATAGGGTGTTAAGGGAGGCTCATAATGCTCCCTATACGTGCTTAACCCAGTACTTCGAAAACCAATTACATTAGACCGATTCGAAACCTATTGATTGTACTTAGTCAACCTAGAAGATTCCACATCCAATTCAGATACTCTAAAGTGGACAGAGGAGTTCCACTAGAATAACTCACCATCCTATCACTTGGGTCGTGAAAAGATAAAAGACTCTACCATGGCTTGGAAATATTTCATGACATACTCAATGCTTATGACATGACATTCATGGCAAGTAATAAAATAATATGTAATAGATATGATGACATGGCATTCGAGACAAATGACAAATAATCATGTACAATAATAAGTGACATGGTGTGGCATATTATAAACAATTATAATAAACATAATAAACATGAATATAAAGTTCTTAACACCACACATACGTAAAATACTAAGTAAGTAGCTAAAATACCGTGTATCAAATGCACGTGCTTAACCCACTACTTCGAAAATTCAAGCCTAATAAAGTACTAACATTCCCATTCTAAATTCTAGTACTATCTCTTAAGGACTTACTGGTTTAAGAAGAGACGTATTACTCTGATACCACCTGTGACACCCCCAAACTCCTCTTGGGATTTTACTGAGCTTGAAGCATCGGGATTTACAACACAAGGTCACATACCCTCGTTCATCACTATTAAGGATGTAGTGCATCTAACATGCATCTAACAATATGCAGTATTCACAACGAATAATTGTTTTGGTAATACTTAATGTACCAAAATACTAAATCCCAATACATAAACATAAATGCATTATAATCACATCTCAAAAGTTATCCAACAAGTATGTATCAAAATAAGGATTGGAGACAACACTCTATAAGTACATACATAAATGCAAACTATTGAACTAAACGCCTAGCCGCTCACGTAGCTCTGCTATAAGCACCAAAATGGAATCCAAAAGATAGAGAACAAACACCATGAGCTCCTCGAGTGTCCTCTACAGTCTACTCAACCTCGTACAGTTAGTTTCAGTCCCTTGACACATCCTCTACCATTCTGAGGGGAATGGTAGTTTGGACTACCAGGTAGATTTACAAAAATCTCATCAAGTACAACTCCTAAACTACCAACAATATGAATAGGCATTCATGACATGTATGCATCATGACATAGACTTGAAAATGCATGACATGACTTGACTTGAATGTGGAATAACTTGACATGGACATAACATAATTGTGTGGAAAGGAGACCTTATTAACATATACATGTTTGTTTACTTGAGTTGTCGATGCTCCATGACTCCCCAAGAGCCGTCTGCTCCTAATGGTACAACATCACATCACAAGCATTTACTCCAGTTATGAGTACGTCATGATAACTGAATTTGTAAACGTGTAATTTGGGACCACCGACGTTGGTTGCCTAACTTCGCTTTGAAAAGTAGTTACTTTAGAATCATTCGAAGCGTATTGACTGCACTTCATCAACCTAGAGGATTCCACATCCAGTTTAGATACTCAAAGCTAGACAAGGGAGTTCCACTAGAAGAACTCACCATCCTATCACTTGAGTCGTGAAAAGATAAAAGACTCATCTATGACTTGGAAATATTTCGTGACATACTCAATGCTTATGACATGGCATTCATGGCATATAATAGAATAATATGTAATAAATATGATGACATGGCATTCGTGACATGTGACAGATAATCATGTACAATAATAAGTGACATGGCGTGGCATATTATAAACAATTATAATAAGCATAATAAACATGAATATAAAGTTCTTAACACCACACATACGTAAAATACTAAGTAGAAGCTAACTTACAAAAATGTAGCGTAAAGTAAGCGAACCGTAATAGAGTGTAAGCTGAAATGAGATACATTCTAGGATTAGAATATCTCACTTAATCTTCCTATTTACAAAACTTACTAACTTAGCGCCAAATTTGCAAAGTTACCTCAACTTATGGAAAATTAAAATTTACCCCTAAAAATAAGGAATTTGCAAACGGACTTCAAAACTTACCAAACTTTACATTCTTTATGTAACTTTCATTCTAAATCCAAATATGAACTTAGAAATTTTTAAAAGTAATCCCAACTGTGCAAAATCTCTGTAACAGCCCGCCAGAAATTTAGTGGATGGATTTCTTTAGATCTTAAGAACATTGTGAAAACCCAGAAAGCCTTTACGTATCGAGCGACAACTTAGGTTTTAGTCTGTCAGCATAGTCGGTTTCCTACCCGCTATGGTGATAGCAGTGCCTTTTTAATTATTTGAGATATTTAGGAGTAAGAGTTGGATAAACAAATTGCACCATTAATCTCAAATGATTAGTTAGGATTTTTCAATACAATAACACATTTCTCGCTTTTCGGATGATAAGTGCTTGAAAATGCCTTTTAATTTAATCGAAGCACTTAGGAGTCAAATTTTGTGAAACAAAATGCACCCCTAGACTTGTATGATTATTTATGATTTAATGGTGCAATGTTTATTTTCGCCATTTTTTTGGTGAATAGTAACACCCGGGATAGCGCCATGTGGCACCTGATTTAGACGATTGTCAAATCGCTATGGGAGATTGTCCCTAATAGCCTTGGAAAGTTTCTAGTGGACACTTGGCAAGATCTTAGCCACACTTGGTGAATAGTGTAGGACACTTAGCACTAAGAGGAACCATGAGATGGAAATGTGGAGGAATGGAAGACAAAATCAAGTATTGTGATCATGTCACCTAAGCCAAACACTATTACATCCAACCAAGCACTATGTGACCAACCAAAAGAAGGTTTCAATCCTAGTGAAACTCCAAACCATTGAGATCCAATTGAAACCCCAAGACCCTTTGAGGAAACCAAAACCCTAAATAGTTTCCCAAATCCTAAACCACTCAATTTTGCTTAAGTGATTAATCACTTGATTAAATCACTTGCACATGCTATTAACCACTCAAATCCATGATATTACACCCTCATTCTTTTCTTTCTTGGTAGTTTCATTGGGCCAAGAAAAAATTGAAATTGAGCTTGATAGAAACCAAAACCCTAAACCCCTATTTGAACCCTAAAGTGAGGCCCATTTGGTTATGGCCCATTTAGGCCCATCCAAACACACCACCATCCAAGGTTGTCCTATGGCTGACATGTAGGCCCAAATAGTGCAAGGATGGGAGGCCAAATAGCAACCCAAAACCACCACCCCTCTTGGCAACCATAACCAAATACCACGGGTTGAGTTGCACATGGTTTTGCCCACTGTTTTGGCTGGAAAAAAACCCCTATCAAATGGTCATTCATCAATCCCCCATCAGCCCTCTTCTCCTATAAAGGAGGCCCCTTGCAAACCATTCACCCTTTGGTCACTTTTCTTTCACTTACTTAAAGAGAACTTGGGTGGAAGTTTCTTGCATCTTTTCTCGCTATTCTTTCTCGATTGTCGCAAAGACTTTGTAAGTCGATTCTCAAGAAACTTCCTTCATATGCTTTGTTTCTCTTTGAATCTAATTACTGTTGATATATTTGGTGTAATTTGTTTTTGGAGTATTGATTGGTTAAAATTGTGTGTGAGCATGCAAAGGATATTTTGGGCAATTGTGTGAAACTTTGTTATTTTGATGTGGATTTTGGTGAAAGCTTGGGCAGATCTTTCAATGGTGATGAGTTAGCATGTTAATATGCAAGTTAGGTTTGGATTTAGTGCATGTTAATAGCTTTTATAAGCATTTTTGCATATTTTAGAAAGTTGAAAATTCAAAGTGTCAAAACAGTTTGTGTTTTTGTGAAGTTGAAATCGTTTGTTCTAGAAACATGATCCAAAGGTCTTCATATTCACATATGATGTTCTTAAGGACTTGATATATGTATTTGGAAATTAAGTTTAGAGAATATTAGTTTTGATCTTGATGGAATAATTTTTATGCAAGCAAAGGTCCAATTAAGACTCAAACATGAGGCTCACGGGTTTGCTTTGTGTTTTTATGGAATTTTTGTCATTTGATCCTAGATTAAATGTTTAGATAAATTTTAGAACTTGAATATAAGGTATATTATTTTATTTATTGATGGTTTTTTCATGCAAATTTCGGATGTAGTGATTTTAATCAAAACTCAAAACATATGGTACTCCGTTTTAAACTTAGTGAGCATCCCAATTGTTTAGTGATGAGTTTTGTGATTTTGGTTGTTTGATCTAGCATGTTATCACTTAGGTTTGATTTATGATCATGTTAACAGTTTGTTTATGGACTTTTGGAGTCCTTGAAGTTGATTTGAAAAGTGTTAGATCAAGTGTTGAATTAACCAAAACTTAGGAGTGCATGAGTGTATGATTTTTTATGGAATGTGTTTTTTGAAGTATTAATATGATTTTAGAACCAATGATGTGACTTTTGGAAGTTGGTGAAATCGGTTTAAGCTTGAAAGTGTGTTTGAAGGACAGGTATGCAACATAGTGTTGATGTTTGCCCTAGAGTGGTTCAGGCATAGTGAAGTTCTCCTAATTTTGATTTTTTTTAAATTTTTCTGATTTGATATTTGGATTTAAGACAATATTTACATGAGGAATGCAAATTTTGGTAGGATTCAAAGTTAGTATACAAAATCCTTACTTTGGAGAAAAATTGTAATTTCTCCCATGTAAAGGGGTACTTTACAATTTAGCCCTCAGTTAGTGCTTCTTTATGTTTGTATGAATTTTAGTGAGATATTCTAACCTTAAGAATTATCTCATTTCACTTAACACTTAGGCCAAAAAGCCGTAAGTTAGCCTCTGACATACTCTCGAGATATTTATGTATGTACAGTGGTAAGCCCATAAATGTCATACTTGTTTTTGAAATATGGACTTCTTTCATTTATAACTCAATTAGAGAAGGTTGTGAATACAAGGAGGGTAGTCCTCTACAAGAATGCTCTCCTCAGTGAGAGTCAAGGCCTTCTTAGCTACGCAGTTTGCCACATTGATATTTCTAGGGATATGACACACAGACCAGCTTTGAAGACAAGTTAAAAATTTCTTAATATCTCTAACTTGTAGACCCATCGAGCTCCAGTTGCTTTCCACTTCATTGATGGCCTGGACCACACTTAAAGAGTCACCTTCTAGTACAATGTTGGAGAACTTCAATTTTGAGCAAAGTGTCATATCAATTTTTATAACATGCCATGCCACGTCATTTATTACAGTTCATGCTTAGTCGTTACATGCCATGATATGTCATGTCATCTATTACAAGTTCATTTGCCAAATGCCATGAATGGCACGTTATATGTTACATGTTTATCTATTACATGCCATAAATGACATATCATTTTTACTATACATGTTTATCTGTTAGATATCATGGTTACATGTCATGAGTCACACTAGTCCATCATGAAATATTTTTCAAATCTAGTCATGTTATGTCCACGTATAGTCAAGTTCTTTTCAAGCCATAATGGTAATCTCATGAGACAAGACTATGCTATCATGATAACTCCATGAGATAAGAATATCATGGAAACCCCATGAGATAAGAACATCGTGGAAACTCTATGAGACAATGATATCATGGTAAGCCCATAAGATAAGGATGGGGTAGGGGAACCCCATCGCGCACCCCACCCCTGCATGGCAGGTGGGGTTTTGCCCCCCGAAACCCGCCTCCCCACATATAGGGGCGGGGGTTGATACCTTATCAGTCGCCCCAGGCCTACCCAAATATGTCCATAGCCCCTAGGTTCAAAACATGTTTATGGGCCCAAAAAAGCCATCAAAGTTGGTGTCCAATTTCACTCCAGTGACTAGTTACTTAGGCCTCATTCAAAGCCTATTGACGGTACTTTGTAAACCTAGGAAATTTCACACCAGTTTAGACACTCTAGCGTGAATAATGGAATTCCACTAGGATATTATCTCATCCTAACACTTATGCTCATGATAAACATAAAAGACTCAACTGACTTGAAAATACTATTTTTCGTGACGAACTCCAAACTTGTGACATGATGTGACGTGAAAAGAAATGATAAATGATATAACATAACGTAAAGTGACATGTACGTGTGATGTATGACATGGCATAACATGAAACATATAAACATTTCGTGACATGGCATATCGTGTGACAAATAAGCTTTTCATGACATAGTATAATGTGTAACAAATAAACATTTCGTGATATAGTATAATATATAACAGATAAACATTTCATGACGTAGCATAATGTGAGATGTATAAGAGTATAAGAACATGAATCACTATTCTCTTACCAACACACACATAAGAAATGACTATTTTACTCTTAACATAAGGATTTCACATCCTAACTCTAAAACTCACCAAAATTTACATTCCTCATGTAAATTTTGTTCTAAATCGAAATATATAATTAGAAAAATTTAAAACATAGCATAGATAGGTGAACCAAGCATAGGCTAAAACATGAAACATGCTAAACTCTTGATTTTTGTTACAATTCTTTCAAACCCTATCTTTCATGTTAAAATCAAAACATGCAACATAAAAAATCATATCCTATGCTTTAATAACATGCTAGAACAAACAAAAAAAACTTGAATCATAAAAATAACAACTTCCTTCATAACAAAACTTCAAGTACTTTGACTCAAAGAATAACCCTTGATGTTCATGGTCTATCCCTTTCAAACAACTCCACGAACTCCAAAATTTCAATAACATACACTCAATATATTCATAAAACATTCCTAAGGACTATCATGCTTTGAATAATTAAACCAAAACCACAAAAGTCACAAAATCATACTCAACACAATTGGTATGCAGTAAATCATCAAGCAATAATCTCATATTCTTAATATTCAAGTCCTAAAATAGATCTAAAGATCAAACCTAAGATCACATGGCAAACATTGCACAAAAACATCGATCCATCCACGAGCCTCGCATACAAGACCTAACCGGACCTTTGCATGCATAAAAAGTCATATCTTCTTGATCAATATCATAAATCTTCAAAATAACATTCTAACACATAGATAAAAGTCCTAAGAGAAACATATGTGAATATAAAAGTCATTGGAGCAAGCTTTCATAACAAAAGACCTAAGTTTTCCCAAAACAGAAACTGTTTTCAAACTCCCAGTTTTCAACTTTTTAGATCTATGCAAAATCTTATCAAAAACTTATAAAATGCATCTAATATTCATCATAATTTCATATTAACATGTCAACTATAAACCATAAAAGTGTCAGACCAAGATCTTGTCAGGAACATTATCAAAAAAATCAAAGAATCACTTTGTTCAGTTTACCACCCAAAATGACCTCTACAAGCTTAAAGAAGCTTTTCACCCATCAAAATTCCATGTAAATTTACACAAAATATACCAATAGAAACTTAACTCAAGGAGGAACAACTTATGTGAAGAGAGTTTCGTAAGAATCCACTTCCAAAAGCTTCGAACAATTTGAGCAAGAAAGGCCATAAAAGCTGTCCGAGAGTTCCTCTGAATTTGTAAAGTGACAAAAGACAAATGAAATGGCCATGAACGAGAATTATACTGTAGGAGGGGTTGAGAGGATATGTGGAAGTGACTTTTGGGTGATGTGGTGTCAGCAAAAATATAAGCAAAACCAAGTGCTACAACCCATGGTCTTTCAACCTGTTGTTGCCATGTGAAAGGGAGATGGTGAGGTGGCTCTTGGCCTTCTCATCAACTACTATTTGGGAATAATTTGAACAGTGAAAGTACACTCATGGTAAGGGGAAACTCCCTCTACAAGCCTTGCCTTAGTGGTGCAATTTCGTGGGCCTTAATAGGCCTTAACTGAATCTGGCACATTTGGGGTTTCAATGGGGTTTAGTTTGGGCTTTGGGTTTCTAACAAGCTTAAATCTAATTTTTCTTGAACCAATTGAAATGATATGGTATAAAAGAATTAATGAGTGTATAATGACATGAATTTGAGTATTTAATATCATGTAAAAGTAATTTAATCAAGTGATTAAACACTAAGCTACAACTGGCTAACTAGGGATGCTTAGAGAATGAGATGAGATGAGAATTTTGTGAATAGTAGTTAGATAGTTTATGAATAGTAGTAAGATGTTTTATGAATAGTAGTGAGATAGTTTGAAGTATTTATGGGATTTTGAGAAAGGAGAGAGAAAAAGTTAAATAACAAATATTGTAAAGTTAAAATATTGTTAAAATATATTTTTTTTTTTATTTAAAAAGGTTGAATTGTTTTTTTATTTTTTGTTTGGAAATTTAGGAAAATTTTAATGATTAGTTTGAAAGTATTTGTGTTTGAATGATATTCGGGAAGGAAATGACATGGGATGAGATGAGATGAAAATTGTTTCCAAACGTCTCCTTAGGGTTTGAGGTAACCATTTGGGGTTTGGGAAACCATTAGGGTTTTGGCTTCCACCAGACATTTGGGATTTCAATTGGTTCTAAGTATTTAGGATTTCACTAGGGTTGAAACCCACTTTAGTTTGGCATAAAAATGAAAGATTGGATGAAATAGTATTTGGTTTAAGTGGCATGATAAGCTTGATCTTTCCTTCATTTCTTTTTCATTTTCATCACATGGTTCCTCTTGGTACCAAGTATCCTATACTATTCACCAAGTGTGGCTAAGATCTTGCCAAGTGTTTAAATGAAAATTCTCTAGACTAATTTTGACATTTCATACTGTGATCCAAAAACAACTAGACTACGTGCCACATAGCGCTTACACAGGAATCACATTCACCCTTAAAATGGTGAAAATAACTTTGCACCATAAAATCCTAAATAATCAGAAGAAACTACGAGCATACTTCATTTCGTGAAGTTCAACACCTAAGTGCCTAGAACAAATCAAAACTTATTTTGGAACAGTTGTCTAGAAAACAAAAATCGTCTTATTGCGCCTTAAAATCCTAAATACTCATATGAGACTAATGGCATGGACCATTTCTCATTTTCACACTCTAAGTACTTAAAATAAATAAAATTCCATTTCTGATACCTAAATGGGCTAGAAACTAACTATGTTGACAGATTCAATCCTACGTGATTACTCGATTCGTGAGACCATTTTGGGATTTCAAGAATCGTCTTATTGCGTTGTAAAATCCTAAAATTCATATGAGACTAATGGCATAGACCTTTTCTTATTCTTACACTCCTAAGTACTTCAAATAAATAAAACTACATTTCTGACACGTAAGTGGGCCAGAAACTAACTATGCTGATAGATTCAATCCTATGTGATTGCTCGATTCGTGAAACCTTTCTTGGATTTTCACAATGATCCTAAAGTCTAAAGAAATCCATCCACTGAATTTCTAATGGGCTTTTACATCATGAATGCATATGTATACTGTTGGTAGCTTAATAGCTTACTTTTTAAGATTTGTAAAAATCTCACTTGGTAGTTAAGACTACCATTCACCTCAAAATGGTAAACGATGTGTCAAGATGGGCCACGAAGCGATGACGAGGAGTTGCTAGCGTCAATTCTCCATTTTCTAGATATGACTTTGGACATTATAACAGAGCTATGTGAGCAACTTAGCGATTTAGTTCAATAGTTTATGTTTCACGTTTGTATTATGGAGCGTTGTCTCCAGTACCTATTTTGATTCAGAGTGATGTTATAACTTTTGGGTTATGTGAATAGTATGGATATATGATTATGTTTTAGGATATAGCATTTTGGTAGATTGTATATTGTTCAAGTTATATACATGTTAGGTGTACTACATCTTTAACTGTCATGAACGGGAGTATGTGACCTTATGTTGCATGTCCCGAATCTTCATGCTCCATCAAATCCCAAACACAATTTGTGGGCATCACAATACCATTTATCTATACTAATGCAATTTTGTTGGAATTCGCAGGATGTGTGACGTGGTGCTTGGGGTACATTTGCGACAAAGCCTAGTGAACATTTTATGGAATTTTGAAGACCTCACCATTCAATTTTCTCATTTTGGGATGGTGTCTCTCAACGGGCTTAAGCGTATGAAGCTCTTAGAGGAACGATTGTCTAACAAAATGATCAATGTTTAGGAAATATGGGGATCTTACTATAGTTCATATAAAGTTATGAGAATCAAGCAGCACTAGCACAACCTAATGTTATACAGTCTTTGTAGACTCTTATGCAGATTTTTTTTTTCCCCTGAGCTAAAATGCTTACCGCCTTGTAGGTCTTATGGCCATGAAACCTGGAGCAAAATCAGTGTCAGTCAGGCTTTATTCCAGGAGCTTTGTACCTCAGGAAACTCATATATACCAGATTACATGAAAACCTATATTTAAAAGCACTTAAATATCCATATATATTAAACAAACATGCATGGGAAAAAGCCTACGAGTCAGCCAAGAAGAGATCCAAGTAGAAGAAAGCTTTGTTTTCGTCGATATCATCCAAAAGGTATAATTATATGTCAATACCTACATACGAGCAGTGCTGGTCCATGTCTTCTTTTTTCAAGTCCCACTTCTTCAATCCCATACCTAGATGTATCCCGAATTCCTAATAGACCATAACTAACAAAATCACTGGATCATTCACCAATTGAGGGACAACAATATTACTGGAAAGCAAGCAACATCAGTATACAACATCCTAATTATTGTCACAATGCCCTAGATTGAAGCTGAAATGCAGGGTAAGTCTAGCACAAACCTTCTTGACAACATTACAAAAATAAATATTTAGTTTATTGTATAAATCAATCGATATAAAATAGTATCATTAATTTATTATAGTAGTTGTTAGAATATTACCATACATACTATAGAATATATTCAAAATATTCTAGTATTCATGGTAATATGTCTTACTTTCTACAATATTTAGTTTATTGTATAAGTCAATCAGTATAAAATAGTATCATTAATGTAACACCCAATCCCAGTACCAAGTCCATGCCAAGCATGAGTTCTATAACTGTTTTTTTTTAGGTTAATATGTATAGTAGGCCCACTTGAGATTTAACGAGTAATTTTGGAATAGACTACGAACCCAAAATTGGTTATGATGGAATATGGATTTTTATTGAGTTTGATAATGAGGTTAAATCTACTTGATGTTTTATGCACCAAGTAGAATCTATTTCTTTGGTAATTGTCCCAAAAAAATTTATGGAACAAATTGGGCTATTTTAGAATTTGAATCGAGATCTATTAGTATTTATTATATACTCGATCCGTGAAAATATGAACAAGCCAAAGATATTATTCGAACTGCTTTAACTGGTCAAGCCCATTTTGTTAAGTTCATACACCACCAAGATGTAGACCCAAATTTTTCGAAATGGACCCAAAACCCATAGCCTACAAGCTAAGCCCAAATGCCCTGCATTAGGCACGTGCATAACTCCATGCACATTGATCTCTCCCTTCTCTTTTATTAGGGTTTCCAACAGTGTGTATATATAGGTAACCATACTCTGAGATCACACTACATGCATAGGGTTTCTCTCACATCTCATGACTTTGCACTCAGGGTCTCCCATCAGCCCCCACTATAGCACGAAACAACGGACTCCAAGCAGACTAGGGTTGCCATTGCACCACTGTAGGATAGCCCCACTACCAAGCTCCTCCACGCGAGCCACCCCACTTCTCCACACAACAACGCCACACAACAAGTCCAGCACCCTCACGGCCTCCACTCAACCACTGTCGCCAAGAAACAACTCTGCACGCTTAAAGCTTCAAAGCCCTGTCGCACCCAGTCCAACCACAGCCAACCCAAGACAAAAAAAGTTGTTCATCCACTGTAGCCCAACCCTGTAACCACCGTGTAGTTACAGCCAGGCGACCTCCACATCCTCTGTTTCCATACACCGAGTAATTGTTTTTCCCACTGTGAGGTACCAAGCCACCCTCACTCCTCCATGTCTCAGCCACCAAGGTTGCACTACACGACAACCCTTGTGTCTTAAAACCAACCCATGTTTCAAGCACCCAAAAACTGAGCACAGCTCTTCCTCCTCTGTAAGCTACCTAGTCACTTGCCACATTTACGTGCACCATAGCCCAACCGTGAAACACTACCCCAAGTCAATAACTATTACACTGCCTACTCTGCTGCCGCACTCACCATCGTCGACCTTAGCCCATCTCCTTGTGCCATCACAGTTCCCTTCTCTCCCAATATAGAACTCTCTCCGTTGCACGTACGGTTTGGTCTGGAGGTGTCTATAATTTCAGAAGTCTTTTAATTCCAACCTTCCCAAAGTGCCAATGCATGTTTATGATCAAGTCCTAAAATACCCTTGTCATTTGGCTAGTTATACGTTGGGTTTGATTTTTTTAACTTACTTTGTGTGGGCCTTGTTTTAAGGGTAAGTATTATTATAGAAAATAATTAACGATTTAAATTATATTACTTAATATTAAATTTTTTATAATTGCATTTCAGTAGTAAGTAATGAGTGTTTAATCTTATTTTGAACATTTTAAATCTAATTAAGTCTATTTTATTAAATGAAATTTTGCTATTTAATTTAATCGATCTTGTTATAATTATGTTAAATTAATTTAAGCTAGAGAGGTATTTTTACGTGGACTTAGTTTTAGTTGAGTAAATATGTTAGCCATACACTATATTTTACAAAAAATAACTTAGAGTTTAAAGTATTAGTCGGAGAGATTAAATGGATATCGATTGACTTGGGGAGTGATGATATTTAGGATTGCGAGAATCTTAGAAGTTTCAGGAAAAATAGGTTATTTTGGTATTTTAGGTTTAAATATCAAAATACGTGTTTACTTGGAAATTTACGTAAGTTACGTGTTTAATTTTATAGGTGACAATTAATATTCGTACGACACTATTGTGGAAAAATTCAGAAAGTTACAAGTTCAGGTAAGCAAGGTTCCTATGCTAGGCTTTGCATAAACAAAATGAACTGAGGTTGATTTTATGAAAAATGTGCATGATATGTTTTGAAAATAAATGTGAAAATAACTTCAATTATTTGTTCTACATTAATAACGAACTCTGTATAAAATAGGAAAATATTTTTGTCATGACTAGTGTAGACGTGGGCAAATTTTTGGCATTCTATTTTTAACAATGCAAAAAAGAGCGGATATGAATTCTAAAGACTTGTACATGTTATGTGAAGATGCACTGAACTCGTTTTGAATATGTGAAAATGATATGAAATTGTTCAGTACTCTATTGTAATATGATGTGGCTTCTGAAAAACCTTTGTCATGACTTTCTTATTCTATTTCTGGTCATGATCCGATGATTCTGATTCTATTTTACTTTGATACATGGCCCTACCACAGGTGATAATAGTGGCCTCTGTCCCTGTCATAGGTAATAATAATGACCTCTAACCCTATCACGGGACATAATAGTGACATATGGCCCTATCACGGGATATAATCGTGACCTATGGCCCTGTTGTGGGATATAATAGTAATCTCTGGCCTTGCCACAAAACATAATAGTGACCTCTAGTCTTGCCACGGGATATAATAGTAGTCTCTATTCTGAGTGCAACCGCTTTGATATCATGCTGATTTATTTTCTGCTCGGCTTTCTACAGAATGCACAACCCTACCACAAGAGTTAAACATGGTCTCTATTCTGATATGATGCTCTGATATAATATGATATGATAAGATGATGATGTTCAGTCATGTTATGTCAAATGACATTTTTGAATATGAACATTTTGAATTATCGCTCTGATATTCTGATAACATGTTTTTGGATCTGCATTCTGAAACTAAAAATGTTTTGCTCTACATTCTAAACTCTATGAAAAAACTCATGTTGACATACTAGTATATGTTCTCTACTTACTGAGTTGGTTATAACTCATCCCTTATCTCCACAATATTTTCTGACTTTTTTTCAGCAAAAGATCTAGAATAGAAAGCATGGGTAAGGCTATGTGAACATAGTAGATTAAGCACAAAATGATGTCATGGTTATTGGAGAATTTTATTCAGTAATTTTTTGTGCTCTAATGATGTGGTATGTTGAGAGGTTGACGCTTATATTAAGAATTTGTGGTGTTACTAGTTAATTATTTAGAATAGTTGAGTTAAAACAGTGAGATTTATGTGTAGATGAGAGATTGGAGTTTATATGTGTATTGTGATGTATGATTTTAAGTAAAAGGTAGTAAATCTCCAATCTCATCTGGGACTGGGGTGTTACAATTAATCTATTATATTTCCATTATTTGTCTAGCCTCATTCACCTATAAATAGGAACATATGTTATGTATTCAAAAACAATTGAGAATAGCAAAGATGTAGACCGCAAATTCTCTATCCCTCATTCTCTCTTCTCAATCTCCTTTTATATATTTTTTTTTCTAAATGCTATCAGAGCCCTTGGCTAACGTCAAGCTTGATTCTGTGGACTTGTTTTTTTAAAGTTGTTCGCTAGCTTTACCTCTCTCAAAAGTTTTTTTGGCATAACAGCCACTGGTTTCCTAGTGTCTCTAGCAGCATTTTTTTTTTTTTTTTTTGTTCATGATAAGTGTAACACCCCGCCTGAAAAGATCCTTAGGCCTTGACTTTAGTAACCTTAATCCTAGTTAATTAGGAATTAGGCTATTTGAGAATAAGAACAATTTTGGATATTTGAGTTGGCAAGAGGATAGTATACTTTGGGTTTAGTAGAATTATTAGAAGATTCTAGTGCAATATTAATTTTGAGGAAAAGGAAATTTTTGGAGCTTGACTGGTTTAACAATATTATTTTGGAGAATTTTTTGTGCTTAATTAATTTTGAGGATAAGAACCCAAGAGGCCTATAAGAGAATGACACGTGGCATATTGGATGGTTGCCACATTAATGGGCTAAGCAATTTAGGTTAAGTATTTGATGGAATTAGAAAAGGCCCAAAGAGTGGTTTACTAAGGGCCCAAGTTTTCTGGGTATAAACGCTTAGGAGAGGCAATAAGGCATTAGGCACATCTTGATGGACATTAGACCCTACTTGATGGACATAAGACTTTATACCTCTAATTCTCTAAGGATGTGATGGGCTAAGAATAGGTACCATAAGCCTTAGACCAATTTGAGAGTTATAAGAATATAGGCCTTTCTTGTAGAACATTAGAAGTTAAGTCTAATCTATAGAAGACTTGAAGCCTTTGGGCCTAACTTGGTGAGAGTGAAGGCCTTTGGCCCAACCTTAGAAAGCCTTGTCTTTTGGACCCAAACTTGGTAGGCCTTTGAGGCCTTAGATAAGCCCTCAAATCTAGACATAAGGTCCATTCAATAACCCACAACCAAGCCCGCCTCCAAGTCTTATACTCTTGGCCCTTTTAAGCCCCACAAGGCCCAAAGCCTTGTTTTGCTTCTATTCACTCTTCAATTTAAAGCCCATTACACCATACCACGAGTTTCTTCAAGCCCATGTCATATCCTAAGTACCTAAATTAAGTTTTGAAATTGGGTTAAGACCATTAATCAACTTACCCATGATTAGTGATCTTTAAACCATGTTTTGAAACTTAATTTTCTTTCTTAATCTTTTTAGCCCTTTTAGCCTTTTTGATCTGAAATTTTCTTGTTTCATTATTCAATTACATCATTCTTATATCATATTAGGACCCTAGATAAACTTCCACACATTTCATTAGAAGAAATGACATATCAAAACTCGAAACTACACCAATCGGCCCATATGTATGCCTTTTGTGTGCAATGGACTGTTTTGCCCTTAAGCCCAATATTTTTCTCAAGAGAATTATGGTCTTTAAACACCTCATATGATCCCTTTAGACCAAGACCAAGCCTTGGACGAATTTGGTTTCAAAAACCAAACCAAAGCACCAAAACCGATTCACCTTGGACACTAGTTGGATAGGAACCGAATTGGTTGAGTTTCAACCTCCCTTTTGCTCATGGCTGAGCCACCATCCCATACAACCTCCACCACCACCCAATCCCCAAGAGCCCCTCATGGTCATCATAATCTTTTGAACAATGTTTCTCACCCAAAGAAGGCACCGAACCGAAGGTTTCCAAGCCACTTTGTTTCAGCAACCACTTCCCTTCACCCCTTTCATCTGAGCTGCCACTTCATGATCACTTGGCAACCAACCAAGAACCCTTCCCTCACCTGGAAATCCTTTCAATAATGGCTTATGACCTACACAAATCAGCCTTGAAGATGAGATAAGAGTGTGAGTTAAGGCCATGATCAAAACTACCCAAGAAAAACCACCTCGAACCCCGTCTGTGGGGCCCCTGAATCCATGTACGGACACACACGGAAATCGAGACACCCGGGATGATGACAACACGGTCACGCACCCCATCGACATGTACTGAGTGTGTGCAATGCAACACGTGTACAATAAAATACGCAGCGGAACGGTTAAGTCAAATAACTAAGTACCAGAATTTAATACAATATCAGAGTACTGAAAATCCACATGTCAACATAATACAATTTTATTTACAAAATAACATCAAATCAAATAAAATACAATAAACAAAAACAGCAATAATCTTCAACACAAATATAACCCATGTCCCTACTCCTCAGGCGGAGCCGCATCCTCGGGCTCAGCCTCATCAAAACCTGCATCAAAATCTACAGTCCCACAAAAATGAAACCGCAGGTAAGTAAAACTCAAAAAACTCAAAGACAATAACTATATTTAAACAACCAACACTATGCATGCACATGATGACCCATGCATAAAAACCCGAAAAAAAAAAAATTCTCAAAAAACACAATTTTCCCACTCACGCCAAAAACACCATTTGGCATAAAACTAAAACCAGGAATAATTCCATTAATTTCAATTTTTTAACCGTATGCACCATGGCCTCCCCTAGGGACCATCCACATACTCTGGCTTCCCATCTTCACCCCACGGGTAACGACCGTGCAAGTGATACATGAGTGATGCTCAATTCCGCGCCCACCGCGTACATAGCCAGGCATCCTCTGACCCCTGCCAGCCCGAGGAGTCACGGAGTCAGATCGAGAGCGCTACCATCCCGTCCAAGTCCCGGGCAAAAGCCCCAGGGGACGACACTCAGTATATTCCGCTCCAGAGTGTCCAGAGGAGCTCCACCGAGATAATATCCCATCTCGACTTGGGGGTGATACACACGCACCCAAAAAGCCTTAAATACAATTTCCTCAAAACACACACACACCCACGCATGCGTGCACAATGCCATGAAAGCAACAGATACTAACAACCAACAGTTATCAGTACCAACAGATAACCAAAACACAGTTTATAAAATAAGTTAGTGCAAAAATATATTAAAGTCTTAAAAGTCTTTTGGAGAAATACTTACAGCGCTTGCAAATAAATTTAGGAGGATCACGGAGGAACTGGAAGCACCAAATCAGCAACCCCACAGTGTAAAAACACTGTGGCCGAATACACTGTAAACCCAAATTTCAACGGAGTCAAACGAAGACTTGAAATTGATAGGGTATGGCCTAAAAAGGCCGGTGAAGCTAATGGTAGTGGTGGTTGGCCGTGAATGGCGGCGGAAATGGGTGGTTTACGGCCGAGAATATCAAATCGGAAGTGGAGCTCGCACGGGTGGCTCCGGTGACGGATCGGGGCTGGGTTTGGGTGAAAAAGATTGCTGGAGGGCCGGTGATGAAGTGGTAGAAATTTGGTGGCCAATGGTGGCTGGACGGCGGCAAAACGGCGAGGAGAAGCCGTAGGCTTCGCACGGCTCACGGCGGCTAACGGCAGCGTTAGGCGGCCTAAAAACTTATGGGTGAGGTCGCCGGCGCACGGGGAAGCCGATGGTGCCGGCGGTGTCGTGCACGGAGGCCGGAAATGGCGACGGTGAAGAAGAAACCGATCGCACGTGAAAGAGGAGAGAGAGAGAGAGAGAGAGAAACGGTGTTGCGCGGGAATCGGCCGAACAGAAAGAAAGAAAGAAAAGGAAGGAAAGAAAAAGAAAGGGGAAAAGAAATGAGGTCCAATCCTCACCACTTTCGAGTCACAACTGATCCTCAAAAACACTATTTTTAAACCAGTAAATTAAATAAATAAAAACAAACTCAAAACTAATTAAAATAAAATATTAAACTCCAGTAATAAACATACTTTAAAATAAAAGGAAATTAAATAGTAGAACACCAATTAAAATCATAAAAGCACATTAAACTAATCTCTCTTAAACACGTTTAAATTAAATTAAACGGCTCAAAAACAAATATTAAATTAAAAAGCCCTTCAATAAAAAGCACATAAAAACCGGGGTGTTACACCGTCAGCCTCATGCATGGTTTTTGTTGGTTTTTCTTCTCTTCCTTCTACACCACAACCTGACCAGCACCCTTAGGATCAATTTAGCACCTGAAGTGATGAATTCATGGTGATTTGGAGCACTATTCACAAGTGACACAAGGTGATGTAATGCAAGCTAAAAAATTTAGCTCCTTACACCATCGCCTATATCCCCCAATCCCCATGGACTTAGGCCAACATCTCCACCCCCTTGGCCACCTATAAAAAGCCCCTCCAACCCTTCATTTTCTCCGCATCTCATCTCCAGCTCTCCTTGAGCATCAAGAGCCATCTTCCCCCTTAGTTTTGAGAGAAACCGAAAGGTGCATGTGTGTGTGCGCGCTTGAGTGTTCTTGAGGTTCTTGTGCTGGAAGCTTGAGTGGGCTACGAAATATGTAAGTTTTCTTGCCCTAGATCTTAGTTTACATGTCAATTCTTGTTTCCAAGTATTAGATTAAATTTTGGTTAAATTTAGAAGAGGTTACCATGCTTAATTTAAAACCAGGTTCATTGAGAATGGTTTAATTGTTTAAACTGTTTTAAGTGAAAATTTTAGCTATGGTATGCCTTAGCATATTATGATATGATTTATTAATGTCTTAGAATGATCATGGAAGGTTTTTTTTTATTAGAAGTATGCCATAATAGGTTTTAATTCT
This sequence comes from Pterocarya stenoptera, assembly GCA_003123785.1. Lineage (NCBI taxonomy): Eukaryota > Viridiplantae > Streptophyta > Magnoliopsida > Fagales > Juglandaceae > Pterocarya > Pterocarya stenoptera. Next base: position 190,787 of record QEOT01000830.1, on the reverse strand, counting down.
ATCTTGTGTTGATCATCAAAACATGCATGGGTTTTAAGTAAGTTTGTGATTAAAGGAATGAAGTTTGATTTATTCCACCTAGGCTTGATGATTAAGCATTTAGAAACCTTCCGATTGGGATAAGAATGAAAATACATATTTTGGGTGAGTTTTGAAAGCATGCCTTTGTGATTTACACTAAGAACATCAAGCTTGATTAATGAAGGATTTATGAAGATTAAGGTTTTTAGTCATGATTAAGTGTTGGGATGAATTTGCTTACCCAAAAATTAGCCTTTATCATATCATTAACGACTATAGTGATTATTTGTAACTAAATAAAATTGAATAAGCATGCATTCGTAGGGATCAATAGTTAAAATCACACTTTGAATTTGAGAGTTCTAAGAGTATAGATAGTTTTAGCTAGTTCCACTTTGAATTTTACAATTCTAAGAGTATAAATTGTAGGGAATGTTTGAGCTAGTTCCACTTTGAATTTTATAATTCTAAGAGTATATATGGTTTTAGAATATCAAAAATATGAAGTCCATGAAGTTTGGTTAAATTCGAGGGCTGTTTGCAAATAGTAAAAAATTTAGGGCCTTAGTGATAATTTTTTGTAAATACTTTTTTGAAGCATTTGATTATGAACATCTTTCATAGTGGTATTAATCCTAACTTACTATGAATTTGATTTCAGCCGCTACTACTTTTCAATCTCAAGAAGTTTGTAAATTGGCTCTAACTTACACCTTAATAAGTTATTTATGATTTATTGATAAATGCCACATTCATGTTTTAATTGTCATTTTGAACATAAAATATCATGTTATATGATACATTGAGTGCATACTTATATGACATGTGATATTTTTACCATTTTAGGATATTGTATCTATAAATGTCATTTTCACATGAAAGCTTTCTACATATGTACATGTCATGAAATACATTTTTCAACATAGCATGAAAATAATTTTTTTCATGACCCCAAAGGCTAGGATGGGGAATTATCTTAGTGGAACTCCTCTGTCCACTCTGAAGTGTTTAAGAATGGAATAGTAACCCCTAGGTTGACGGAGAACAATCAACTGACTTCAAATGGGTTCTTTTTAAAGACGCTGGAGCGGAGGCAAATGTTATGACACCTAAGGCTGGTAGATGTACATGTTATGATGTTATGAAGTTATGTTATATTACCAATGCATTGAGAACAAGTTTGCAAACAACGTAGTTTTAACGTGAATTGTATTACGGTCACTAGTAGGTACTCACAGTGCATATGGAAAACTATGACAATACCACACGTTATGATATTACGATTAAATATGAATTGCTAATAATGATGAAACATTATGATTATTTTTTCCAGTAAAGTGAAAAATGTTCTCTGTACGAAAATGTGTCTCCGTTTTTCTGAAAATTTTGAGAAATCTGGATGGGTGACACACTAATTTTTTGCATTTCATGCATTTCATATTTATCATTCTTCATGCATAATTTATCTTTGTGCACGTTGGTTGTTTAACTTACTGAAATTTCAAGTAAATCTCACCCCTTGTGGACCCCCTATCATTCTACTCAGAATGATAGAAGTTGTGTCAGGACTAGAGGAGAACGAATTGGATGGAACGATGGATCCAACTAATTGAAGAGGAGCCAAACCTTGAGAAAAGACTAGACGTTATCTATATAGCACTAGTCCTTCATGCTCTAGAACACATGAAGCAGTTGATCTAGTTTTGGAGACTTTTTATTATGATTAGTAGCACTAAGATTATGCTACTATTTGATTTGAACTTATGATGGTTATGAACGATATTAGGATGTTGTTAATTATTATGGCATAAGTTTTAATTTCACCTTTAATCCGTTGTGAATATTACATTCTGCTAGTTGCACTTATAGGGTGCATTGCATGTTAACTGTCATGTATGGGGATATGTAACCTTGTGTTACATGTCCCAACGCTTTAAGTCTCTGTTCCATCGCAAGCGGAGGTTGGAGGCGTCACAATAAGTCTCATATTGAACGTGCTATTGGGTGTTCTTTTTTGTTCACCACGCATTCTCCAAAGGCTTTCTACACACTTAACAGACCGTCGTTTGTACTAAGTCTCATATTCAACGTATTGTTTGATATTCTTTTTCACTCACCACACGTTCTTTAGAGGTTTCCTACACACTTCAATGAGTTATTTTGTGTTCTTTTCCGTTCACCACACGTCATTCAAAGGCTTCCTATACACTTAACGGATCACTGCCCTCCTATTCATCATTAGTCTCATACTTCAGTTTATTTCTGCCCACCATCAACTTGCATCATGCGCCACAATGACACCCTTTGTTGAGTCATCAGTCAGATCCCCAAGTCTCATCCACATGCAACATGATCTTATTTAAAAACTCAAGATAAAGCCTTCATCATCATCCTAAGTTTGAGTTAGGATGTTAGAATATTATCACACCTATTATAGAATATATTCATAATATTCCAGTATGTATGGTACCATGACTTATACTTCATTTGGATAGACAAATGAGATGAGATGAGAAATCTGTGAATAGTAATAAAATAGTTTGAATTAAAATTTTTATTGAGTTCTAGGAAAATGAGAGAGAAAAGGCTGAATAAAAAATTATAAAGTTAAAATATTGTTAGAATATTATTTTTTAATATTTTTTATGTTTTAGGATTTAAAAAAATTGAATTATTTTTTGTGTTTTATATAGACGTTTGGGAAAGTGATTAGTAATGATAAGATAAAAAAGTATGAAAGATAAATTGAAAATTTTTTGTGTTTGAGTAGTATTTGGATATTGAAATGAGATCAGATGAGACAAATTGTGTATCCAAACAGGGCTAATCTCTACCAAGTTTAGTTTATTGTGTAAATCAATCAGTATAAATTAGTATCATTGATTTATTGTATTTCCATTATTTATCTATCCTCATTCACCTATAAATAGGAACATACGTTATGTATTCAAGAACAATTGAGAATAGCAAAGATTTAGCTCTCAAATGATCTATCCCTCCTCCTCTCTAATTCTCAATCTCCTTTTCTTTCTATTTTTATTTTCTGCAAGCTACATAATAATTGGATTATATTTAAACAATATTAATGGTTAGCTTTGAACTGAGAACCTGTTTGTAGTTGTCACTAGTCTAGCAGGTAAATTGAAACTTTTTTAATTTAAAGTACAAAATTAGAGTTAGGTTGAAGTTAGTGGATAGAAAGTATAACTTTTCTTTAGTTTAATGAACTGCTTCTAATGGGAAGGATCACTCTGATCTTTTTCCTCTTATTCTTTGGTCCAAGAAAAATAAAAGAAGGTACAATCTTTATGCAGCTTGTTGCTTTCATATGTCGCTATCGCAATTTTTATTGGATCCTGCATTTGATGAGTTGCACTTGATCTATTCTAATATGATTTATTAGATCACATTTTTTGACAACATATCCTTTTCCTACACCCTTTTCAATCTGTTATATGATTTTTAATTTAATTAGTGCTCTTCAAATGTTATAAAAATACCACAAGATGTTACATTTCAATAATTTATGTCCCTAGCTAGATACTTTCTTCTTGTCCAGCATATGCTCGAATATGATTACCTTCCTTTGCATTATCTAATCAGTAGATGGAAAAAGTGGTACAACATGCCGTAAGGTTGCGCAAATAAACCGTGAACCCGATCCGTCCGCATCATCTAACTCGATCTGTCTGCATCATGTCGGGTGAAGGCAAATATCGGTTTCAACCTGATGGACGTTGGTTCAACTGTGCAACCCGATTGGAGAATAATGGGTAGCAAATTGAAATGCACAAGAAAAAGTCATAGTAAATTACACATACAAACGCACCAAAAGTTCATTGAGAAAATAGTCATGAACTGTAGGGTTCAAGAAGTTGTGATTGCCTTTGAAAACTGCAACTGACTCATAGTAAAACAAATGTGATATCCAAGCCCAAGCTAGGACCTTGAGGTTAAACCCTAATTTCGGTATTGGTCTAATTAGAATTAAGCCTATTGGATTGTGAAGGTTAAGAGCGTGAGGTTAAAGTGAGTCTTGTTATGAGATGGTGCAATAGGCACCCAAGCTCAAGAAAAAGCCCAATAGCTAGCAATTTTCAACTACCCTTAGGGTTTGAAAACCTAATTACGGTTTGGGAAGGAAGGGAGAGACCCTTGAGTTTCCCTAAACCATAATCATTAGAGTCCTAGGGAAAGGTCTTGTTTCTAAGAGATACTAGCCACTTTCAATGAAGTTCCAAGCTTCTACAAGAAGTCATGCGGAGGAGGAAAGCCATAAGCTTCTACAAAAACTTGACTCACTAAAAAATGAGTAGCACAAAGGCTATTCCAAATGCAGGAGAATATCGCGTAATAATTAGGAATAAATTCCTATATCGTCTTCCCAGGAAAAGTTACTTAAAATCAAACTCGTTTAAAATAGTAAAAATATTCACAAATAGAAAATAAAAATGGTAGTATGTGCAATGAATGAAAGAGTACAACGAAAATGAAAATGACACTAGTCATGGACTAAATTCATATTTTTGAATTTTCGAGTGTCGAAATGAAATGTAAAAAACTAAGAAATTGAAATTAACAATCAATGAATCAACTAAGCTAAACAATCTTAATTAATCTAAAATTTAAACAATAAAATTGAAATTATTTAAGTCCTAATTAAGCTTTAATTAATCTAATATGCAATGGAACTAAGAGATTAATAAATCTAAGCTAAGAATTAAATTTGATTAGAAAGTAATTGACAAAATATGAGCTAAAAATCGAAAAACCTCAAAATCAAGATTTTAGCATTCATCCTTGTATTCAAATCACAAATTCTCAAAATCGATCCATAGTAATTGTAATCACTGTTAAATGAAAGTTTAAAGAATAAGAAAAATAACGACATTAAATAAAATAAATTATCCAAACTTCTACATCAAAAATCTCAAAAATACTTCATAAATTTTAAATTGAAATTAAATTAAAAAAAAAGGAAATGAAAAGAATAAGTTAAATAAATTGAGATGGAGGTGGCAAGCAATGGAGGAGAACAAGCGGCAGTTGGACCCTGGAGGTTCTTCAAGCTGCGGCGCTAGTCGCATCCAAAAGTGAGAGAAAAGAAAAATAAAAATAAAGAGAAACGCTGCAGAACGGAGACACCTAAAATGTGGTTTTATCGGAGTCAATAGAGAGGTGACACGTAAGCCTTCCTCAGTTGTTAATGTGGGGACGCATACAGGATCATCCTCCAGTACGACTCTCCTTCCCGGTCGAGTTTCTCTCTCTCCTTCGAAATCGATTTCCTCTCTCTCCTTCGGTAATTCCTCCCGAACAACTCTCCCTCTCTCTTCGTCCTTTGCGATGCTGAGGTTGCTCTCATCATCTTCTCCAATAGAGGAAAGCTGTACGAGTTTTGCAGCAGTTCAAGGTATTCACCAAAACAACAAAACCACTTTTGCACCCTCCAAACCACAAAAGGCAATGTAAAACCATCAAAACTGCTTCCTTCTATTTTTATTATTCTATTTTCTAAGTCATATTTCTTTAATTTAGATCTCCAAGTTGATTTTTTGAAAGAGAAACAAAAGGTGATTTTTTTTCCGTGTTAGAGTTTTTTGCCGTTTTAGTGAATGTCTCGGTGTTTTTAGCAGGTTGAGTGCTTCGGTGTTCGTATTCCTGTTAGATCTGCAACTGGAAAACCATAAAAAGAAGATCATTGTTGGATTGACTCCATTTAGTGTTATCTTTGCTTTATTTTTGGGTTTTCAAAGTCTCTGCCTTCTATTTTTCTTTTGATTTTTCCCTTCTTTCGCTCTCACTTGTAAAGCCTGAATTTTTCCTTTCGTGTTTTTCGTTTTGTTGAAGAAATCTGAGAAATATCCAATCTTAGTTTACTGTTTGGTATACACTGCTGTAAGTTTCTTTACAAGAAGTTCGGAAGATGTGATTCAAGTTTCAAGTGTCTCAGAAAAGGATTGATCAAACTTCAAGTGTTTTTTTCCCTTAAGCGGCTTTAAGGCTTTTCATAAATTTTTTCCTTCCTTTTCCACTCATTTTTCTCCGAGAACCAAACAAAGAGAAGCTGAAATCTAGAATAGATCTTTTCTATTTCCGTTTTGCAATTTCTTAACCACATCCAAGTTATTAATAAACCATTTGCCTGCCCTTTATTTATAGAACCTCTCTCTCTCTCTGTGGATTTTCCATGTCAGGTGTTTTCATGATCAGGACTCAGGTCATGAGAGGGAGCAGAGGTTTTCTCTTTCGACAGAGAGAGTGAGAGAGCAGAGAGAGAGGGGGAGGGGAGAATCGAGAGGCATAGAGAGAGTGGGGGAGGACGCAGATCTCCTGTTTACGCGGAGTGTAATTTTGTCATGTGCTCGCTTACGTGTCAGCTTCCAACTGGTCTCCGATATTCTCACTTTATAAGAGTACCCGGCCAGAAGTTATTCTCAAAAATAAAATTTGCTGCGTCCCTTTGTTTTCGTCCGTTTCTTCCCAAAAAGCGAGAATAACTTACTTCCCACGTCTCCCAACCAAAGTGTTTTAAATCAAAACCTCTCCCGTACTTTTTGGTTTCTTTCCATTCAAAAGAAAAGCCAAAAGCCTTGCTTCTTTTTTCTTTCTTTCTTTTTTTCTTTCTTTTTCGTCCAGCGTGCGTGAGTTTTTTTTTTTTTTTTTTAAGAAATAACCAAAAGTGATTGGTGCCTTTTTGTTGTCGTTGTTTCCGTCCATTACCCAAACACCAAGAGATTGGTGCCTCTTTGACTTGCCTTTTGCATTTCTTTTTGATTTGGAAAGAAAAATAAATAAATAAGTAAAATAAAAAGCAGAAAAATAAAATAAAATAAAATAAAAAGAAAAAATAGAATATCAAAAATATATTGTGCACGTGAAGAAATATTGTCTAATTAAATCACAAGTTATAAAATTAAAGATTAGCTATGCTATTAATCAATTTAAATCATAACTCAGATTTATGCATCTTAACTATTTTTTTTATCTAAAATCAATAATAATGTAATGAAATAATTCAAATATATGAGTTCTAGATGTATAAAATATGCAATAATTCAGTTTAATCAATTGTGCAGGTTAAGAGCTGGAGGTTAAAGTGAGTCTTGTTATAAGATGGTGCAATAGGCGCCCAAGCCCAAGAAGAAGCCCAATACCTAGCAATTTTCAGCTACCCTTAGGGTTTGAAAACCTAATTAGGGTTTGGGAAGGAAGGGAGAGGCGCCCCATGACAGACCCTTGAGTTTCCCTAACCCATAATCATTAGGGTCCTAGGGAAAGGTCTTTTTTCTAAGAGACACTAGCCACTTGCAATGAAGCTCCAAGCTTCTACAAGAAGTCATGTGAAGGAGGAAAGCCATAGGGTTTCGACTCATCTAGAGTGGATGCCAACCCTATCACCCACAATGTCGCTTGACAGTCATGCAATTGCATCCTAAAGATTCATTGTACCTTGACCAAAAAGGGAAGAGGGAAGGACAATAAGGGAGTTTCGAAAATACTAAGGCACACACGCCACGCTAATTTTGCCACATGACATTCATGCATAGGTGTGGCGCCCCCAACTTCCATGTACGAACACACACGGAAATCGAGACACCCGGGATGATGACAACACGGTCACGCACCCCATCGACATGTGCTGAGTGTGTGCAATGCAACACGTGTACAATAAAATACGCAGCGGAACGGTTAAGTCGAATAACTAAGTACCAGAGTTTTAATACAATATCAGAGTACTGAAAATCCACATGTCAACATAATACAATTTTGTTTACAAAACAGCATCAAGTCAAATAAGATACAATAAACAAAAGCAGGAATAATCTTCAACACAAATATAGCCATGTCCCTACTCCTCAGGCGGAGCCGCATCCTCGGGGTCAGCCTCATCAAAACCTGCATCGAAATCTACAGTCCCACAAAATGGAACCGCAGATAAGTAAAACCCAGAAAACTCAAAGACAATAAATATATTTTAACAACCAACGCTATGCATGCTCATGATGACCCAAGCGTAAAAACCCGAGAAAACACATTTCTCGAAAAATACAATTTTTCCACTCACGCCAAAAACACCATTTGGCACAAAACTAAAACCAGGAATAATTTCTTTAATTTCAATTTTAACCGTATGCACCATGGTCTCCCTTAGGGACCATCCACATACTCTGGCTTCCCATCTTCACCCCACGGGTAACGGCCGTGCAAGTGATACATGAGTGATGCCCAGTTCCACGCCCACCGCGTACATAGCCAGGCATCCTCTGACCCCCGCCAGCCCGAGGAGTCACGGAGTCGGATCGAGAGCGCTACCATCCCGTCCAAGTTCAGGGCAAAAGCCCAGGGGACGACACTCAGTATATTCCGCTCCCGAGTGTCCAGAGGAGCTCCACCGAGATAATATCCCATCTCGGCTTGGGGGTGATACACACGCACCCGAAAGCCTTAAATATAATTCCTTAAAACACACACACACCCACGCATGCGTGCACAATGCCATGAAATCAACAACCAACAGTTATCAGCACAAACAGATAACCAATTCACAGTTTATAAAACAAGTTAGTGCAAAAATATATTAAAGTCTTAAAAGTCTTTTGGAGAAATACTTACAGCACTTGATAATAATTTTAGGAGGATCACGGAGGAACTGGAAGCACCAAATCAGCAACTCCACAGTGTAAAAACACTGTGGCCGAATACACTGTAAACCCAAATTTGCACGGAGTCAAACGAAGACTTGAAATTGATAGGGTAGGGCCTATTGAGGTCGGTGAAACTAATGGTAGTGAAAGTTGGCCGTGGGTGGTGGCCGAAACGGTGGTTTAAGGCCGAGAAGATCAAATCGGAAGTGGAGCTCGCACGAGCTGCTCTGGCGACGGATCGGGGCTGGGTTTGGGTGGAAAAGCTTGGTATTGGGCCGGTGAAGAAGTGGTAGAAATTTGGTGGCCAATGGCGGCCGGACAGCGGAGGAACGGTGAGGAGAAGCCGTAGGCTTCGCAAGGCTACTGGCGGCTAACGGCAGCATTAGGCAGCCGGATATTGGGTGGGTAAGGTCGCCGGCGCACGGGGGAGCCGATGGTGCCGGCGGTGTCGCGCACGGCAGCCGGCAACGGTGATGGTAAGGTGATGACTAACTGGACGTGAGAGAGGAGAGAGAAAGAGAGAAACGGGTCGAGCTGCACGTCCGAGAGGGAAGAAGAAAAAAGAAGAAAAAGAAAAGAAAAGAAAGAGAAAAAGGAAAGAGGAAAAGAAAAGATGGGGAAAAAGAAATGAGGTCTAATCCTCACCACTTTCGAGTCACAACTGATCCTCAAAAACATTATTTTTAAACCAGTAAATTAAATAAAACAAAATAAACTCAAAACTAATTAAAATAAAATATTAAACTCCAGTAATAAACATACTTTAAAATAAAAGGAAATTAAATTGTAGAACACCAATTAAAATCATAAAAGCACATTAAACTAATCTCTCTTTTAAACACGTTTAAATTAAATTAAACGGCTCAAAAACAACTATTAAATTAAAAAAAAAAAAACCTTCAATAAAAAGCACGTAAAAACCGGGGTGTTACAATAGGCACCTTAGAATTTCTAGAAATTTAGTCATGAAGGGAGCTTCAGTTTTCTAGGAGGCACGCCACTTGGCAATCATGCAAGATAGGTTTTGAAGTTTCTAGAAGACAAATGATGAAGGAAGAAGACCTAAGGGTTTTTGTCATGTGAAGTAAATGCCACCAACATATATAACAACCTGCTAGAAATTAATTTAATGGTAGAATTTCTAAACGTTTAGGAACCTTATGGAAACTCTATAAGTTTCCATGAATCCACCAATCTTGTAGGTTTTAGTCTGTCAGCATAATTAGGTTATCACTCACTATGGTGCCAAAAGCGCGATTTTATTTATTTGAGATAGTTAGAAGTGTCAAAATGCGATATAGTCTGCACAATTAGACTCAATTAATTTAGAATTTTATGGCACAACAAACTCATTTTTGGTTTTTGGATGAAACGCTTGTTTGAATAGTATTGAACACTTAGCACCAATAGGAAACATGAGATGGAAATGTTATGGAAATCAAGCTTTGTGATCATACCACCTAAGCCGAACACTATTCTATCCAACCTTCCAATTTGTGTCAAATCAAAGAGGGTTTCAATCCTAGTGAAACCCTAAACACTTGGAATCCAACTAAAACCCCAAGATATTGGTAAAAACCGAAACCCCAAATGGTTTTCCCAAACCCCAAAAGTTTGCCTCCAAGCCCTAAATTGAAACCAATTGTAGCTTAGTGTTTAATCACTTGATTAAATCACTTTCACATGCTATTAACCACTAAATTCATATTAGTACATCCTTACTTATTATTTTATACTTTGGTAATTTTATTGGGTCAAGAAAAATTAAATTTGGGCTTGATAGAAACTCAAACGAATGACCATTAAGGCCAACAAATTTGCACCACCAAGGCAAGGCTTGTGGAGGAACTTTTCCCCTACCATGGGTGTCCTTTGGTTGATGGGAAGGCCAAAAGACACCTCACCACCACACTTCATATGGAAGCTTCCTTGGAAGAAAAACCATGCACTATTGCCAACAGTTTTTACCCACCGTTTTGGCTGACACCATGTCACCCAAAGTGTCTTTCACACATTTCCTATCACACTTCCATATGTACAAGTGGCATCCTTGTCCATTTCACTAGTCTTTGACCACTTTTGAAGACTTTTCTTGGAGAGGGAACCAAAGGAGCTCTCGAATAGTTTTTCTCACAAAGTACTCTTCACATAAATTGTTCCTCTTTGAGTCTAGTTTCTGTTGGTATGTTTTTTGTAAACTTTCATGGTCGTTTGATTGGTGAAAAGTTTGTTTAAGCATGAAGAGGTCATTTTGGGTGATAAACTGAACAGTGTGTGATTCTTTGATTTTTTTTTATGGTCTTCTTAACAAGATTTTGGTCTAATATTTTTGTTGATTATAGTTAGCATGCTAATATATAGGGGTGTATAACCGGATCTGGATCCAGATCCAGATTCTAAAAACCGGGTGGTTATCCACTTGGATTAATCCGAAAATAATCCAGGCGGATAACCGGATTCAATCCCAAATTTTTTCCTATAAATCTGGATATTCGGATTGTAACTAGATTCAATCCGGATTCAATCCAAATTTAATATATGTTGTCCATGTACGTACATAACTATTAGACTATATATAATGTTTGCTATGTATGAAATTCGCACAGGAAGCTTCTGTTATATTTTTGTTTTTATATGAGTAGGAAGCTTCACTTATTGGGTACGTGCATCCAATATCAATTAAGAGTGATGCTACTCTGCCACATGAGTAGCACTACTCCAAATGACCGTTAGGCCAAATTGGTCTTTCCATATTTTTTTTAATATTTTTCTTCTTATTTTTTTATCATTTTAAAACATTTTTAAAAAATATAAATAAAAAAATATCAATACAATAATAGTCACTTCCTTAACTATTAAGTAAAGAAAAAAATTAAAAAATAAAATAAAATACATGAGATGTCAAAATGAGGGGGCAAGTTGAGTGGGCAAGATAGCATTTTTCATCAATTAATACTTAAAAAAAAATTGTTTAAACTTTAAAAAATATTTTTATAGCACTTTTTAAAAAACAAATTATGATATCATGTTTAAATTGCCCATATTTAAAGAAAATAATAATTTAAAAACTTTTTAAATTTTTTTTTAAAAAATAAAATAAATAACAAAGTAAATAACAATACAAAATATTAATTTACAAATACCAAAATAAATAATAATACATCATAACTAATTAGACTAATACAATGCTACTACTCTTCACATCTTGAATCTGAAATTGGGGGAAAATTGATTTCTTTCATTTGCGACACAAGTTGAAGCAATATCAAATCAAGTGTACAATGCCAACACTAAAACTTTACAAGCACTGACAGAATCCAGAGGTAAGCAGTAGTGAAACCTTTGAAGGGTTCTTCAATATCTTTAAGTGGAATATGCTTAAGTTAATGAAAATATGAGATTTTAAAGGAAGGAAAAAACAAATATAGTTATACATTTATATATATAAACAAAATGGGTCCTTTGATTATTGAGGTTTTTTTTTATCCCTTATCCATTTAAAGTACACAGCTTAAAAAAATTGAACTGTCTCTCATAGGAACATGGAGGGGAGAGAGCTCATGTACCAAAAGTTGCATGACAATGATATTCATACAACCATTTTACATGTGAAGGGAGAAAATACCCTATATTGGATTAAAGGTATGGCCTAGGTTCAACCCACATATAAAATCTGGGTTGAACCAAGCTAGGGGTATGGGCTGGAATAGGGCCCAGGTACGCGTTGAACCAGGCCAGGAATATGGGCCCGGGTACGCAACATAGTCTAGGCCAAATAGTAGCACCTGGGCCAAAGGTCGGGTACAATACCTGAATCGGGTCACAATCATGTCAGGAAACAAGATAGGTACAACGGCATATCACACTCAACATTAACTACTCCCAAAAATGCGACATTCATTACTAGAGAAGGGAATTAATGACTTATCACACTCAACATTAATGTGGCAAGAGGGAACCGAGAACAAAAGGCGTGCCACATTCAATGCGACCCAGAGTGAAAGCATGCCGCATTCAATACGGCCCAGAGTGAAAGCATGCCGCATTCAATGCAACTCAAGGCCCGAGCAACATACAAACAACCCTGAGCACTACTAGCTCAACGAGCAGATGCCATGAGGACAACTCGGCAAATAGACAACCCAAGCATATTATCTCCTGCTATCCAACACTCCACTACCATGGAGACCAGGTCGGTAAGTATAAATAGAGCACTAAGTATAGCAAGCTAGGGACACACTCGAATCTCTAATCAATCTCTTTATCACTACTATCTTATACTCTCATCTAGTCTACTATTCATCTTCTTCAACAACCCGTCACCGACTTAAGCATCGGAGGATCAATGGACCATGTGGCCCCCCTCATTGTTCTTGTTGTGTAGGTGATCACTCGTATATAGCCTGCGTAAAGTTGCCCAGGCCCACAAAACACGACATCAACAGTGGCGCTGTTTGTGGGATCTCTGTTGTCCCATAACTAGCGTGTCCTTCGTAAGCCAGCAACAACCCGCTCTCAACGTGAAGCGGTGCAATCCAAAACAATGGAAGCAAGATTCAATGAACAAACTAGAATAATACAGAAACTTATGGCAGACATGGAGACTCTCCGACAAGAAAATGCTGCCTTGTGGAAGGATAGTGAAGAACCCGAGGCAAGCCAACAAAATCATCACTCCGAGGTCCCTCCTCAACCCAACGTAACTATGACGAATGAAGAACGGCGTAGAGTCAACATGCAAATCCAGATATAAGTGGTTAAACAAATAGGCCAGCCTTCCATGGTAGATCAGCTTCTCACCAATGCTGAACTACCATATAGTACTGAGATAATGGCAGTACCTATACCTCCAAAATTTAAAGTCCCCCAGATGGAAGCATATGACGGGTCAAAAGACCCGTTGGAACATCTGGAGACCTTCAAGGCCCACATGACTCTCCACGATTTTTCCAGTGAGATAGCATGCAGAGCATTTCCCCTCACCCTTAAGGGAGTAGCACAAACATGGCTTGGTTCTCTGCAACCTGGAACTGTGGATAGCTTCAACGAGCTGGCACGTCTTTTCTTGACAGTTCATGGCCAGTCAAATAAGGAGAAGGCCAGCGGCTTACCTTTTGATTGTTAAACAAAGAGATAACTAAAGCCTCAAGTCATACCTCTCTCGCTTTAACAGAGAACGAATGACAATGGATGACCAAGACGAGAAAATCACCTTGGCTGCCCTACTATGAGTATTTGGCCTCATAACCCCTTTATGACGGAAATCGCCCAGAAAACTCCGGTGACTCTAAGGGAGTTTATGGACCGCACTGACGGTTACATAAACGGGGAAGATACACTTCAAGCATTAACTGCTCCCAGAAAGAGTGACTTGGAGAAAGCAGACAAGAAGACGGCAGACTACAAGAAAAGGGCTTATGAAACTAAGGGTAAAGGAGAGCAGACCCGACAAGGGAAACCCGGTCCTCGTATACATTCTAACCTAATGGTCGAAAATGAGGAGAACCTGAACCTACAAGAAGAGCGAAAATGAGATACGTATCATATCAAATATTGTTCCTTTCATAGGAGTAGCGGGCACAATACGCAAGATTGCTATACGAGGAAGAAATTGTTCGAGGATCCAGAGATCCAAGATAACCGATATGAAGAGGAGAGGGATGGGCCATAACGAGACTATTGTTCCTACCCTCGAAGAGACCAGAATCGAAGCCCCGTTCGGAGAAACCAGGGTTCGACTAGTAGAAGTTATAGCCCAACTCACAAGAGTCGAAACACTACTCGGAGAAACTAAGAGAGCCCCAAGAGAAGAAGAACCATGAACTAGGGCGAAGAAAATCTGCATCAAAGAAACATGGGCAGAGAAGAACCCCCTATAGGCGAGATTAGCACTATAGCTGGAGGATATGCCAATGGGATGACCTCCTCAGCATGGAAGACCCATGCAAGAAGGGCCAGGTATAAGGAAGTGTTCTCGACATACAAGTTGTTCTCCCATAATAGGGATCAGGCTGGGGAGTATCTTATAACTTTTAGCGAACAAGACGAAGAAGGCTTGTCACGACCACACTATGATGCACTGGTAGTAACGGTGCAAATTGCCAACTATCGGACCAGAAGAGTTCTCGTTGACAACAGTAGTTCTGCCGACGTTCTCTTCTGGGAAGCATTTACTAAAATGGGAATTGCTCCTAATCGGTTGCAACCCGCACCTACCCCTCTCAAAGGCTTTACAGGGGACACAATCCAACCAGTCGGAGCCATCACTTTATCCGTACTAGCCGGGACCACCCCTAGAACCATGTCCCTTATGGTAGATTTACTGGTGGGAAAAATCCCATACTCATACAATGCGATCCTGGGACTACCGTCCTTGAATCGGATAAAGGTTGTGACCTCCACGTATCACCTAAAGGTTAAGTTCCCGACCCCATCAGGGATAGGGGAGATGCGGGGCGAGCAACAAACGGCAAGAGACTGCTACACTCGGGAGATGAAGTCCAAGGCGATAGCTGTACAGGCCCTTGAGGAAGTCTGTGAAGAGGCAACCTTGCCTCTGCCTCCAGCACTAACAAAACTGGATAGGGAAGTAAGGGATGAAGAAGCTTTAAGGCAGGCAGAGCCTAACAAGCCGTTAGTTTTGGTACAAATGGATCCTAAAGAACCAGAACAAACTATGTGAATGGGATCCAAAATGTCCAATGAACTAAACCAATCCAAGAAGCAACTATTAATCAAACACCAAGATGTATTCGCCTGGTGCCATGAAGAGATGCTTGGCATCGAATCAGTGATAGAGCATCGCCTCAGTGGGAACCCTGAGGCAAAAAGAGTCAAGCAAAAACGTCGTAGTTTCAGCGCGGAAAAGTATGTGGCCATTGCCAAAGAAGTAGATCGCATGTTAGCTACGGGGTTCATTATGGAGGTTCACTATCCCGAATGGCTTTCCAACGTCGTATTGGTCAAAAGGAGAGTGGGAAGTGGAGAATGTGTGTAGACTTCACCAACCTGAACAAAACATGTCCTAAAGATAGTTTCCCCCTCCCGAGAATAGACCTGATAATGGACTCCACAGCCAGGCATACGTTGCTCAGTTTTATGGATGTATACTCCGGCTACAATCATATTAGAATGAGCCTTGATGACGAGGAAAAGACAGCATTCATGACAGATCGAGGCCTCTACTGCTATAGAGCAATGCCATTCAGTCTAAAAAATGCAGGTGCAACGTATCAACGCCTAGTCAACCGGATGTTCAAAAACTAGATCGGGAGAAACATGGAAGTCTATGTAAACGATCTTTTGGTCAAGAGCAAAAAGCTGAAAAAACACCTTGACGATCTCCGCGAAGCTTTCGCGGTACTTAGGAAATATAAAATGAAGCTCAACCCTCAAAAGTGTGTTTTTGGAGTCGAATCAGTGAAGTTCTTGGGATTCATGGTTTCTAAGCACATAATCGAGGCTAATCCCGAAAAGGTTAAATCTATTATGGACATGCCTCCACCCTGGACAATCAACGAGGTCCAGAAGCTCATAAAGAGGATAGCCACCCTGGGCCGCTTCATTGCAAAATCAACTGATCGGTGCCACCCTTTCTTCAAAATTCTGCAGAAAGCAAACGAATGGGATGAAAAGTGCGGAAAAGCCTTCTGCAATCTAAAAGAATACCTGACTCATCCGCCCCTGCTCAGTCAAACCACACCAGAAGAAGATTTGACCGTCTACCTAGCAGTATCACCCAACACAATGTCAGCTGTATTGAATCGAGTAGAAAAAGGAACCCAACGGCCTGTTTATTATAGAAGCAGAGCCTTTCAGGGCGCCAAGGCCAGATACCCCCGAACAGAGATGCTAGCAGTCGCATTAGTAATCACTGCAAGACGACTAAGGCTTTATTTTCAAGCTCATCCAATAAAAGTGAAAACTGATGTTCCCTTGAGAAATATATTACAAAAACCTTATACATCGGGCCGAATGACTAACTGGGCAATTAAGCTGAGCGAGTTCGAAATAGAATACCTTCCGTGCACTGCAATAAAAGGGCAGGTATTAGCAGATTTTGTAGCTGAGTTTTCAAACTTCCCATAGGAGATAGTCATTGTGCCCCAGGGCAAGCCTTGGCAGATCTACGTCAACGGCTCCTCTTGCTGGACCGGGGGAGGAGTGGGAGTGCATATAATAACAGACTCAGGAGAAAAGTTTGACTATGCACTCAAGCTCGGATTCAAGGTCACCAACAATGAAGCTGATTATGAAGCACTCTTGTCAGGATTAACCATAGCTAGATCGTTGGGGCTACTGAAGTTGAGGTAAAAGCCGATTCCCAGATAGTAGTGGGGCAAGTAACTGGGCAGTTCCTTACGAAAGGGGAAAATTTGAAAAGGTATCTTCAACGAGTAGGCGAAGAGCGCAATCTCTTCCAATACTTTTCCGTTAAGCAGATCCCGAGAGGAGAAAACCAGGAAGCAGATTGACTAGCTAAAGCCGCCTCAGGTCAGGAAGAAGTATCGATCTCAGATCACGTCGTTGTTCGAACCATCGACGTAGCAACAGTAGGGATTTAAATGTCCAATATTGAAGTCATAAAACCCCCAGAATGGGCCACTGACATTCTAAAATTTCTTCAAGAGGGGCTCCTTCCGGACGAACTAGAGGAGTCCCGGAAGGTTAGGAACCGAGCTGCTCGATTCACTTTAGTGGAAGGAGTCCTGTACAAGAGAGGCTACGCCAAGCCTCTATTAAGATGTATCTCTTCTCAACAAGCTTAGTATGTCCTAGCAGAGATACAAGAAGGAGTTTGCGGGAATCACGCTAGTGGAAGGGCGCTAGCAGCACAGACTACTCGGACAGGATATTATTGGCCTAACTCTCACAAGGATGCAGAGGAGTTCGCAAGAAAATGTCTCAAGTGCTAGGAATACGCCCCAATTCCTCATTGCCCCCCCCCCCGCCCCCCAGCGGAAAATCTCACTTCTGTTACCTCCCCATGGCCTTTCGCTCAATGGGGATTAGACCTTGTTGGGCCCCTATCTAGGGGTAAAGGAGGAGTAAAGTTTGTTGTGGTAGTAGTTAACTATTTCACAAAATGGGTGGAAGAGGAAGCTCTAGCGACGATTACGGCTCAGGCAGTTACAAATTTCCTATGGAAATCCATAATCTGCCACTTCGGAATTTCTGAGAGCTTCGTATCGGATAATGGAAAGCAGTTTGATTGCTCCCATTATCGAGAATGGTGCGCAGAGCTCAGAATCAAGACTAAGTACTTCTCTCTGGGACATCCGCAAGCCAACGGGCAAGTTAAGGCAACCAACAAAACGCTACTTAACATTTTGAAGAAGAAACAACTGGGGAGCTAGAAGGGAGAATGGGCCGAAGAACTTCCAAGCACATTATGGGTGTACTGAACATCAGTAAGGACCCAGGCAGGAGAAACTTCCTTCTCACTCGTCTATGGGACTGAGGCCATGATACTAGCTAAAGTGGCAATACCCACGTAGCGCGTACAACATTTTGATCTAGATCGCAAAGACGAGAGGCTGAGGGAAAACTTGAACTTCCTAACAGAAAGGCAGGTGGAAGCAGTAAGCTGAACGGCAGCTAACAAATGAAGAGTTGAGAAGTACTTTAACAAACGAGTCCGACCCCGCAACTTCAAAGTAGGAGATATGGTTTTAAAACAAATAGGAGTAACTACTCGGGATGAAGGAAAACTAGGGCCCAAATGGGAAAGGTCATATGTGGTAACAGAGACTAGGAGGCCTGGCTCTTACCGATAGAAGGACCACGAAGGAAATGAATTGCTGCACCTATGAAACACTGAGCATCTAAGGAAATATTTCACATAAAAGCCAATCCTGGCTCAAACGAAGTAAGCTTATGATCAATTAAAATTTCATGGACTAATTTCAAATGTTGCATTCATGTGTCACCTACAAAACAGCTTAAATCGATCAAGCCCAGTAACTAGACCTCCCATGAAGTATAGAGCACAGGAACCAAGTCATGAGCTCTGACCTGCTAATAGCTATTCTCAACACAAGTCACCAGTGATCCCACAGGACTATGCCAAGCTTCGTGCAATGATGCAGAACCAATGTGTTGGTGAAGGAGCAGGGCCCTCGGGTCCTGCCAACCTATGAGAACCAATCCATGAAGTATAAAGCACAGAAACTGAGCCATGACCTGCTAACAGCTATTCTCAACGCAAGTAACCAGTGATCCCAAGGGACTATGCCGAGCTTCGTGCAATGATGCAGAACCGAATGCGTTGGTGAGGGAGCAAGGTCCTAGGGTCCTACCAACCTATGAGAACCAATCCACAAAGTATAAAGCACAGGAACCGAGCCATGAGCTCTGACTTGCTAACAGCAATTCTCAATGCAAGTCACCAGTGATCCCATGGGACTATGCCGAGCTTCGTGCAATGATGCAGAACCAAATGCGTTAATGAGGAATAAAGGCCCTCGAGTCCTGCCAACCTATGAGAACCAATCCATGAAGTATAAAGCACAAGAACAGAGCCATAAGATCTGACCTGCTAACAGCTATTCCCAATGCAAGTCACCACTAATCCCATGGGACTATGCAAATCTTCGTGCAATGATGTAGAGCCGAATGTGTTGGTGAGGGAGCAGGGTCCTCGGGTCCTACCAACCTATGAGAGCCAATCCACGAAGTATAAAGCACAAGAACTGAGCCACGAGCCCTGACCTGCTAACAGCTATTCTCAACACAAGTCACCAGTGATCCCATGAGACTATGTCGAGTTTCGTGCAACGATTCAGAACCGGACACTTTGGTGAAGGATTAGGGCGCTCGGGTCCTACCAACCTATGAGAACCAATCCACAAAGTATAAAAGACAGGAACCGAGCCATGAGCTCTGACCTGCTAATAGCTATTCTCAACGCAAGTTACCAGTGACCCCACAAGACTATGCTGAGTTTCATGCAATGATGCAGAACCGAATGCATTGGTGAGGGCGCATGGCCCTCAGGTCCTGCCAACCTATGAGAACCAATCCACGAAGTGTAAAGCACAGGAACCTAGCCATGAGCTCTAACCTGCTAATAGCTATTCTCAACGCAAGTCACCAGTGATCCCACGGGACTATGCCGAGCTTCGTGCAATGATGCAAAACCGAATGCGTTGGTAAGGGAGCAGGGTCCTCCAGTCCTACCAACCTATGAGAACCAATCCACGAAGTATAACGCACAGGAACCGAGCCATGAGCTTTGACCATCTAATAGCTATTCTCAACACAAGTCACCAGTGATCCCACGGGACTATGCCGAGCTTCGTGCAATGATGCAAAACCAAATGCGTTGGTGAGGGAGTAGGGCCCTCGAGTCCTACCAACCTATGACAACCAATCCACAAAGTATAAAGCACAGGAACCGAGCCATGAGCTCTGACCTGCTAACAATTATTCTCAATGCAAGTCACTGATGATCCCACAGGACTGTGCCGAGGTTCGTGCAATGATGCAGAACCGAATGCATTGGTAAGGGAGCAGGGCCCTCAAGTCCTGCCAACCTATGAGAGCCTTCCAAGAAGTATAAAGCACAGAAATCGAGCCACGAGCCTTGACTTACTAATAGCTATTCTCAACACAAGTCACCAGTGATCCCATAAGACTATGCCGAGTTTCGTGCAATGATTCAGAACCGGACGTGTTGGTGAGGGAGCAGGGATCTAGGGCTCTGCCAACCTATAAGGGCCAACCCACGTAGTATAAGGCACAGGAACTGAGCCAGAAGCTTGGACCTGCTAACAGCTATTCTCAACGCAGCCAAGTGACTGTCGAGTTTAGTGCAATGGTGCAGAACCAGAAGCGTTGATGAGGAAGCAGAGCCCTAAGGCTCTGCCAACCTGTAAGGGCCAACCGACAAAGTATAAAGCACAGGAACCAAGCCACGAGCTTGGACCTGCTAACAGCTATTCTCAACGCAGCCCAGTGACTGCCGAGCTTCGTGCAATGGTGCAAAACCAAACAAGTTGGTAAGGAAGCAAGGCCTTAGGCCTCTGCCAACCTATAAGGGCCAACCCCAAAGTATAAAGCACAGGAACCGAGCCACAAGCTTGGACCTGCTAACAGCTATTCTCAACGCAGCCAAGTGATTGCCAAGCTTCATGCAGTGGTGCAAAACCGGACGCATTGGTGAGGGAGCAGGGCCTTCAGGCTCTGCCAACCTATAAGGGCCAACCCACGAAGTATAAAGCACAAGAACAGAGCCCTGAGCTTAGACCTGCTAACAGCTATTCTCATCGCAGCCAAATGACTGCCGAGCTTCATGCAATGGTGCAGAACCGGATGCGTTGGTGAGGGAGTAGGGCCCTCGGGCTCTGCCAACCTATAAAAGCCAGCCCACGAAGTATAAAGTATAGGAACCGAGCCATGAGCTCAGACCTGCTAATAGCTATTCTCAACACAAGTCACCAGTGATGCCAGGGGACGCCGAGCTTCGTGCAATGGTGCAGAAAACGATGCAAACCTAGTCTCTAGACCGGTGACAAAGGAAGCAATAGATAAAAGTAGCAAAAGAAAAAACCAAACATCCAGGTACGCAAAGCTATTTTATTAATCATATGGCCTGACCTCCATAAGATACAAGCACAATCACTTGACTGAACGAAGCAAAAGTTGAAGAAAAATAGCGGTTCAACAAAACTCCACATTAGTGGACCGTCCACAACTCGAATTCGAAAAACCCGAAATACAAAAATGAAAAGCAGCAAGGAGATTTTGCTAACAGGTATACAAGGATATCTTTTTATTGCTCAAACAGGGTTACAAGAAAAATACATACATCATCAAAAACAACAAGAAAACTCCTCAAACAAAAAGACGTCCGAATAAGACCTAGCTTCATCCAAACAAGAGCAGAACAACCAGCAGAACGGTGTCTTGGTAACATAAAAGACTGCCCGGAAGGTTTCGAGTTCGTCTGAGCAGAAACATCTGAACAGGCAGGACGCTCAGCAGTGTGGTATCTTCCCCCTCGGATAGGAAAGGGGAAGGATAAGAGGAGACCGGAGTCTAGTGGAACCCCACCTGACTCCCAAGGGCGAACTGGGATTCAAGGTTGACAGGGGAAGGCATGGTGAGGGAGCAGAAGGATTCCAGAGAGTTGATTGCCACCTTGAAATTTCTTTCCGTCTCAATCCACCTTAGACTCCACCGTCGTGCCATCTTCTTGTTCCAACTAAGCTCAGAACCAACAAGTAACAAGTTTTGATCCAACTGTTTCAAGAGTTAACCCCCGTAAGCAAAGGGGCAAGAACAAGTGAGGCACCATAAGCAAAAGGGAAAGAACAAGAAGTGGAGATGCCATATTTCTCCGATGGTCAAACTGCCATAACCAACGGCAGCCTGAACACCACAAGACAAGGCGTCTCCCCACACGAAACCAAGAAGAAAAGGGGAAAGGCATGGGGAGTCAACAAAATTAGAAGAACTGAAAGGAGAGTATAGTCGGATGAATCACCTAGAGATGGGAAAGGCCCTTCTTTATAGGCGAGAACGACATTTGGCATCTCGGGGCACAATAACTCCTGAGACTCAACCAACTATCCATGTGTTATTCCAATGCTTCCCCGATCGACCACGTGTCTCCCATTGGAGACCATTGTCCCTTGGAACTTGGAGACACAAGAATGGTAACCGATGCATCGCACAGGGTTCATGAAAGATTAAATGACCGAGTTAAATGCGGAATTAATGGTAGAACTAAGTGCCGAGTTAATTGGGTATTGGTAACAGACGCGTTTAATGGGGTATTAAATGCAGTTTTAATGACAGAGTTAATAACGAAGTTAATGACAGACTACTTTAATGACGTTAATGAAGTAGTCTCGGGACCAACATGGAGTCAGAAGAAGGTTGAAGGATTCACGTGGGTAAAGGTACGAAGAGGGTTGGCGCATGTTTAGACAAATATAAGGAATTGACAAGAGACTTGACCGGCCCCAAAGGGTCTCACTCGGAACCCATACAAGAGGCACCTACTTGGTATCCATACAAGAGGTACTTGTTCGATATCCATACAAAAGATACTAAACACGTACCCTTACAAGAGGCACATGCTTGGTATCTGTACAAAAGATACGAGCACGAAACCTACACAAGAGATACCTACTCGATATTCATACAAGAGGTACCTGCTCGGTATCCATACAAAAGATACCAAGCACAGAACCCACACAAGAGATACCTGTTCGATACCCATTTACTCAAAAGGGTGCCCCATAGCAATCACCCATACAGAGGGAAATACGTTTGATCTCCATCAATAATAGGGCATAATGGAAGTTCCAAGAAGGNGGGGGGGGGGGGAGGGGGGAACTAAGGAGCAGCATCACGGGAGGATAGAGGCAAGTTGTCTATGCCCCACGTCAACATTTCCTCATAAGCAAACTTGTTCGGTCGGAGACTTCGGAGATCCATGGTACAAAGATCGGTCTCAGGGTTCTCAAGTATCACCTCCCTAAGACGCTCGAGACCTTCCTTATACCCATACATCCATGTTTGGTCACGCAGGGCGGGAACTCTTTCGAGTTGAGATTTAGCAAGGTCCCCGTGGAGCCAAGCAGCTTCTAGAGACGACTGCAAATGAGAAATGGTCTTCCGAGCTATAACCCTCGTCTTATATCCTTTTTTAGCTATGCCCAAATATTTGTTGAACAGGAGATGTCGAACCTCGACAGCACGCTTCTTTTGCTTGGTCAACTTCTCGAAAGCCGCGCTGCTTTGCCTCAACTCTTCCTGGGCAGACTCCAGCTCACACTCTAGCCTCTGAACCTCGGCCTGGGCACTTCCCCTCTTAGAAAAAAGAAGATCGAATTGGTCTCGATGATCCTCAAGTTCTTTCTTTGCAAACTCTAAATCTTCAACCAATGAGGATATCTTCGTACTGGCTACTTCGATCTCCATATCTTTCAATCGAATCTCCTTATCCTTAAGCTCGAGCTCTAGGGCCATTACCTTCATCCTGCGCACCAACCCCTTAGCCTCTTTCAACAAGGTACAGATCTTCTCATGGCAGAGCACATTGTCCCCTCTTAGGGATTCATTTTCTACCTCTAAAGCACAGAAGTCAACCATCAGTTTCTCTCTGCGCAGATTCAATAGCTTGTTCAACGCGCTTTGAGTTTTTAAGTCTGCTTCAAGAGCCTCCCGCTCTTGAGAAACCATCTTGGCTAGCTGATTGGTAGCCTGAAAGACCAGCAAGGTATAACATTTATTGCCAAATAACTAAAGACAGGAACCCATCAATGAAAGAAAAATGCTTACATTGGCGAAAAGAGGCCTGAACTTCCGGGCCTAAGTTTCACAGGATTCCGACCAAGCCTCCTTATAACCTGGGCGGCTTCCTTGCCCTGAAAGGGAAGAGGGTTCTACAAATGCCAAGGGGAGAATAGCTACAACATGCAAGGAAGGCAAACCAGATTCCTCCTCACTTTGCTAAGAAACTTCGACTGGAGGATCCTGCAGGAGGATGAACTGAGAATTTGGTTGTTCCTCAGCATGGGCCAAACTCTCGCCCTGAGCGTTTGTCGAAGGATGGGAACTACCTGCGAATGTAGAACCATCCTCCACCCCCGCTACATCATCTTCAAGGAATGGAAGTGAAGGCAAAACCTGGGGAACAATATTTTACTAGAGCAAGAGGCTTGGTGTAAGACATGAAGAAGAAAAGGAAAAGGAACGGTTCGAGCAGAAAATATAGGAAAGCAAATACCTGAAAGATCGGAAGCTCAGGGATCACAGGGGGGACCGATTCGGCAATCTATTCCATTATAGGAAAGGAGACTGGAACCTCAGGAGGAATTGGTTCCATAATCTCCTCAAGGCCTGGCTCCATAATCGCGGTGATTGGAACCTCAGGAGGAATTGGTTCCATAATCTCCTCGAGGCCTGACTCCATAATCTAGGGCAGCCCAATAGCCTCCTCGAAGCATAACTCCACAGTTTCAAGAAGAGTTAGCCCCTCACCAAGAATAACTTTCGAGCCCACAGGCAGGACCAGAGGGGTGGCCAGAACAGCTGGAGTTGGCACCACATGAAAACTAGGAGGAGCCCCTTCCAAGTTAAGAACTTCCTCAAAGGAAGGAAAAACTCGTACTGCCAGATCGGTACCTCGAGGTACTGGACTGTCAAAAACCGTAGAGAACAGAAAGGAAATAAGAACATCTACCTCATCTTCCTTATCATGGCCTAAAGAAAAAGGTAGGATTCAATTGTCTTTTGTTTAAACGAGCGTAGCAAGAGAAGAAAAATCTTAGAGGTTTCAAAAATACCTCTCGAGGGAGCAGCTTGGGAAAGATCAGGAGCGACTCGAACTGAATTGCCTTCAGGAGTCGCTTAGTGAGAGCAGCTCTCTTGGTCAGCTCAAAGAGAGCTGCTTTCTTTGGTAACTCTCTCCAAACCTCTCTTGTCGGCTGCTCGGTCGGGTCTACTCTTCTTAGCAAGTCAAGGAGAATTACCCTCCGGAGCAACTTGCTGGGAGCCCCTCTTCTCTCTGCGAGGGGACCTCGGCTTGATAGGATGCGGGGGATTTGCAGGAACTTCATTGGTAGGCACCGACCGAGTAGGAACAGCAGCACCCTCTTCCGTTCAAGGCCGCCCCATACGGTTGCCTTCGGGAGGAGAAGCTCAACGGCGTATCTCTCTGGGGACGGAGGATTGGGCCCGATAAGAAATCCTGACCAATCGCATGGTTACGATGGGGCTCCACAATGTAACGACATATATACTCGTCGTTCAGCAACGAATCAGTCTCCGCCAGGGAGGGATGAGCCGCCACCAAGGACATCACACGTGCAACCCTGAATTCCTCTCTCTCTAATAACTTAATGGAAAGAGATTTGGTGGTCGGAACCTTGCCCCAAACAGATCGGACGGGAAACTCCCTATACTCGACTTCTCCTTCCGGGCGTTCCCACCCAAAGCCCCCAACGAAGAAGAATCGCCGATGCCATTCTTTCAGTGATGAATATCACCTCTCCAGAGTAGTGAAACATGTATCAGCAGAGTAGGATTGAAAACTACAGATGTTACCCAACATGCGATTGATTCGGTACACAGATACGAACTCCCGAGTGGTTAGATCAGGATAATCTTCTGAACCAATCAGAACAATCCAAAAGGCCACACAGCTAACCATTATTAAGCGCCAAGCATTAGGATTAAGTTGTGCCAGACCAAGCTGCAAAAAGTCCAAAATGTCACGAACTGGATGGTAGAACAGCAGAACGACAAACGCAGTCCAATATTAAACATATGAGGGTAAAGGGCCACCCTTGTTGACAGGCCATCCTCATCCACCATTGTTTCGTGGGTTTGAGGAAGTATGAGAACAATTTCATCTGGAGTGAGGAACTCTCTGCAAAATGTACAAAGTTTGTTCTTAGTCATAGCCTACGTCCCCCTTTCCAGCGAAATACTTATATCAGGGATCGTTCTCACCCTTTTTAGCCATTGTAGCAGTGGATGAAAAGCTTGGAGTGATTTAAGGTTTTAGAGAAGATGAGAAGTAAACCAAAACAAAAAATGTCGAAGAAGAAAGAAAGAGGAAAATGTGGAAGAAGAAATAAATAGGGGCAATGTGATGGAACGGCTAGGACCCCGAAACGGGGATACAAAATTCGAGATGACGCCTCCACTAAGTGAATACAGAATGACGTTTACCTGCCACACGCATGCTTGGAACGAACCAACCCCGAAC
The DNA here is from genome assembly GCA_003123785.1 of Pterocarya stenoptera. Classification (NCBI taxonomy): domain Eukaryota; kingdom Viridiplantae; phylum Streptophyta; class Magnoliopsida; order Fagales; family Juglandaceae; genus Pterocarya; species Pterocarya stenoptera. The sequence goes on along the minus strand of QEOT01000830.1, from coordinate 164,393 downwards.
GACATCAATAGTAGGGAGCAACTTTAATTGAATAAGAATCGGTTCACATCCCTTCAGTCCAAGAGATCAAGTCACATCAATAGCGAGCAGATAAGCACCCATTCAACTTCTATATATCCAGGTCAAAGGTCATTTAAAAAAAAAAAAAGTAGAAGAAGAAGAAGGGAGAGAACAAAGGAAATTTCTTATAATTTTCAGCCACAAGTGTGTTAAAAATTTGCAGAGTATTATGAAGGGAGAAAATCCCACATACTAAATTAAAGGTATGGCCCAAGTTCAACCCACATATAAAATCTGGGTTGAACCAGGCCAGGGGTATGGGCCGGAAAAGGGCCCAGGTACACATTGAACCAGGCTAGGAATATGGGCCCGGGTACGCAACATAGTCTGGGCCAAACGGTAGCGCCTGGGCCCAAGGTCGGGTATAATACCTGGGTCGAGTCACAATCACGTCAGGAAACAAGACAAGTAGAATGGGCAAAGATTGAGAGAGAAGAAACGTAGCACTCATTAGTAGATAAGGGAATTCACAACGGATCACACTCAACATTAATGTGGCAGGAGGGAACTGAGAACAAAAGGTGTGTTGCCTTCAATGCGGCCCAGAGTGAAAGCATGCCGCATTCAATACGGCCTAGAGTGAAAGCATGCCACATTCAATGCAACCCAAGGCCCGAGCAATATACAAACAACCATGAGCACTACTAGCTCGGCAAGCAGACGCCATGAGGACAGCTTGGCAAATAGACAACCCAAGCATATTATCTCTTGCTATCCAACACTCCACTACCATGGAGACCAGGTTGGTAAGTATAAATTGAGCACTAACTACAGCAAGCCAGGGACACACTCAAATATCTAATCAATCTATCTATAACTACTATCTTATACTCTCATCTAGTCTACTATTCATCTTCTTCAACAACCCATCATTGACTTAACATCGGATTATCAACGGACCCCGAGGTCCCCCCATTGTTCTTACTATGCAGGTGATCACTCGTACACTGCCTACGTGAAGTTGCCCAGGCCCGCAAAACACGACATCAACATTACAATTAACAAAATAAATACACAAGTTTTATAACTTTTACGGCAATTTTATAAAAATAATGATACAACCATATTATTTTATAGTATAAATAGTAGTAATAAATGTTATTTTCTCTTAATTTTAGAGGATTCAACCATATTCTCTTGTAAAAAGAACATAAGTGCACATAATCTAGATAATGATCAAGAGCAGAACTCTAATAAATATAAGCCATCTTGCACAAATGGACCAAGCCCTTCTTCATTGGCCTTTTACCTTTGATGTGAAGGAGGGCTTGTGATGATAGTGACTATCTCAAGACATGATGAATGGAAAATGAAAGATCCACCACCATATGACATGGCAAATACATCAGAATGGAGTTTGGAAATCAATGAAGTAATGTCATCTTCAGAAAGGGGTCACATTTACCTTTTGTGGAATAAGCTTGGTTGGATTTCATTAATTAATGGATCAAATTATACACATGATCTGACCAAAGTGTTTGTGCATTGATATAGCCTAACAATTGGAGAAAATTGTTGTTCTACTCATGCACACATGGTTGGTATTTGGTAATGGCACTCTCTGCTTTTATCTATTGCAACAACAATTATTGCTACAAGTGTGTGTGTGTGTTCAAACTACGACACCCAGACAATTCTAACAAAAAGCTACCCATCATTAATTGGAGAAACTAATTAAAACTACAAATCAAATCTAGTGGTAGAGTGGTAGAGGTAGTTGGTTTTTCTCTTCAACCTTTTGTCAGAATCATTGTGAGCAACTCCCTCTTAGATCCCCGCTTAAACCTTACTTTTTTTTTCATGCTTCATGGAAAAGCAATGAGTTAAACTTAACTATCTTTCATTCAAGCTTGAAGAATGTTCATAAGATTTTTGAATATTAAACCAAAAAACAGAAAGCAAAAATCTCAAACGATAAGAAACAATTTTGAACATGAAACGAACAGGCATCTACCCAATTTACAGACCAAAAGAGTTCTTGTACCTAACAAACATCTAAAAAAAATGTGAAAATAGAACATATAAAAGGGTGAACAAATGAAGGCCGGGACATACCAACAGGGCCTGCTTGAACAAACTACTCCCAAAGTAACTCCTCGCTCACCTACATAGTAAAGGCATTGGAGCCCTTCCATTAAAATCAGAACCGTATAGGAAAAAAACCCTAACTATTCCAAATTCCTTCTTTCATAGCAAAGGACGAAAATCAACTATCAAACAAGGGAGAAATAAGAAAAAGGGGAAAGAGGACCTGAGGGTCAAGATTGTCGACATAAGAGGTGGCATCCTGAATCCTCTCAGCAAAGTGTTGGCCGAGAAGATTGGCTCCTACTCTAGGTTAAAGTAGTCTGAGAGACTAAGAGATGAACACGGTCGATGAACACTTTGAAGCATGCTTTTTTAAAAAAAATAAAAGGGAACCAGTTACAGATAACCGAGTCATAAAATCGGATCCGTAACCTTATTCGAATTTGTTTAACCTCCCGGATACACCCAGATTTTGGGTTTCAGACTGGAAAAAAAATCCTGTCCGATTCTACACCTCTACTAGTATACAAGTTTGATGGAAATTTGTTGTATGTTATAAGTTTTTTATAAGATTTTTGCATAGATCTAAAAAGTTGAAAACTATGAGTATGAAAAATAATTCTGTTTTGAATAAGCTTGAATCTTTTGTTGAGAAAGCATGCTCCAATGGCTTTAATATTCACATATGACGTTCCTGGGATTTTGATTTGTATATTAGAATGTTAGTTTGAGGATTTATGGTGTCGGTTTTAAAGATATGAGTTTTTATGCATGTAAAGGTTCAGATAGGTCTTGTATTTGAGGTTTTTGGGTAGACCTATGTTTTGATGCAAATTTTTCTATGTGATCTTAGGTCTGAAGCTTAGATCGATTCTACAACTTGATTATTAACCATATGATGTTGATCATTTATGATTTATTTCATGAAAGGTTTCAGATCTAATGATTTGATCAAAACCAAACCACATAGCTTTCTGTTTTAGTGAAAGCTGGGTGAAAACCGAATGTGTTAAGTTAGATTTTGTGACTTTTTTTGGTTTTGGTTTGATGATTCAAAGCATAATAGTTCTTAGGAATGTGATATGAATGTATTGAGAATATGTTATTGAACTTCCGAAGTCCTTAGAGTTATTTTGAAAAGAGATGAAACCTTGAACATCAAGGTTGTTCTTAAGCTGAAAATACTTGATGTTTTATTATGAAGAAAGTTGTGATTTTTATGATATAAGTTTTGTTGGTTGTTCTAGCATGTTATTTAAGCATAAGATGTGATTTTTGTATGTTGCATATTTCGGTTTTAGCATGAAAGTTAGGGTTTGAAAGAATTGCAACAAAAATCAAGAGTTTTGACTTATACGTGTTTGGGCCTATGCATGTTTGATCTAGTTAGATTGTGTTTTAAATTTTTCTAATTAGATATTTAGAAATGTAAATTTTGGTAAGTAAAATGGAAATTTAGAATTTAAGTTCACATGACTTGGTTTATCCTTTTTTCTCCTAAATACAATAATTTCTATTAGGATTTTAAAAAGAGAAATGATATTTACAGTTATAGAATGCACAAGTGCCTTACATTCCTTTTGAAAAAAATAAGTAAATATGAAATTTGCATGAAAAAATTAATTTTTTAATATTAGACTTCGCTCTTTTTAAAAAAGAATTAGCGATGCCTTACAAAATCAATGATCATAGTATCTATCTTACTCGATAGAAAATGAAAGCATAAAATTATACACATTAATCATTGAGCAGATCAGAAGCACACTCTAATATATATTGTAGTTCCAATTGATGAAAAGGGAGGAAGCATACATGATACATACATCTCACAAAAAGAAGACCAAAGAATAAATAAGTAGAAATTATATGTAAACACCTAGGGCCACGATTCACCAACCATTCAAATCATGTCCCTACAACTTAAATGACGAATAATACTCGGGGACCGGAAGGTCATCTTCATCTGGATTAGCCAGAACCCATTCTCCATTTTCATCACGGACCATCCCTTTGTTCCTCTCCACCCACCACGATCCTGGAATCAAGTATTCATCCTTGAGATATTGACACGACTTATTCACCAAAGCCAAGCTTCTATTCACCTTCAACTCAAACTTCTCCTTCTCCCCATTCCACCCAGTCACCACATGCAACATGGCCTCCAGATTATGCCAATCTGACGGATTCTTCGAGTCCTTCAAGCTTGGAGACTTCCTTGTATCTATAACCAAATTAACCCCCGTGTGCTTGTACCCCAACATCTTCCCTGGATAATGTGGGATCACGTCAATGGTGTTCTTTACATGCAAAACATTGAGATTTGGATACTTCTTGAACCTCTCGTTGAAAGCTTTGTTCCCTACTTGTGGGCACCCGAAAACAATGGCTGAAACCGGAATATTGTCAGAAACACCATTCTCCACCAGATCGAAAGCTCCCAAGACTGCTAAGCTTGCGCCAAGACTATGCCCCGTTAACGTCACACTTACTTCCTCGTCTTTGTATTGCTTTATCAACTCATCGATCTTCGTTAAAAGCTGCGTTCTTGCGTTTTTCTTGGTGAATAGCGAGTTGGGGTCCTCCGACATGTAGATAGTCAGCCAACCCTTCATGACTTTTGGCACCTTTTCATTATCTCCATCGCTATCACTATTACTACCATCATCCCTGTGTTCAGCGCGCGCATTTGGACGCAACAACGACACGACAGACGTGAGTTTAGCCTCCAACACGTCAATCCACTCGTAGCTCCTAGAAGTTCCACGCATCGCGACATAGATCTCGCGCCGGCCTAGGGTGCGGCTGACCTCGTCCGTGGTGACTGCGACATAGCCAATCCAATTAGACTCGCGGTCCCATGACTCGCGAGAGTGGGAGTGGAAAAGAAAGGCCGAGCGATGGCCGACTTTGGCAGTGGCATAGAGAAAGGCGACGACTTCATAGTCGGAGGAGTTGTGGAGCATGACCTTGTGGAAGAAGGAGGCCTTGCCATAGCGGCTGGAGCCGCAATACTTGGAGTTGTTGTCGTTGTTGAAGGCGTCGTAGGTGGCTTGGCAGAAGTCGCCGCATCGGAGGATGAGTTTGCGGAGGGAGAGATCGAGAGGGTCCAAAAGGCCTTCCCAGCTGTTGCTGCCGAGCAGTTCTTGCCATGTGGGTTCTTCTGCTTCGATTGTTGTGCTCATGGTTTCGATTGGGGTGGGTGTGTTTGGAACCTAGCTTGGATGCTTTCTCGTGATGGTTGTTGAGAAACGAGAACGCAAAGGTTTTTATAGGATCGTGGGGATTGTAGAATAAGGGATAATGTATGGACTATGGAGTATTCTCTTATTTTATTATTGTTATTTACCTATTTTTTATTATTATTAATTATTATTTAAAATTTTATTATTATATTCACAGAATATCAAAAATCACCTCACTATCCAAACACAACACAATAACAAAAAAGTTTAAACTTTTTTAAAGTCGTTTCTAGGATTTTTAAGAATTTAAATGCTATCTATACTACAATTTTACTTATATAATCCTACTTAACGATGGATCAGCTATTGAAAATTATAAAAAAAAAATTCAAAATTTTGAAATTCAAATTAAAGAAAAAATAAAATACTGATAAAATAAAACTAACACTCAATATATATAAGATTATAAATAAAATTATGCGTACGTGTGACACGGTTCTTTCAGGAATAGTACAATGTCAATTTAATATAATATATATCTAAGTTTTGTTAATAAAATTGGAGCCGGTAGCGAGTAGGTGGTGCAGATGGCTTTGACCCCATGAAGAAGTGAAGAACCCAATTGATCGTGTTTTTGGTGTGTTATTTTGCATTTCTGTCTTGTCATTCTAGTTAAATAATGTTGGTTTGGTCGGTAGATATGGCCCACATACTCAATCCCTCCTTCAATTCTCGAGAAAGCCAATTGGCCGAAAACCGTGACCAGATCAATCCCCTTCACATTCATTAACCCAACATCCATCAAAGCCCATAAAATCTAGCTTCCTTCCTTCTACCACGCCCGGGCAAACATCCCTTTTGGATTAGCTTCTCGAGGCTTATATGATGTGATTAATTGGATGAGCATTGTTATGCATCATCCTACACACCACACACTAAATTATTTTTTATTTTTTTTATTTTTTTTCAATTTTTTATTTATTTTACACTTCTTGAAATATTTATATTTTTTTATTCATCATCTATATAATACACATTTAATAAGAAAAACAAATAAAAATAAATAAAAATAATTATGGTGTGTGGTGTGTAGGATGATGCAAAGATTAATTCTAATTGGATAAGCTCCGTTCAATTTTTAAAGAAGAGAGAGATTTATTATTAAAATATTAAAATTTTATATTTTTATTAATTTTTTTAAAAAAGTGAACAGGATGTTTATATTACTGTAAATATTTATTTTTTTTAAATAAGTTATTTTCTCAAAGAAAACATTGCTCTTCAGCCGTTGTGCTTTATAGGCCACTCACTACATTGTGCTTTATATCTTCTCATTGGTGATGATTGCACAAATTATATCAAGATATCATTGGAATTTTTTTTTTTTTTTTTTGAGTAAGTATTTTTTTAATAATGTTATGATTAAAAAATCAGAAAACAGCTAACGGGAATCCAGCTGTAGGAGTAGCACCACTCTCTCTTTCTCTCTCTTAAATGCGAGTGTCTTGAGTGAGGTTCGTAGATATTGGAATGTGTGGCTATCATTGTAACGAACTCCACCATCGCGGAGGAATTTTTTGGAATGGAGAAGTCGTTGAACAATAAGATTCATATATACCTTTCATCAATAATAATTTGTAATATTGTATCTAAACTTAGTAAACTATAAAGTTGATAGGTTGCATTTTGAAATTATTAGAAGGAAATAATATTCATCTCCTCTTGACTATCATCATTTAGTTTTCATCTATATGAAGGATTTGATTTAGATCTGGAGGTATAATCAATGTTTTTAATTCCATTCCAATAATCATTTCGGTTTAAATATTGGAACGAAATATTTCGATATCTTAATATTTCGGTAGTACCATTTCGGAATTAATTATATATTATATACAAATATATATATAAAATAACAACTAATAGAATAAATACATATATATATATATGTAAGTGTGTATCATGTATATTGTGTATATATATATGGAAGAATTGAAGATTTATAAAATGAATATTAAAAACTTGAGTTGAGATACAAAAACAAAGAAAAAAAAATAAAAGAATAGAGAAATTATAAAAAATAATGATATTAAAAAAAAAAAAGAGAATGAGAGGACATATTTAAAGTTACAAAAAAAATAAAATTATATAAATATATTTTATATTCTAGAATTAATTAAATACTATCTGGATTTAAAACTTACAAAAATGTCAATCAAGCGCAAGAAAAATTCAACAGTCGGAAACAGAATAGGGACTAGAATGCCAATTTTGGCTGAAATTTGACTTGAATGGCTGGAACGGACAAGAACGGGTTGAAATTGGAGCGAAACGAAATGAAGAGGTATAGTGTACCGGATACTACACCAAAAAGGAAAATTCCAATTGAAACGGCTAGAACAAAACGGAATTTAAAACTGTGGGTATAATTCAACCAACACACCACCATCCTTATACGCTATTGATGATTTCATAAAGATTTAATTATCACAAGATTTTAATAATGGTAGGTTAACATACTATATTTTTCATATATACGAAGAGTTATAAATTTCTAAATCATTCACGATTGAAATTCCTTTAAAAGAAATAATATTTAAGAAGAAAAAAACTAAGTATTGGAAAAGAAGAATTGAAATAATTTTTTGTCCAACTATAGGGGATTCTCCAGCCCGTCTCTCTCCAGGCGATTTCTCCGCCCAACTAAAAACCAAAATTCCCATCTTTCTCATTGCCCCGAGGGAGGAGGTGGGAGCTTTGGCCCCTCCTTCCCTCTTTGTTGTCTATTGCTTTTCAGTTTTTATTATGTTTTCCAGCCTTTTTTCGGTTCTTATTGTATTTCCCGTCCCTAGCAACGAGAAGCGCCGATCTACTGCTTTTTTGACCCCCCATGACCGCCACGCACCCTATCGCAAAACTCCCCTGCCGTCAATCCTTCAAATGGCTGAAGAAGAATGTCAAAATGAGTGGTGCATGCTTCACATGCGCGGCTCAACCTGCGCATGAGATCCACGCGCCGCTGCACTGGGGTGTACCTGTTGCCGCCGCATGTATTTGGGACTAGCGACCTCGGATCCTTTAGATCCGACCAACCTCCACTTTCATAGAGTGGCGCATGGCCTTCACGATTCGACGTCCCTGGCATTCGTCATCCGGCGATTCGACGCATCTCTTGTTTGCTATCTTCTTATGTTTTCGCTTCTCCTAACCAATGATTGTAGAAAAGAGGCAGTGAAAGTCTCTTTCAACTAATCCAGACTAGCGAAATGTAGCACAACTCACTTCACTGTGACTCTTAGTCGTAGTATTACAATTTGTTTGTATCTATGGGAAATGAGTAAGGGTCAAGTTATTGGCCCTAAATCTTTTTTTTTTTTAATTTTTTTATTTCTTGTGTTGTATATGCTGGTTTGGGATGAATGTTAGGGCCTCTCACACTGTTGATTATTGTATTATGTAACTGTTAAATATATCTATAATATACTTGCTTAGAAAAAAAAAATTTTTTTTGTCCACATCAATTCCCGTTGTGTCAATTACCATCATCCTTTTGTAAATTGTCTTGCAAGAAATAGAAATAAGAAAACACAACCGATGTGAAGGTTTTTTTGGAACATATAGTATAAGATTTGGTCTCCAGATGGAAGAACCAAGTTTGGCCACTATGTGGGCAGGGAAACTCCTATGGTTAAGTTATTGCACAAGTCTTCTCTGTTACTTCTATTCAAAAATTTTCAGTCTAAAAAAGGAATCCCCAATCCTCATAGCTTAGAGCATTGACATCCGGATGAACAAAGTTTTCCTCAAATTTTAGCTCAAAATCATCTTTTTCTAAATTATTCTCTAAATCTTACTCATATTTTCAAAACCTCCTACATCACTTCCTTATATTTTCTTTATTCTATTAAAATAATATTTCTCTATTCTTTTTTTATTATTTTTTTACTCATTATTTGTACATCTTTAAATACTTTTTTTTTTTCCTTTCGGGGACAGAGCGGAAGAAATTTTTTTAACTTTTTTTTTTTTCACATTTTCGTAATTATTTAGTTATTTATTGTATCCATATTTTACTTATTTTTATCTATAACAATTTTTTTTTTAAACTTCTTATCTCTTTAAATGATAATACTTTTAAAATTAGTGCTGCTGTACTAATAATATTTTTAAAAAAATCATAATTTGACGAATGATCAATTTTGTTTTTTAATTTTTTTAAAAAATTGATCTCAATGGTGACATTTTTTTTTAAAATTTCAACTATAACAAATATGAACATGAAAGAAACTGTAAATGATTGGAAGAATAATTTGATTAGTGAGTTAGAATAAATATTTGTAAAAAATGATTTAGGGATAAACAGTAGCTCTCCATATTTAGGGAGCTATAGTTCAAATCCTAAATCCTTTATCTAAACATTAGCATTGGTCTAACTAAAACCATGTTAAAAAATTAGCTAAAAAATTCAAAACCATCTAAGATATAATCACACATTGGATTATTCAAAATAATAATATAATATTATTTTTTTAATAATAATATTTTTAATATTCAAAAAGTTAAAATTTTTTAATATTCAAAAAAGTTAAACTTTTTTTTTTTTAAAGAATTTGATGATATAAACATCACGGATGCTCATGGGCCGTTTGGATTAGCTTATCTCATCTAATTTTTCAATCATCCAAAGAGGCCCTTAATGTAGCATTTATGCCGAGTAGATGTTGTCTTGTAGCGCGGTGGCCATGGGACATCTTCTTATATATTCTCTTTGACTCTTTGACTGCTTAGTTAATAGATTGTTTTTTTTTATGATGAGCCAGATTTCAGTGAGCTCCTCTCTTCTTCTTCCTCTTTTATTTGTTCGTTAAGACCTAATTATCCGATTGTCCCATCTTCCACCGGCGCTAATCGTTAGGTATAATTAATATTTTTTTATATGTATTTTTTTAAATAAAAAAATCACACTATTATTAAAAAATACTTCTCATTAAATAAAAAAAATTAAAAATTAAAATAAAAAATTCCACTAATAACACCTAACTGTCAGAACTAATAATGAAAGTATAATTTTTCTTAATTTTTAAGGTAGCACTATAACTACCGCTAGTTCTTGCTTGTTATTTTGGTGTATTATTTTTTGATTTATATTTTTTTAACACTTTTTAATATATTTTTTTATAAAAAAAATTTATAATATTATTAAAAATTATTTTCTTAATCACAAAATAAATAAAAAAAAAATTACAAATCCAACAAGAGCTAGGAGCGGGAGGACTGGTATTATCTTATTTATAATTATTTGATAGAATTAAATTGATAAAAATATATCTTTAATATTAATTACTCACTAAAGATTATACTGTTTAAATTAATAATATTAATATTGCCAAATCTACGTCATTTACCGTACTCTGTAAGACAGAACAAAAAATAAAGACCAGACAATCATAAAATAGAAGGACATTCCTGCTATGAAAAATTGGTCTCTCAGCCACTGACTTTGTTCACCGATCCATTTTTCAGGGTTAGGGTTCTTGTGCTTTTTTCCTTTTTAGATGTTTGCAATGGCGTAACAGATACATTGGGAAATGGAGGCAGAGGAAGCGTATAGAAGTAGAGAGCGCACAGTGCTGGTGGTAATAGTGGTACTGGCTTCGGTGGCCGTGTCCTCCTTGCTCGTCGCCTTCAGCTACTATTGCTACATTCGCAACAAGGTCTCTAAGCGCCTCAAGGACCGCCAAAGTGAGTAACTTTCTTGCTTATGTTCCAACCCCTTTTCCCATGCGTTTATCCTTTTCTTGCCTACTGAGAACAAAACAAGAAAAATGTATTGGGAAACTTGAAGAAAATTCCTGTACACTTTTAATAAATGTTCCAAGTTCGAAAATGTCCCCCAAGATTTGTGTAAGTTAATGTATAAAGTTTCATTGTTTTTTCGGAAAAACTTTTCTGGTGGCGTTGACATGGTCAAGCATACGTCTCTGTATGTTGTTCTGGTAGCTGATGAACCTTTCGGGGTAAGAAAATAAAAGAGGTTAAGCTTTTTAGTTTTGTTTGCTCAGAAAGTTTTGGGACGAGTTTTAATTAAAATTTTTGTGGTGACAATGATAACAAATCCTAAAGAATAAAGAAACACTGAGCTAGCGAGCTTTAGTCCCAGTTTACTGGTTCGGTTAAAGCATGCATGGATCGAAAATTGAATTAAGTTAAACGATGTAGGAATGATATATTATTCTATTTAAGCTTCTAAAGACTATACTTTTAGTTCTAAGCCAATCCAAGTAGTTTTTCTCTAATCTGAAACCCGATGGTGCTTTTGGGCGACACTGGATGCTTTGGATTAATTCCTTTTCTTTCCTACTTAAAATCTAACGGTGCATTAGTTGGTAACTCGTGGTTGTTTTTATTCTCTGAAGGGGCTGATAATGAGGGCAAAGGTGGTATTCAAAATCTGCAAGTTGCGGCTGAGAAGGGGCTTCAGGTATTCACTTTCAAGCAGCTTCATTCCGCAACTGCTGGTTTCAGCAAGTCAAATGTAGTTGGGCATGGTGGATTTGGGCTAGTGTACCGAGGGGTGCTCAATGATGGTAGGAAAGTTGCTATTAAGTTGATGGATCAGGCAGGAAAGCAAGGAGAAGATGAATTTAAAGTAGAGGTTTGATCCTGTTATACATATTTTTCCTCATTGGATTTGTTCGGGTTCTGAGGTAACAAATGGAGAAGGCGGCTGGATTTGAATATTCACATCCCTACTAAGCTTTTTTCTTAAATAAATGTCGATTTTTATTCCTTGGCATTCTCAGCTTCCAGCTGGAGCATGAAAATGACCTTTCTTTTTCCAGATTTTCAAATTTGGGTTTTGCATTGAGTTGTTATAATTTATTTACGAGTATTTTTACCATAGGTGGAATTGCTAAGTCGGCTGCATTCTCCTTATTTGTTGGCGTTGGTTGGGTATTGTTCTGATAATAGCCATAAATTACTGGTGTACGAGTTCATGGCAAATGGTGGTCTGCAGGAACATTTATATCCTGTGAGCAGTAAGTAGTAACTTCTTTTAACATCTTTATGCTTTTGACATTCATGTAATGAATGAAGCGTTTGTCCCTTCTCATGGGTTGAGGTATCCCAAAGTGTGAGGTTGATTCCAACCTTCTGCCATTCACATCATATTCAGTAATTATTCTATTTCCACTTGAGATCTCAGGAGCATGATAAAATGAGAGACATGTTTCTTGAATTTTTCTGTAATTTTCTTTTCTGGTTGCATTATTTGCTCCAAGTTAACTAGAATCAAAACATGAAATTAAAAGAAAGAAAGAAAAAATGATAGTCGAATTGACTATTTATAGTGTGTATGATGTGGTTCTTGAGTTTCCACTGTTTAAATTCTTCGCATCTTATAGGCTAGACTTGACTTCCACTCTTTGAATCAGCCAATGAATTCTTTGAATGGTATGATGTGAAGTATCATATAATCCTAAGGGGTTGGCCCAAGTGGTTAAGGCCTTGGTCTTGGGGTATCACTCTCTTCAAGGTCCAAGGTTCAAGGTGTGGTGAAAAGCCAGCGATTTAACCATTTCTGTGGGTGCAGTGCATGGGACTGAGGTTTACTCTGCAGGGGTGGGTCTTGCCTTGGAGAGATTCCCCGATATAAAAAAAAAATGATGTGAAGTATCATGCATATAAGTTTGAACAGGATGCAAGTTATTCAACTATAAAACATTAAAGCATGGCCCTTTGCATCTGTCTGCTTGTCCAGTGTATATGCTCTGATGTTTGTGCTGCTATGTGAGTGGTTTTCTGGATATTCTGTTGGATCGTATATGACAAGCTGGTTTGATTAATTAATGAAAGAGGCTTGCTCAACTCTTAAATATTTGAGATTATTGCAGAAGTTTTCTTGTTCGAACTAATATTTAGCATGCAAAATTCTAGATGCATTTGATATTATTTCCAGTTCTTAGGCATTTGATATTTTTTTGTAGTTTGCATTGCCCCTGCCGTGCATACTTCAGTTCTATAGTTCATTATAATGATTATTTTTCATTGTTGATGCTAGAGTGCGTTAATCTAGTGGTTTTGTTGTTGGATGCTACTTTTTGAGTTGAATTCACAGGTACCAGTTCTATCTCCCTAAAACTGGACTGGGAAACTAGATTGAGAATAGCCCTTGACGCTGCGAAGGGTTTAGAATATCTACATGAACACGTCAGTCCTCCAGTGATTCACAGAGATTTTAAGAGCAGTAACATCCTATTAGACAAAAATTTTCATGCCAAAGTTTCTGATTTCGGATTGGCAAAGCTTGGATCGGAAAAGGCTGGTGGATATGTTTCAACCCGAGTGTTAGGCACCCAAGGCTATGTTGCCCCTGAGTAAGAACCAGTGATCTTTCTGTTCATACTTTATTCTTATTTCTATCTGATTTCCCTTTTATTTATTTTGTTGACATCATTTAAAAGCTTTCAGCTGTAATTCATTTTAATATTGTATTCCGTTGTGTTTGTTATGCAGGTATGCCTTGACAGGCCATCTGACTACTAAGTCAGATGTCTATAGTTATGGCATTGTCCTTTTAGAGTTGCTCACAGGCAGAGTTCCAGTTGATATGAAGAGACCTCCTGGGGAAGGTGTTCTAGCATCTTGGGTGGGTCACCATGAAGTTTAGAATATCAGCTCTCTCTCCCTTGAGTTTTCCTTCTGAAACCTTGGGTTAAATTTTATGCCTTCTTATACCTTTTCTATCTGATTGTTTTGAAGGCATTACCCCGGCTGACAGACAGAGATAAGGTTGTAGAGATTATGGATCCTGCTCTGCAGGGTCAGCACTCACTGAAGGAGGTTATTCAGGTAGCTGCAATTGCTGCAATGTGCGTGCAACCAGAGGCAGATTACAGGCCGCTGATGGCTGATGTTGTACAATCACTGGTTCCGCTGGTGAAGACTTACAGGTCAAGTTCAAAGGTAGGCAGCTGCTCTAGTTTCCAAGTTAAATCGCCCACAACACATGATTTTGGAAAAGCTAGTGTATGAAACTGATTAAAGCCTAGTACAAAATTTAAATTATCTCCATGTGCTTTACTTATCAAAAAGATTTTTCTCCATGTGCTTATTTAGCTACCTTAGATTAACATGAACGGTGTAATCTATGAACGATTTAATCTGTCTCGTTTGTTTTCACAACCATTCTCATCTCATTTCATCTCATCTAATTATTACAACTTTTCTAAATTCTCTCACAAAATAAAATAAACAATTCAATTATTTCAAATTCTAAAATAAAAATAATATTAAAAAAATATATTTTAATAATATTTTATTCAATTTTTAATTTTTATCTCAACTCATGTCATCTATGAAAACAAACGAGACGTTATGTTATCTGTAGTAATTTTATCTCTAGTGCATGCATTGAGAAATTCGATAAGTAAGCTTCATTTGTTTTCAAAAATCATATCAACTCATCTAATTTTATATAATCATTATAACTTTTTCAAATTTCTAAATAAAATATAATAAACAACTTAACTTTTTTAAATTTCAAAGTAAAAATTAGATTAAAAATTAATATTTTAACTTTATAATATTCTTATTTAACTTTCATCTTAACTCAATTAATATGTTTTAGAATGTTGGGCCTAGTTTCCTGCGTTTCCTTAGCTATCCAAATCATTTCCTTGTGCGCTTCCTTAGCTTAACTTGGATTCATACGCATTAGAATCTTGGCTCCTTTTCAAGGAAACTTTGTTAAAGTTTGCAGTATTGTTGACTAGGCCACCTCTGTGGTTGGGCGCCAGAGCTACCTTGGTGGCCATGGAGGTGGCAGCTCGTTAGTGGTAGTGCCTTTTTTTTTTTTTTTTTTTTTTT
>QEOT01000830.1:125656-149138 GCA_003123785.1 Pterocarya stenoptera | reverse complement strand
TTTTTTTTTTTTTTTTTTGAAAGAAAACAGACATATCATAAATCAAAGCGTAGAAACAGTTTTGTCATGTTTAATACAATGCATAATCTCTAGAGGGCCCTCTTCAATCCATACAGCTTCGTCGTCTAACTGTAAGGCCATCCTTGCAAGGATACGAGCAACCCGATTGTACTGTCTGGGAGCAAACTGGATATTCCAACTGGTTGGACGCTTGAAAACAAATTTGAGATCTTCAACAGTCTGGCCATACCATGAGCAATTCTCCTCTTTGCTTAGAATATCTTGAACCAAATTTAGTGAAACTCCTTCAAACACAACCTACTGGAATCTCAACTCAGCACACAATTTTATAGTCCTCTCCAAAGCTACTGCCTCAGCTTGCAAAGGACTGGCAATATAACTTCTTGGCCATGTTGCAGCAACTAACAGGTCTCTTGAGCTGTTTCTGAAAACACAACCTCCACCCATCTTCCTATCGTTTGAGATGAAAGCAGCATCCCAATTGGCTTTTACCAATCCCCCTTTTGGTCTGTTCCATTGAGCCAATCTCCTACTAACATTCTAAGCAACACTAGCAGCCTTGTCTTGGATCTGAGCCTGCTGGAAAGCTTCCAATTCCATCCTTGCCTTTTGCCACAACTTTGATGGACTATCAAAAGGGTCATAAAAAACCAATATGTTTCTTCTCAGCCAAATTTGCTAGAATGCACAAGCAACCAATTCTAGATCAGACCCTGTTAGTGAAGCTATTAAATCCTCCCAAGTGATAATAAAATCTGATTCAAGGCACTTAGCCTTCTGTAGAAAACTTGCAGAATCAGACCAAACATCTCTAGCAACCACACATGACCACAACACATGGCTACTTGTCTCACCCTGTTGGTTACAAATAGGACATGCTTCATTATCAGAAATCTTTCTTTTGAACAGGTTGCTTTGGTTGGAAGTGTCTCACTAACAACTCTCCACAAGAAAGCTTTAACAACATGAGGAACTTGTAAGGCCCATAAATGTTTCCATGATTGAGAAAACTGTCAATGGTTAGAACACTCTCCCAGAAACTCAGAAATACTTTGATAATGTAAATGATAGGCAAATTTCACAGAAAATAGACCATTTTTAGTATGACCCCAATACATCATATCCCCTGACCTTCTTCTGCCAATGGGCAAAGTTTTGATCACATCAGCTTCTTCAACTAAAAATATCTCATCAATAAGATTTTCATTCCATGAACCCCCATCCACCAACAATTTATCCATTGTATCCTCCCTCTGCAAGCATTTTGTAGGAGATTGTACCATATGAGTGTTAGGAGTTGGCAACCATTTGTCAATCCAAATCTTGATTTTCTGGCCATTTCCAACCCTCCATCTCATCCCATTCTTAACCAACTCAGTAGCACCCCTAATACTTCTCCATATCAAAGAAGGAGCCCTACCAGGTTTTGCATTCAATATATCCTCATGCTTATGATATTTCTCCTTCAATATTCTGGCCACTAGAGATCAAGGATTGGCTAGAAGTCTCCAATACTGTTTAGCTAGCAGAGCCTGATTAAAACAAACCATATCCCTAAACCCCATACCCCCCTTTGTCCTTTGGTAGGCCAACCCGTTTCCATTGAATTCTATTTTGGTTTGACATATGACCTCACTAAAATTTAGCCAACAACCTTGTATTTTTGTACCCACCCTTATACCAGTTTGCTTTGGCCCTTTGTTTCCATTTCAAATCTTGCTTCTCAAGTAACAAACCAACTTTCTGTTGCAGTGTTATGATCTAAGACACGTTATCTGCCCCTTCATGGTCTTGCAGTCTTTTCAATCAGGCAGCTTTTTCTTCAAGTAACTTCTCTTCCTCTAAACAGTTTGATTTGCTCCATTTACTCAGGTCATTATTGCACTTCCTTAAGGATGCTTGGAGTCTGTCTATAGTAGATCCTCTCACCAAGCAGTCCTCCATGCATCTTCAATTTCTCGACCACAATTATTCTCCTTTGTTCAACTAGCCTCAAACATAAAAGACTTCTTTTGCAATCTAAAACCCCTATCTCTTGGCAGCAGAGAAACTACCAATGGAGTATGGTCAGAACATCTAGCCACCAAAGTATCCACAACCACTCTAACACCTTGTAATTGCCAAAGTTGGTTAGCAAATACACTATCAAGCCTCTCTTTAGTAAAAGTCAAATCTGAATGTATGTTACTCCATGTGAATGGATTGTCTCTACAGCCCACATCAATTAAGTTATTGTGATCCACAGCTTCTCTAAACCTTCTCATTTGAAACTCAGGTCTTTCTCTACCCCCTACCTTCTCAGAGGACACCACAATCTCGTTAAAATCCCCAAATAAACACCATGGATAGGGGCCGGGGTTCACTCGACTCAACATATCCCAAGAGAGACTTCTTCTATTGGTTTGAGGATCTCCATAATACCCAGTTATCAGAGCTTTGTCTAACTGACCAGGAACAGTTAACCATCCACTTATGTGTCTCATGGAATAATTATCAATGGTAAGTCCCGAATCCTCATTCCAAAGCATTACAAGCCCCCCACTCCTACCCACGTGTTTAACAGTGAAGCAACATTTAAATCCCAGTGTTCTTCTTATCCTATCCATTTTAGGGGCAACAAGTAGTGTTTCCATTAGGAAAACTACTTCGGGAGACTTTTCCTTCACCTTAAGTTGAAGGTCATGAACTATCCGAGGGTACCCAAGCCTTCAGTAGTTCCAAATGAACAGAATCATGGCTTCTGGTGGGGTTTCCAAGCAGCCTCTGATAGCAGTTCTCCATTGGCAATTTGAACCTCATTCAATCCCTTCAATTTTTTATTCTCTACATTTGCATCCTTCGTAAGGATTAATGGTAAACCATCACGTTTCTGTCCAATATGTGGTAAAGGAGACGGACCTTTTCCATCTTGTAGTCGAGCCCATCTCTTCCACTTCCTCCCTTTAGGAACATTTGCTTCCCGTGCTGAGAGAAGTTGTACTTCACCTATCCCCTCTTTGCCACCTCTACAGCAACAACAGATTTGCCATTTCCCCTCTTAGAAAGTCTGTTTGAAGTTCTGGTAATTGAAGACTTACCAAACTCGAAGGCTTCAGTCCTCCTTTGGCCAAAAGACTGATCTGGGTCTTGAGATAGATTCGTGGGCCAAAGCCCAACGCACTTAACAGAAGCCTACTCCAAAGAGGTTTGGTTTAATTGACTTTCCTGCGAATTAGAAATTGAAACAAAGGTAGTTATAACTACCACCTTACCAGTTACCAGTTACCAGTGTTGGTTTCCATTTCGAAATACTTTTAACCGTCTCCTGATTTCTCACAAGGATCATGTTCGCAGCGGTTCCAGCATTTGTCATGGTGTTCTCTACCACGACATCACCCCTCAGCCGTGTTTCATCACTAGACGCCACCTCCTTGCCATCCTCACCCTGGCCACCATCGCGTGGAATCACAGAAATGCCTTTGGAATCCTCACCATGCACAGAGGACATTGAACCCCCTTTTTTACCTCCAACAAAAGGGGCTCTAAGCCAATTCCCGAACTAATACTTCCCTTCTGCCTATCATTCACTGATGTAGTGCAAATATCTTTCTCGTGAAACATGCGACCACAAGAGAAACAAATCCTAGGGAGTTTCTCCCACTGGATAGGAATCCACATATTCCAAGACTTAAACTTAATGGTCCTACCCCGAGACACCGGCTTGCAGACATCCACCCCAACAAGGCCTCGAAGATACGATTCCCAACCAATTCCATCGTCTGGAATATCCACAAACAACACATGCCCAATTGAATTACCAATCTGTTCTTCGATAGTACGACTCATGCACCCCATTAAAAGCCTTTGAAGTTGGACCCAAAAGCACTCAGAATGAAGGTCCATAGCATGTGGTTGGATTCTCAAGTCTACCGGTTTGAGAACAAAAACAACATTGTCAAATAACCAGGGTTTCCCAGACAAAACCATTACCTCGATCCCCTGTGGACACAAATGTGATAGAAAAAAGGTTGTCCCCCAATAGCTTGAAAACAACACCTTTAGCAACCTTCCATACCTTAAGCATCGTAGTCCGAAGGACCTCCAAGCCTACCCTTCTATTGGCACACACCTTCCCTATTAAACTTCTTTTCTCACAATTCTTTAGTTCCTCAAAACGCCCATGCACTACTTCGATTTCAGCATTTTCCTCGTCATTAAGATTGATCTTCTTCCAAACATTCTGTAATTCGTCCATTGCACAGTGAATGCCCACCACTAGATGGGACTTTAACCTTCGAACTCCCAAGAGTTAGAAGAATACGGTTCCTTCTCCTCTATCGCCACAACAAGAGAGAGCATACTTTTTGAAACTATTTTGATAATGTGTACCTCTAAATTGGAGGCTGAAATGTATTGATTTTGATAGTTTGAGGTGTAAAATACGAAATTCCAAAGTTAGCAATTCTTTAATTTGTTTTTAGGAAAAAGTACAATTTGCATCGTCAAACTACTATCAAAGGTTTTGCACTACCAAAATAGAGTATTAATATGATTACGCTCAGGTAGGGTCTGCTTGCCCTCTTTACAGTTTTTGTCTATTAAAAAGAAGTATTTAATGATGTGGCATGCTGATTGTGCCTTTTTTTTTTTATAATTTTTTTAGAATATGAATTATTTAATTTTTATTTATCATGATGAAAACATTGTTCTTCCTATAATTAAGGTATTGTTTGTTTTCACAACACTTCTTAACCCATTTTATTCTATCTAATCATTATAACTTTCTCAAATTTTCATATAAAATAAATAAACATTTCAACTTTTTTAAATCTCAAAATAAAAATAATATTAAAAAAATATATTTTAATAATATTTCTTAATTTTACTCTCAATTCATCTTATCTTATCTTATCTTATCTCATGGAAAAACAATTCAAACCTAAAGAAAGCTCGGAAGAAGAAGGACCACTTTCACCAAAATATATTAAGAGTGGTTGATTTTTAAATATATATATATCCCTTTAAATATATATATATATAAATACAGTGGCCAAATACTTTAAATATATATCCCTTTAAAAATGGACAAAACTCTCAAAAGACGGATAGAAGAATCATCCAAATTGCCTAACTTTACTAGACGATCGACACATCTTTAAGCCACTATTACGTCGGTTCACAGTAATTATTTTTCAAAGTATTTGGCATTTACTTCGAACTAAAAGCGTTAAATTTGAGAAATTTGAAAAATATTATTATTTTATAAAATGATGGTATAAAAGGATTTTATATAAAGAAATGATATAAGTACAATTTTTTTTATAATTATATTTTAAATTGAAGATATTTATATAAAAAATATTATTTTTATAAATTATATTATAAAAATATTTGTAATATAAAATTTAATTGTATAAAAAATTGTGAATTTTTGTTTCGGATTAGACTACTCATCTAATCCAAGTTGGAGCTGCACACTGCGATGTGGGACCAAATTCTTATCCACTGCTTGCCACTTTGACACATTCCTTACCTTTTACTCGGCAAAAGAAAAAAAAAAAAAAAACATTCCTTTTCCTTTTGAAGCTGATGGAAGAGGGTAGACAGATTCAGCTCATTTTGCCTCGTTAGTCGTTGCATATAAAATTGTAAATATACCAAACTGAACCCACACATCCTCCCTTTTTAGTCCGGCTTTATTACTCATCATTTTTATTTTTTTTACACATATTATATATGTTTTAATTTTTTAATTTTAATTTTATTAAATTAATTGAATTCTTTTACTCATTATTTTTATTTTTCCTATTTGTTAAGAAAATAAAAAATAATAATATATAATATAGAAATAATGAGTATAATTTTTATTTTCGATATAGTTCCATCGTCCCAAAAACTGAAACTAGATCCACTCCTTTTGGCTTTCATACCTAAATAAATAAATGAGCGACATTATGATTGATGTGTTTCTTTCCTCTCATCATTTCTTTTCCTTCCTTTTTACATCTTAAAAGTATTCCAAACAAATTAAAAGCGTTCTCCCTCAATGTGGATAACCAGAAATAGCATGAAAAATACTCCATGTCAGTCTTTATTTGAAGGCAAAAAAATATAAACACATGTAATTTTTTACAACATATTACACAGTTATGTTTTAAAATGAAGGGTAGTTTAGTAAAATATTTTAGAAAAATAACATCACTTTACAAATATATCTTCACTTTAAAATATATGTTGTGAAATATATTGTGAAAAGTATTGTGTGGGTATCATTGCTCAATGACTACCAATAGATTCTCCTTGAAAATGAGTATCTAGAATCCTCCTAACAATAAAAATTAATATTTACAACCAATGTACCTCACCGCAAATACTCTTACAGCAGAGGAAAAAAAATTTAATATAAAATTTTCTTTTATATGATATGATATATTCACAAGCAAGTACTATTGTTATGATTTTTTCAAACAATACTATAGTCACTATTGAATTCATGTTTAAAATGGTACACCAATAAATCTTTTTGCTTAGTTTCAAATAAAAACCAGGAAAAGAAAGAATGAGAAGAAGGAATTAAAGTAACCTTTATAAGCGTCTAAAATCAAAACAAGACCACTTGAACAACCATAACCAAAGAAAACACATGTCTGGGCCATATCAGAACCATCTCGTACAGAATATGAAAAGTTGTAATCACGGAGGTCCCATCAAGCATGAGATCTTTAGCCACAGCTCTCTCTTGGGCCTCCCTGGCTATGGGGTATTACCTCAGCTCAGTTATCGATAGTAGGATTAAAAAACAAAAAAAATCGAGTTCAACCAAAAATTCGGAATCTGGGTTTAATAAATTTGGATTTATCTGAGTTTCGGCCTGGGTCTGACCAACACTAAACCCGGTCCAGGTTTTGGCCTGAATTTGAAATCTGGGTTTCGGTCTGAGTATACCTAGATTTCCAAACCAGAACCAAAACTAGGATGAACAGTTCTAGTCATGAGGGTAATTTTATGACATATTTTCAGAGCTAGAGAGGGTGCTAATGGCATGTGAAGATGGCTGGTTTAGGTGCATAACAGTTTCAGAAAAATCATTAGTGTTTCACCTTTCAAGTTTCATTCCCTAGGCCAAATAGTTGGGTTTTTGGCTTGATCTTTGGAACTGTTTTTGGCCTTTTTTTTTTAGGTCTGATTTTAGGGGATGTACTGATGGTTTAAAGGTGCATAATACCTCATGAAAAACTTGTGAAGAAGTGTTGGTTTTAGTGGCTTGTTGTGTAGGTCACTTGGCTTTGCACCTAGGAGCCAATCTGTGAGTTGTGGTGGCATTGCCATGTCCTTTCTTCAAGTGATATGGGTTGGATTAAATCTAGCCTTAAAGGGTTGCCCACGTGTGATGGAAAAACAAGTTCAAATGACCAAATTTTCAGATAAAAAATTATGAAGAAAAGGGTTTCAAGAAAACCATGAAAAGTCATGATGTTTGAGTTACTATTCATGGGTGAGATGAATAGTAATCTTTAACTCAAGTTAGAAGCCTTACAATGGTTGGAAGAGAATCCTAGGGGTGTGTGGTTGGGTCTTGGATAAGATGGAAACCAATGGTATGGTGTATGTGGGGTCCTACTTAAAAGAGTGAAATGAAATACAAGGCTTGGGCTTTAAGTGTTGGGCTCTCAATAGGCCAACTGCTTATTCCTCTTTGTGTGGGCTTATAAGTGAACCTTTTATGGGCTATGTCCATATTTATTGGACCTTTCCTTAGCCTCAATAGCCCATTAGGTTGGGTCCCAACTTTGGGTCTTTCTTCAATTGGGCCAATAGCCTTGAATCTTACTAAGTTGGACCCAATAGTCTTTACGCTTACTAAGTTGGGCCTAACATCTTGTGTCTAATAAGTTAGGCCCATAGTCTCTTATCCAACAAGTTGGGCTTGAGTCTTTGTGTCTCTCTTGAGCTCTCTTACCTAATAAGCTAGGGCCCTTATTAAATCAATCTCTTGGGTCTTCCCAATTTCATTTAGTATTTTAACTGAATCACTAAGCCCATCAATGCCACTTGTCATTCTTCCATTGGCCTCTTGGCTTCTTTACTTAAAATCAATATTGCACTAAAATTTCCTAAATATACTAACTAAGTTGATAATGTAAGCTTCTTTGCCAACTTAAGCTAAAAAATTTTCCTTTTCTTAAGAATCACAACTTGTACTTAGCTAGGGCCATGGTTACTATGGCCAAGTCCTAAGGAGCATTTTAGGTGGGGTGATACCTCACGGCTCCTCTACGCACTATGGGCTCCCTGCTAATTACTGCATCACATAACCTACCCTCTTGACTGGGTGTGAGTACTTCAGAGTTCATATGATACGATAGTTAGCAATTCACATTCATCATATTTACAATATGATACGGCAGATCATAGTGCCTTCATCGTATTTTCCATGTAACGCACCCACTAGCTTTAGGTGCTACTTCGCTCTGGAATTCTTTAAGAAGGACCCATTCGAAATTTGTTGACTCTTCTTTGTCAACTCAGGGCGCTACCACTCCAATTTAAGCACTCTAGAGGAGTTCCACTAGGATATTCCCCCATCCTATGATTTGGGGTTGTGACAAAACATGTATCCCATTTCTTTTTCAAAAACACAACCCGAAATGCATGTGACAAGACTTTTTTTTCCTTAAATGTAAGACCCGAAAATGTATGCCATGAACCGTGTAACTCTTATGCAATGAAAACATGTCTTCATGCCATGTATCGAAGTGCATCATGTTTATAGCCTGTAAGAATTAGAACATGTGATATTCTTGTACATATAAAACAACATGTAAAAGCTCAACCCAGGCCTACAACGTTAGTCAAAATCCAACATGGAATTTTAGTCTACGAACAACAATTGAGCATGGCATAAATGGACATGGTTGAAACATAGCATACTTCAACAACAATTCCATAATCAAGTTTAATCAACAACATGAAAAGTATACATGCTACATATGAACATTATCCTACGGTAGGTTAGAAGCTAACTTACAAATATCCGAAGTAAAGTAATACAAACGAGCAAGCAAGATGTAAATATATTATACAAATCATTAGACTTAGCGAAATAACGAACCATAATCTGAGAGTCTGTGTGAGTGGCATGCTAGGGTTCTTCCCATTTGGTTATAGGATTCTTTTCTCTATTTTGTAATGTCTTTAAGTGCTCGCGGCCTAAAGGGTTGCCCTAGGCCGAGAGGTGATGGTGTTCCTTCCTTAATATTTTGATATTAGTGTTTTGCTACTGAGCATGGCGTGTGTGAGTGGTGCATGCCGTGCATGATGAACAACACCCCCCCCCCCAATGGCTGAAACTTCATAGAAAATGAAACATTTGTGAACCTAAGTGGTGGCCGAAGGTCTCTCATTCTTACAAAGGTCTCTCTTTCACTTGTGCCTTACTAGTAGTGGTTTGGTTTTCCTCTTGAAGTAGACCCTAGTTTTGATGGGAACCAAGGTGGGCCTAGTCTTAAAGATCTTTTGCAAGTTCTAGATGGGCCAATTGCAAGATCAAATGCCAAGAAGATCAAGGAAGTAATGCAAGGATTGGTGCAATCCACTAGGGATTAAGCTAGCAAGAGCCCAACACTCAAGATGGGCTTGAAAGAATGAGAACTAGTTTTGATCTACTTGATACAAGCTATAGAAGACATGACTTAGAGTTATTGTTTGGGCCTATTGTTATTGAACGCTTTCAATTTCTTAAAAGCTTTATTTTATTAGTTTAGAATAAGTGGGCTTGAGGATGCTTGGGCCACATATGTCTTATTTCTTATGAACTAGGATTTTTGGAAAAAACTTGTATTTTGGCCAATGGCTTATTTGGAAAGTTACTTTTTAGGAACTAAGGTTTAAAGAAGTACTGTAGCCGAGCTACTGTTCATCCAGGGGTAGTTTTGGAAGAAAGAGCTTTATTTTGGTTAGGGTTTTAATTAGGTTTTGGTTTAAATACTCTTTGTAGCCTCATGTTAAGAAGTTTATGAAATTTGATGAATTTATTTATTGTGAGTTGAGTTTTACTACTTTTGTTCTTGATTGAACTTTTGAACTTATCAAAGGTAAATCACAACTTTTGTGGCGTTCATCTTTGTAATTTGAGTTCTTGAGACAGGTTCTTCAACGGGTCTAGATTTTAATATAATCTAGATTCTTGAAATGAGTTCTCAAAGGGTCTAGATTCTCCATCCATTGACTTGATTTTGGCTTTCTTGGATGATTTTTCAAATTGAATGTGGGTTCAAGGAATTCCATTCCCACGGATTCATATCATTTGGTATTTAGAGCAAGGTTTCTAATCAGGTATGATTTTATCTTTTAATTCTTGCATCTTTAAATTTAATTCTAGGGCTTCATTGTTATAGGGTTGCAAAAAAAAAAAAAAAAAAGTAGGCTGCCGAAATTCTTAGGGTTTTTGGTTTGGCTGAAATTTGCATCACCTAGGGTTTCTTGCATCTCTAAGTTTGCCAATTGCTTGGAGTGCTGTCCATTGATTATTTTCTACTTCATTGTCAATTCTTGTGTGTTTGAATTCAATTGCTTGATTTTCAATTGAATATTGCTGTTTGTGATTGAATTAGAGAAAACAAGAGAAAATAAAGGAAAGGAAAAGAAAAGAAAATAAGAAAAAAAGGAAAAGAGAGGAAATGTAGCATATTCAAAGGTTGCTACATGGTTACAACAAAGAGAAAGAAATACATTTGTTGATTGAGGTTTATCATCAAAGGGGCTGAATACATCGTTCTAGTTGGTATTTGCAAAAAGAGTATTTAATAAACAATGCATAATAGTTGAGCTGTTGACATGTAAAGACTGATTACACATTGAAAATAGACTTGGGGTTAGTTTTACTCAACTCAGACTTACAAGGGCTTAATTCTCATGTGTGAAGGTTGAGGCCCACGTTTGCAATAAGGCTTACATATATCATAATATGGCAATAGGAGATTGAGGCCCACATCTACTTATAGGAGAAGAAGGGAAGAACATTTCGGGAAGACTCACGAGAGACAGAAGAAAAGAGAGAAAGAGAAGGTTAAGGGCAAAAGGGGGCAATACGGTTACACGAAGGAGACGTCTGTAACAAAGGATGGAGGCAACAGTTACAAAGAGAGAGGATGACCATAGAAGGCATGATAAATAGAAGAGAGAGTTGGAATTGGAAGGGTGTGAAATTTCGGTTTTATTTTTCTGCTTACATTTCAGAAACTTTTAAGACTTTTTAGGGTTTTCATTTTCGTTGAGTTTTGATGTTGATGATGGTAAACTTAGGCTAACTCCATAGCTTGGGTTGCGGTAAAGCTTTCTATTGTTCTTCATTGATTGCTGGAATTTTCGGTAGCTTCAATTGCATGCCTTACTTTGCTTGAAATTAAATTCTGGAAAGGGAAGTTTGATGAAATCTCTTGCTCTTGTTCTTGCTCTATTGAAGACACATGGCTCATCAGAACCTTGAATAATCAAGGATTCCATTAGCTGAGTGTTATAGTGATTTCGGTGGATGCTTAGTAATGATATTTTGTTTTAGGTACTGGCATATTTGCTTTGAGCTTATATTTTCCACATTCCATTTTATTAACACCTTGATTGGGTTAGTAAGAGGAGAGTAATGCCCAGAAAATCTTGCAAATGGTGGAAACAAAGGATGTCTTAAACCATAGCCCAAGTATTTGTCAAATTGATTCTGTTAACTTGTCTATTTTAACTACTGACTAGTGACTCCGTTGTGTCTAGATAAAACTGAAAATACTTTTTAACATCTTTGGAACCATTTCATTTTGAAATCAAATTGTGCATGATTTAATTCATTTTTCTTTAGAAGCAAGGTCATAGATTCTAGATCCTCCAAGCTCCACCAAACATTCCATTGGCAACAAATACCTTACTGTGCATAAAACTATTTTTTTTTCTTACTTTCCAAACTGTTTTAATAAACATTAAAAATCCAAAAATAATTTTACATAGCATTTTACATCACCAAGTTTTTTTTACAATAAACCTTCACAAATACTTTGAACATCATTTGTCCCTGTGGAATACGATCCTGGACTTATCCTTGATATGACTTGACACTTCTACACTTGGAAGCACATTTTAAACTGAGTCACTCGCCATGTGGTTTTCTTCTAACTTGGGCTCCTTGCTCTTCTTCTCAATTGGATTTAGAGTGTGTTTGGATGGTGAAAAAGTGAGGGAAAAATATGGCTTTCTCTTGCCTATGGTAGGCGTGTTTGAGAGAGAGAGAGAGAGAGAGTACAGAAGATGAAACAAATATGAAAATTACACAAATGATTGTTGGCCATCCTTTTGGGGGTGTAGGGTGCCAGCCCGTTAATGAGGCCTTTAAATACCTTTCATTTCCCTCACACGCTCCCTCTCGCTTAGCATTATTCTGCTTGTGAAAACTGAAGAGCCTCCATGCATGGTCGCCATGTGGCGCCTTGCCTCTTCCTTGGCCAATACCCTCTCTTTCTTCTCTTCATCATTGTCTTACGTTGAGAAATCCAAAAGTTCATCTACATGTGGCTTGATCCTCATGTGGTCTAGGTTCATTGAAGCTTCAAGGGCATGTAGGTTTTTATGACTGAAACCCTAAATGTGTCTATTCAATATTTGAGTCTTCTTGTCCCTAGGTTGCCATTTAGCATTGGCGTATGTGTGTGTATCTTGCCCCCTCTCTCTTCCTCTCTTATCTTCATCTTCCACTAAGATTCTTCTAGAATCCTCAAAAGTTTTGTTTACCAATTCCCTAGCCCTCTCTTCCTCTTCCTCATGATTGCATTTCTCTAAAAACTCCCACACTCCATGCATGCGTGACACATCGCAAAAATGGTGGTTGACCTTTGTGGTTAGGTGTGTAGATCCCTTGGCCAAAACCCTAAAGCCTCTTGGAGACTTGTGTTTCAGATTTTGGTATACTAATGTTACCGTCATATGCATTATTGCATGGGTGGGTGGCGTGTAGGCTCTTATCCGAAACCCTTTTTTCTCTCTCTCCATTCTTCCGCTTTCACATCCAGTTGCAATGTATTCTAGAGGTAGGTTTTCATGTGAGCCATGTGACATGTGGGTAGGTGAGATCGGCTTGTGCCCTAGGTGTGTGTTGAACCCTACATCATCTTCCATCTCGTTTGCTTCTTGTAGAAGCCTTCAAGCATGCTTGCCAAGTGGCAACAATGTGCTAACCAAGAATGCTTCTTCCCTAGGTTCCAATGATGGGATTTCTAGGGAAGACTAAAAACTTTCCCTTCCCACGTAGGTGCCTCCCATGCCCAAAACCCTAATTAGGGTTCCCTAAGCCTAGGCCCTTGGTGGCCTGCTTTCACTAGCCCATGATGGGCCTCCTAGTGGGCTTGGGCGCCTCTTCTCTAAGATGGGCAACTCCCCTGTTGCTTCCCAAGGTCTCTTCATGCCAAAGCTTGGGCTAATATCTAAGTGGGCTAAGACTAAGATAATAAAAGTAGTAAGGACTTAGCAAAAGTCCGAGTCATCACATAGAGCGACATAGAGTTGAGAAACTCGGCCACACAGACGAGCTAGAACAGTCATCTCCCTTAAGGGAGAACTAGTTGATGGAGGTAACAATGATCTCAGGCGAGTTTCACACTAACAACCCAAGGTGTGAAAGGATTACTTGCCAAAGCAGCACTAGGGCCAACTACTGACATAACCAGTAATGTGAACTTTCCAAGATAACATGGAAGAGTTTAGAGAAGTGTTTGCAGCAAGGGAAGAAGCCCACACTCCATCTGAAATGGCACATCCTAAGTGGCTCTGTAATTAAGGTGAAGGTTCAAAAATTTGTGTCGTCAAGACCCAAAAGTATGGCTCAACACTATGTGGAGAACCCTCGTTCAAAGGAGAACTGGGGAGTTGGCTGACCGTAGGGTTTGCAGACCATGCCCTGGTCACCTATCTTTGTCATCTTGCGGTATGACAAGACATAGATGAAAGACTCCTATCCAAACATATATGGAGTCAGTGATATGTTAGAAAAGACACATGACATTCACACTTTATTTATGGGACCTAGAAGTGGGACAAGATCTCACTTTTGAGACTTTATTCACTAAAGAGCTCTTGATGAGGTGATTGCTGCCGAAAGCAGGGAGCATTGAGATAACAAGAGGATTTCTGACATAGGAAGGTAGGTCAGCTTCTAAGACAGTGTTGGGTAATGTGGGGGTGAAGGTTGTGTGAGAGAGACATTGCATCACTTTTGTAACCTTCTCCCCCATTTTCTACGACCATAAATAAATGTATCTAGTACTATGTTTCTAGTTATATTTACTTGTTGATTTTTTTTATGCTTTCACTATTTTCAATGCTTTTAACTATTTTTTGCTACTTGTGATGATATCTTGTTGGGAATCTTGGATACCTGTGGGTGTGATGTGTGAGTCTATGGAGTTAGCGAGAGCCTATCATCATGGTATGGGACAGAGAATTCCCTAGGACCATTCTGCGAAGCGCTACCACGTACATCACACTTGAAGGAGAATGCCTCATAGGGAGTGGGGGGTGGAATGATTTCGTGCTTGGCCTCACTTGATAGTTGGGAAGGGATTCCCTGGTGTATCAAGTTTTGGTGTCTTCAATTCAGTTGTGGCTGGAGAGTAGCATCCCTAGGGCAACAAGTTTAAGTGTGTGCCTATAAGTAAGTGTGTGTGCCTATGAGCACGTAAAGAAATGGTTGCCTATCAGCAAAGAACAATACTTGACCCAATACTGGTTTTTCAGGTTTTTTTATTAGATGGAGATGTGTAATTCCTCACCATAATAAGTACTATTGAGCTTTTATATATTTTGCATAAATAGAGGATGTCCCAAGTTGGTGATTGCTCTCTACGTCCCGAGCAAATAGATTAGTCGCTAGGATTTTAGGATGCACGAGACTGCAAGAGAGAGGGTCGTAGCTCCCCATGCACATGCATGTCTTCCAGCATTTACATGAAATATTTTCATTGCATCTCTGATAGTATTATTTTTTATTAACGGTCTTGTCATTGTTGCCTAACCTATCTATGGTTTCGTTCTCAAGACCATTGACTTTGATGCAAGTTTAGACTCCAATATGACGCTTGAGGAAGAGGAGTCAAACCCTCCCGAGTCCTGACTAAGAAGACTTTGACCCGTCTTAGCATAAGTATCCGCAGTAGTTACTCTACACCTTTTGTAGGATGTTCATAACTGAGCCGAGTGCTCCTTTGTAACTTAATCGGCTGCCTATGGTGACTAACTCTGTGTATCTTGAATGATGTAATGTTTTGAGGTTATGAAAGGCAAGAAGCCCCTTTTTTTGTGAAGTTTAGTTTTTGGTACATACCTACTTTTGTTGTTACTTATATTTCCTTTACGTTGTCTTAAACTGAATCTCATACACGTGTACTTTCCTCTGGATTACTACACGCCTAACCATTCTTCTCTGTGTTGACCAATTGGCCAGCATCCTTTGTAACAGCCCGCTAGAAATTCAAAAGTCGAATTTCTATTGGTTTTAGAAATCTCTTGAAAACTCCATAAGTTTTCACGAATCGACCAATCGCATAGGTTTTAGTTTGTCAACATAGTTTGTGTTATCACTCACTATGGGGCCAGAAGTGCGATTCTAATTATTTGAGGTAGTTATAAGTGTCAGAATGCATTATGGTTTGCGCCATTAGACTCTGTTGATTATTTAGGATTTTATGGCGCAATAAGTCTATTTTCATATTTTCGGACGAAACGTCTGTTTGAAACTATGAAATTATTTTTAGGAGCACTTTGAGGTTGAATTTTGGTTCACGATTTTCACTGTAGGTTAATATGAATATTTAAGAATTTTTAGTGCTAAGTTTATAATTCACTCTTCTAGAATGAATAACAACCTCGTTATGTGCACCAATTGTAGTGTTTCAAAAATCACAGTGTGGAATGTCCAAATTAGATTAGAGAAGTTTTATTTGGACACTTGGCAAGTTCTTAGCTACACATAGTGAATAGTATTAGACACTTGGCACCATGAGGAATGTTTTATATGGTTGGAATCCAACCTTGTTAAACTTGAAAAATTGATTGGACCAAGTGATATTGGATTTGGGCTTGATAGCAACCCAAACCCTCTTTAAACCCCAAAATTGAGGCCCATTCGGTTTAGGCCCATTAAGGCCTACGAATTTGGTCTCATTAGCATTGATTCTTGGCTAAATTTGCACCCCAACTTGGCTGAATAAATCTTCCAAAGAGATTCTAAAAGGTTTTGAAGAAAAATATCTAAAGGGCCACCTCACTCTTTCACTCTCACACTCCATCTTGAGAAAATATCTTGGGCTGATTTTTTTGGGGAAGAAAAGGCCAACACTCAAGCTCTCTTTCAGTCCTATCACTTTCCATAACCTGTGTAAGAGTCTCTCCAGTCCACTTCCCACGAAAACCAACTCTCCTTTACACTTTTCTTTGACAAAACACAAAAGACTCTCTCGGACAGTTTTTCTGGTCTCTGTTGAACGCCTTATTCGAAGCTTTTGTAAGTCTTTTCTCACAAATATTCCTTGATAAAAGTTGTTTCTTTTCGAGTCTAGTTTACGTGGATATCTTATTTGTTCCATTTTGAGATCATTTGATTGATCAAAAGTTGTTCAAACCCCAGAAAGGTTAATCTCTGCGATAAACTGGAGAGTGTATTGTAGTTTGGAGTTTTTGACCAAGCTAATGGATAGATCTTGGTCCGAAATTTTTATGTAGTACTGTTAACATGTGTATATGATTATTTGTTAAGTATTTGTTGCATGATTAAAAGTTTTGGTGAAATATTTTCTTAGATCTAGAAACTTAGAAACTGGAAGAGGAAAAACAGTTTCTGTTTTGAGAAAGTTTAAATCGTTTATGGTTTAATCCTAATCCAATGGCTTTGATATTTTTATTTGAGGATCCTAAACCTTTTATATACATGTAAGAATGTTGTTTTGAATATATTTGATGTTAGTTTCGAAGATATGAAATTTTATGCAAGGAGATATTCGGTTAGGCCAAAGTGATGATGTTCTTGGCTAAATTTATGTTTTGGTTGATTTTTAACCATATGATCTTGAGTTTGAAGCTTGAATCGGTTTTAGGACACCTTTTTAAACCATGTGATGTTTTTATTTGAAGATCACATCTTTATATGTCATGGATCAAGAGGTTGATCAAAACAAGTTAGAAACAAAAATCAAAGGAATAGCCTAAGTAAAATTTCGGCCTTATAGAATTTTAATGGTTGTGTTTAGTTTAAAATTTTTCTGAATGGATATTTGAGTTTAGGACAAAATTTACATGAGGTATGTAAATTTTGGTGATTTTTGGAGTTAGGATGCAAAATCCTTAAGTTAGGGGTAAAATAGACATTTTCCCACATGTAGAGGGTGAAATGGTAATTTTACTCTAATTTGAAATTTTCCATATTTCTAATTGTTAGTGATTAAGTCCTAACTTTTAGAAATCATTACTTTCAGTTCCTCGCGATTGTGCTTGAGTTTTTGCCTAGAAAACGTGAAGACCGAGGTAAGTTAGCTTTTAACTTACTAGCAGTTTAATGTGTATAAGTGATAAGTAAAGGAACTACAATGTATGTATGTATGTTATAACATGTGTCATGCCAAGTCATTATATATTTATCTGTTACACAGAATTTATTCTGTTATGAGTTATTCATTTATTACACAAGATATTCTGTCACGTATTGCTATACATTGCAAGTATGTCATGTTAAGTTAAGAGTGCCATTTGTTACATGTATCTCATGTCATGTAATATTCATTGTTTCAAGCATGTCATGTTAAGTATGTTGACTGTTACATGTTATGCCATGTTAAAAATGTTGTCTGTCAAATGTTATGTCATGCTACAAAATATTTTCTGTCAAGTACGTCATGTTTTTCGACTTACGTTCATGTACGTCTTCGTAAAGTTAAGTTATTGTTCAGTTCATGGTTATTGTTAAATCATGGTAACCCCATGAGATAAGTATACGCAATTATGATAACCCCATGAGATAAGAATACTCAATCATGGTAATTCTATGAGATAAGAACACGATATCATGGTAATCCCATGAGAT
This sequence comes from Pterocarya stenoptera, assembly GCA_003123785.1. Taxonomy (NCBI): domain Eukaryota; kingdom Viridiplantae; phylum Streptophyta; class Magnoliopsida; order Fagales; family Juglandaceae; genus Pterocarya; species Pterocarya stenoptera. The sequence continues at coordinate 131,029 of QEOT01000830.1, read as the reverse complement.
AAGACTACGCTATCTTGGTAACCCCACGAGACAAGAGTATCATGGTCATTCCATGAGATAAGACTACGCTATCGTGGTAACCCCACGACACGAGACAAGAGTATCATGGTAATTCCATAAGATAAGACTACGCTATCGTGGTAACCCCACAAGACAAGAGCATCATGGTAATTCCATGAGATAAGAATATATTTCAAGTTCATGTTAAGTCTCTTATCATGCATGTTCATGATAAGTAAAGAAGTCAGTTCAAGCTCATGAAAAGTTAAGTTTAAGTTCATGTTATGTTAAGTTTCAGAATTCAAGTCCAAGTTCATATTAAATAAAGAAGTCAGTTTAAGTTCATGTTAAGTCAAGTTTCAGATCAAGTTCTTGTTAAGTCAAGTATCAGTTTAAGTCCAGTTTAGTTTAAGCAAGTCAAGTTCAGTTCATGCTTTAGTTTATGTTATGTCAGTTATGTTATGCTGTATGTCAAGTTATGGTATGATTATTTATGATTTTGATTATACATTCATGCTTTTACTACCATGCATGCATCATTAACCTGTGTGAAGGTTTTCTGTTAACTTACTGAGATTTGTAATCAAATCTCACTGTGGTAGTCCCAACTACCATTCCACCCGAATGGTAGATCTTGTTACAGGATCTGAAGGAGAACCGAGAATCGACCAACTGGAAACGATCGACTAAGTGACAGTGCGACGTAGATGATAGTACAGTAGTTACCTCAGATTACCACTTGTATTGTGGAGTTTAATTTCCAGCACTCTTTTGATCGCAACTATTTTGGACTAGTGTTGTGATCTCAGTTGTTTAGTATGTCATTATGTTTGAAGTACGTTTTAAGTATTTTGGATATTTTAGTTTGGTGCATAGTATTGCTAAAAAAAAAAATTATCCGCTACAAATATTGCATAATGCTAGATGCATGTTAGGAACATTGCATCTTATATGTCATGAACGGGGGCATGTAACCTTGTGTTGCATGTCTCGAAGCTTCAAATGTCCGTTCGATCCCAAGCGGAATTTGGGGGCGTCACATCCTTGGCATTATGGTACCTCATTGATTGGTCAACATCCTTGGCACTATGGTATCTCACCACGGGACACCATACAACCCCCTTTGGTTGCACCATGGATATAAGTATTGAAGTCATCCAATTGCTTAATGGTCTAGTTGAAGTGCTGTGCAAGAACCAAGAGCAGTCGAATTGTGGCTACTTTTGTCATTAGACTAAAGGTCTCAATATAGTCGACTCCATCCCTTTGTTCAAAGACTTCAACCACTAATTTGGCTTTGAATATGCCAATAGTGCCCTTAGCCTTTTTGTTTTAACTTATACACCCACCTATTGTTGATTACATGTCAATCTCTTGGCCTTGGACAGATAGTTCATGTCTCGTGTGTAGATATGGTGGGCATTGTCACATGTGTGTAGCATGCATGTGAGGGTACATGCAGATGCTTTATGGTAGTAGATCTCAAATTTGGTAGACTGGGAACATTAAAGCTTTTTTGTGAGGTTGGATACAAGTGAAGAAGGCCATAGAGCAACCAATTTAGATGCCCTATGTACATGGGACTTATAGCAGAGTTGAATGTGACAAATTTACCTTCACATAGATTGGTGGTATGTGAACATACGTTCGGTGTTGTTTACTAAGGATGAAGATCTGTATGTCGTGCGTGTATGTTGTACATAGCATTGTAAAGAGGAGACATGTGTGGATATGTAGTAAAATTGTTCAAGGCTACGAGAAGCTAGTAGGAAATGACTTTGGCACATGATTATATATATATATTACAAAGAATTGGGTTAGGTGTAATTCTAGTTGGAACAAAACTGTAGATGAGGGACAAATGTCCCTTTTATCCTATTATGGGGCATATATCCCTCTTTCAATGGGCTTAGTCCCAAAAAGAAGTTGATACAAGTAATTCTATATAACCTAATGCATATGAAATGAATAAAGCATTATAGATGTTGGGGGACGAGTGCTAGTGTAAAGCCCAACGAAGGCTTATGGAAATTGGAAACTTGTTGATAGGAAGGACAGGAGAAGAGGGTTTGATAATGAAAGGGCTTGATCAGACATAAAGGGAAGATGAGACTAAAGTTGGAGGACACGACATAAAGCAAAAGTAGGGGGAATTAAAGAGGGAGCAGAGGCAACAGAGAAGAGACTTCTTTATTTTGAGGTCTGTAGCAAGGGGGAACCAGAGAGAGAGGTTGGAGGCAACTTTTTTAGAGTGAATGACTATAGAGAGATGAGTTAGGATAGCGAGTTTGTATTAAAGCATGTTTATAGTAGATTTTACACTCAAGACCCATGGATGTATGCCTTAGAGCCAAACCACGTAAATACCATCTTCTTTATTTCCTGCCATTTAAATTAAGCAAACCATGAATGAACACCCTAAACACACTACCACGAAAAACCACCTCGTTAGTGGAGAGGATCATCCAACCATGTTGTTGAGACCAAAAAATGCATCAACAACAGACTAAAGAGTGAAAAAGAACAATTGATGTAACACCCTACTTCCCCAGGGTTAAGAATGACGTTATTTTTTTAAAATCGAGGGAAACAGTGTGCTACTACTGAACTTAACTTTAAATATTTTTGTGGTGCCCTCTACCACCACGTGTGATTTGGTGGGAGTCGTGACACCAGGATGATGGCCACTCGGGTCACACACCCCATCACCTCGTGCAAGTGTGTGCGAACATGCAATATGTGTGCAACATAAATAACGGAGCGAGAAAAATATAAGGCAGTCAAAAACTGAGTACCAGAAAAGCTTAAGCAATTACAACCCAACACCAGGTCCTCCAAGAGGTTAATACAGTCATCCAGCTGAATCAAAGTAAAGAAATAAAAAGGTCTAACAACAATGACGGGTGAAGTCAAAGTCATAACTCCTCAGGTGGGGTCGGTCCCTCCTGCTCATACCCATCCTCTACATCAAAGTCTACCAAAACGGAACTGTAGGTAAGAAAACCACAATGAGATTTTGCAATCTCAGCAATTAAATCAATAGAACAACAACCAAGAGATTCAAACATGGAACCATACAGGCAAACATGTACAACAGCCATGCAAGCAGTTACCAAAAACTGCCATTTTTTACAACCTTCCAAAAATAATTACTTATAACCACTCACGCCAAAAATCCCTTTGTACTTAATACACAACCATTTATTATAGTGTACACTATGGTCTCCCCTCAGGACCACCCGCATATCTTGGCTCCATTCTTCACACCATGGGTAACAACCGTTTAGTGACTTCGTAATGAGTGATGCCCAGCTCCACACCCAGCATGTAAATTTACCAGACATCCTTTAGCCCTTGCCAGCAGAGGAGCTACAGAGTCATGCCAAGAGGGTTACCATCTTGGTTGAGCCAACTATTACCCGGCAATAGCCCATGGGACGTCACTTAGTTTTATACGCTCCCGAGTGACCAGAAGAGCTCCACCGAGATAATACCACATCTTGGCTTGGGGTCATGACATGCACGCACCCACACAAAATATATATTTTCGATGACACCAACAACCCAATTTTCAGATTACACAGCGTAGTATAGAACATAGGAAATTTGAATAGATCATGGTAGATATTAGTAACAATTAATATGCATATGTATGACAAGCAGTTATTGGATGGTATGACTGCAATATAGGCCTAATACAGAGAAGCCTAAGGTGGTTGGTGGCGACTGGTGGTGTTAGAAAACCCTAGGAGAGAGAAAAGCCGAAACCAAAATAGGGCTTTTCACTAGGGTGAGGTTGAGAGGTAGGACAGAGGTGGTAGGTGGTCAGACAATCTTTAGTGAGCACTTGAGGGCAGCTGTAACACCCCGGTTTTTACGTGCTTTTTATTGAAGGGCTTTTTAATTTAATATTTATTTTTGAGCCGTTTAATTTAATTTAAACGTGTTTACGAGAGATTAGTTTAATGTGCTTTTATGATTTTAATTAATGTTCTACGATTTAAATTACCTTTTATTTTAAAGTATGTTTATTACTGGAGTTTAATATTTTATTTTAATTAGTTTTGAGTTTGTTTTGATTTATTTAATTTGCTGTTTTAAAAATAGTTTTTTTTTAGGATCAGTTGTGACCCAAAAGTTGTGAGGATTGGACCCATTTCTTTTCCCCTTTCTTTTTCTTCTTTCCTTTTTCTTTCCTTCCTTTTCTTTCTTTCTTTCTTTCCTTTCGGCCCATTCCCGCGCGACACCTTCTCTCTCTCTCTCTCTCTCTCTCTCTCTCTCTCTCTCTCTCTCTCTCTCTCTCTTTCTTTCTCCTCTTTCACGTGCGATCGGTTTCTTCTTCACCGTCGCCGTTGCCGGCCGCCGTGGTCGACACCGCCGGTGCCGTTCGGTTCCCCAGCCACCGGCGACCTCACCCTTCAATTTTTAGGCCGGCTAACTCCGCCAGTAGCCGTGCGAAGCCTACGGCTTCTCCTCGCCGTTCCGCCGCCGTCTGGCTACCATTGGCCACCAAATTTCTACCACTTCATCACCGGCCCTCAAGCAATCTTTTCCACCCAAACCCGGCCCCGATCCGTCACTGGAGCCGCCCGTACGAGCTCCACTTCCGATTTGGAATTCTTGGCCTTAAACCACCCATTTCCGCCGCCATTCACGGCCAACCACCACTACCATTAGCTTTATCGACCTCATTAGGCCCTACCCTATCAATTTCAAGTCTTCGCTTGACTCCGTGTAAATTTGGGTTTACAGTGTATTCGACCACAATGTTTTTACACTGTGGAGTTGCTGATTTTGTGCTTCCAGTTCCTCCGTGATCCTCCTAAAATTATTATCAAGCACTGTAAGTATTTCTCCAAAAGACTTTTAAGACTTTAATATATTTTTGCACTAACTTGTTTTATAAACTGTGAATTGGTTATCTGGTTGTACTGATAACTGTTTGGTTGTTGACTTCATGGCATTGTGCACGCATGCGTAGGTGTGTGTGTGTTTTAAGGAATTGTAGTTAAGGCTTTTCGGGTGCGTGTGTATCACCCCCAAGCCGAGATGGGATATTATCTCGGTGGAGCTCCTCTGGACACTCGGGAGCGGAATATACTGAGTGTCGTCCCCTGGGGCTTTTGCCCGGGACTTGGACGGGATGGTAGCGCTCTCGATCCGACTCCGTGACTCCTCGGGCTGGCGGGGGTCAGAGGATGCCTGGCTATGTACGCGGTGGGCGCGGAACTGGGCATCACTCATGTATCACTTGCACGGTCGTTACCCGTGGGGTGAAGATGGGAAGCCAGAGTATGTGGATGGTCCCTAGGGGAGGCCATGGTGCATACGGTTAAAATTGGAATTAAAGGAATTATTCCTGGATTTGTTAAT
>QEOT01000830.1:86492-123822 GCA_003123785.1 Pterocarya stenoptera | reverse complement strand
GTGAGTTGGAGTTTGCTATTGATTTGGAACCTGGAGCCGCTCCTATGCACAAGGCTCCATACCGTATGGCACCAACTGAATTGAAAGAGTTGAAGATCCAGTTGCAAGAATTGGTTGACAAGGGTTTTATTCAGCTAAGTACGTCGCCTTGGGGAGCGCCAGTTTTGTTTGTCAAGAAGAAAGATGGTTCTCTCAGAATGTGTATCGACTATCGGGAACTCAATAAAGTGACCATCAAGAATAAGTACCCGCTTCCCCGTATAGATGGTTTGTTTGATCAGCTTCAAGGAGCAGCTGTTTTCTCCAAGATTGACTTGAGATCGGGATACTACTAGTTGAGGATAAGGGATAAAGATATTCCCAAGACTGCTTTTAGGTCGCGGTATGGTCATTATGAGTTCTAGGTGATGCCTTTTGGGTTGACTAATGCTCCTGCAGCTTTTATGGATTTGATGAATTGAGTTTTTCGACCGTATCTGGATTCTTTTGTGGTGGTATTCATTGACGATATTATGATTTATTCTCGAGACTTGGAAGAGCATGCTCATCATCTTTGTCTGGTGCTTGGGAAATTAAGAGAGCATCAGTTGTATGCTAAGCTTAGTAAATGTGAGTTTTGGCTGGAAGAAGTCAAATTTCTTGGTCATGTAATTTCTCGAGATGGAGTGGCTGTAGATCCTAGCAAGGTAGAAGCTGTTTTGTCTTGGCCACGTCCTTCAACGGTACGCGAGATTCGGAGTTTCTTGGGACTTGCCGGGTATTATCGGAGATTTGTTGAAGGTTTTTCTCGATTATCCGGACCTCTCAACGCTTTGACTAGGAAGAATGTTGAGTTTGTTTGGTCAGATCGATGCGAGAGGAGTTTTCAAGAATTGAAGAAGAGACTGACAACAGCTCCTGTTTTGGCACTTCCGGAGCCACACAAGCCGTTTGTGGTTTTTAGTGATGCATCTAAGTTTGGTTTGGGATGCGTTCTTATGCAAGAGGGACGAGTTGTTGCTTATGCATCTCGTCAGTTGAAAGTTCATGAGAAGAATTATCCTACTCATGATTTGGAATTGGCAGCTGTGGTGTTTGCTCTTAAGATTTGGCGTCATTATCTGTATGGAGAAGTCTGTGAAGTCTTCACTGATCACAAGAGTTTGAAGCATTTGTTTTCTCAGAAGAATCTCAACATGAGGCAGAGGCGATGGTTAGAGCTGATTAGCGACTATCAATGTGAGATCAAGTATCATCCAGGGAAAGCTAATCTAGTTGCTGATGCCTTGAGTAGGAAGTCTCAGTTAGTGGATGAGGCAGAGTCGTCAGGATTGGACTCTCTTCTTTATGGGATGAGGAGACTTCTTATTGAGAGTTCGCAGTAGGAAGAATTGCTCTCTTCAGTTTTGAATGTTCGAGTAGTGGATTTTGAAGAATTGAAGACTCTCCAGAGAAGGGATTCAAAGTTGTTAGATATCAGAAAGAGAGTCAGGAAGTCTAGAGGACCCATGCACTACAGTTTGGATAAAGATGGTGTTCTTCGGTTTCGGGATCGAAGAGTGATTCCCAGAGATTCAGAATTTAAGGAGCGAATCTTGGCAGAAGCTCATACAGCTCCTTATTCAGTTCACCTTGGAAGCACAAAGATGTATCGAGATTTAAAGAGGAATTTCTAGTGGGAAGGTATGAAGACGGATATCGCCCTGTTTATTGAAAAGTGTGATACGTGCCGTCAAGTTAAGGTTGAGCATCAAAGACCTGCTGGTAAGCTTCAATCTCTCCCTATTCCTGAGTGGAAGTGGGATGACATTTCTATGGATTTTGTAGTAGGTCTTCCGTGAACTCCTAGTGGAAAGAATTCAGTTTGGGTGAACGTGGATCGGTTGACCAAGAGTGCCCATTTCTTGCCTGTAAATAATGCTGACTCTTTGGGTAAATTAGCACAGTTGTATGTTAAGGAGGTTGTGAGGTTGCATGGAGTACCTAAGAGTATTGTGTCGGACAGAGACCCGCGGTTCACGTCGCATTTTTGGAAGAGTTTGCAGGCAGCTCTAGGCACTAATTTGAAGTTTAGTACTGCTTATCATCCTTAAACCGATGGTCAGTCTGAGCGTACTATTCAGACTCTGGAGGATATGTTACGGGCATGTGTTATGGAATTTCAAGGGAGTTGGGAAAATCAGTTGTCGTTGATAGAATTTGCTTATAATAACAATTTTCATGCTTCCATTCAGATGGCCCCGTATGAAGCTTTGTATGGGAGGAAGTGTAGATCACCTTTGTGTTGGGATGAAGTGGGTGAGAGTAGTTTAATTGGACCTGAGTTGATTCAAGAAATGAAAGATCAAGTTCGGGTTATAAGGGCTAAAATGGCAGCAGCGCAGAGTCATCAGAAGAGCTATGCAGATTCGAGGAGAAGAGACTTGTCTTTCGAGGAAGGCGATTGGGTTTATCTTAAAGTCTCTCCTATGAAGGGCGTTAAGCGCTTTGGTAAGAAAGGAAAGCTTAGCCCAAGGTATGTTGGACCTTTTCAGATTTTGGATAAGGTTGGGGCTGTTGCTTACAGGGTTGCTTTGCCAGAGTATTTTGGAGAAGTTCATAATGTGTTCCATGTGTCCTCGTTGAAGAAAAGTTTTGGTTAGCAAGAGCCGCGCTTTGTCGATCCAGAACGCATTCAATTGCAGCCTGACCTTACTTATGAGGTTGTCCCGACGCAGATTGTGGATTGGAAGGAGCAAAGGTTGAGATCTAAGTCGATACCTTTGGTGAAGGTAGCTTGGGGTGATCCGTTGGCTCAAGATTTCTCTTGGGAAAGAGAAGCGGACATGATGGAGCAATACCCGTTTTTGTTTGGATAAATGGCGGTATGTCTCTTAAGCCTATCTTTTTGTTGCATTTCATGCCTGTCTTTAGCATTGATGTTTGACCCTACAATTTCGAGGACGAAATTTATTTTAAGGAGGGGAGGTTGTAACACCCCGGTTTTTACGTGCCTTTTATTGAAGGGCTTTTTAATTTAATATTTATTTTTGAGCCGTTTAATTTAATTTAAACGTGTTTACGAGAGATTAGTTTAATGTTCTTTTATGATTTTAATTAATGTTCTACGATTTAAATTACCTTTTATTTTAAAGTATGTTTATTACTGGAGTTTAATATTTTATTTTAATTAGTTTTGAGTTTGTTTTGATTTATTTAATTTTCTGTTTTAAAAATAATTTTTTTTGAGGATCAGTTGTGACCCAAAAGTTGTGAGGATTGGACCTCATTTCTTTTCCCCTTTCTTTTTCTTCTTTCCTTCCTTTTCTTTCTTTCTTTCCGTTCGGCCCATTCCCGCGCGACACCTTCTCTCTCTCCCTTTCTCTCTCCTCTTTCACGTGCGATCGGTTTCTTCTTCACCGTCGCCGTTGCCGGCCGCCGTGGTCGACACCGCCGGTGCCGTTCGGTTCCCCAGCCACCGGCGACCTCACCCTTCAATTTTCAGGCCGGCTAACGCCGCCGTTAGCCGCCAATAGCCGTGCGAAACCTATGGCTTCTCCTCGCCGTTCCGCCGCCGTCCGGCCACCATTGGCCACCAAATTTCTACCACTTCATCACCGGCCCTCCAGCAATCTTTTCCACCCAAACCCGGCCCCGATCCGTTGCCAGAGCCGCCCGTACGAGCTCCACTTCCGATTAGGAATTCTCGGCCTTAAACCACCCATTTCCGCCGCCATTCACGGCCAACCACCACTACCATTAGCTTTACCGACCTCATTAGGCCCTACCCTATCAATTTCAAGTCTTCGCTTGACTCCGTGTAAATTTGAGTTTACAGTGTATTCGGCCACAATGTTTTTACACTGTGGAGTTGCTGATTTGGTGCTTCCAGTTCCTCCGTGATCCTCCTAAAATTATTATCAAGCACTGTAAGTATTTCTCCAAAAGACTTTTAAGACTTTAATATATTTTTGCACTAACTTGTTTTATAAACTGTGAATTGGTTATCTGGTTGTGCTGATAACTGTTTGGTTGTTGACTTCATGGCATTGTGCATGCATGCGTGGGTGTGTGTGTGTTTTAGGGAATTGTATTTAAGGCTTTTCGGGTGCGTGTGTATCACCCCCAAGCCGAGATGGGATATTATCTCGGTGGAGCTCCTCTGGACACTCGGGAGCGGAATATACTGAGTGTCCTCCCCTGGGGCTTTTGCCCGGGACTTGGACGGGATGGTAGCGCTCTCGATCCGACTCCGTGACTCCTCGGGCTGGCGGGGGTCAGAGGATGCCTGGCTATGTACGCGGTGGGCGCGGAACTGGGCATCACTCATGTATCACTTGCACGGTCGTTACCCGTGGGGTGAAGATGGGAAGCCAGAGTATATGGATGGTCCCTAGGGGAGGCCATGGTGCATACGGTTAAAATTGGAATTAATGAAATTATTCCTGGTTTTAGTTTTGTGCCAAATGGTGTTTTTTGGCATGTGTGGAAAATTATGATTTTCGAGAAATGGTGTTTTCTCGGGTTTTACGCTTGGGTCATCATGTGCATGCATAGCGTTGGTTGTTTAAATATATTTATTGTCTTTGAGCTTTTTGGGTTTTACGTACCTGCGGTTCCATTTTTGTGGGACTGTAGATTTTGATGCAGGTTTTGATGAGGCTGAGCCCGAGGATGCGGCTCCGCCTGAGGAGTAGGGATATGGGCTATATTTGTGTTGACGATTATTGCTGCTTATGCTTATTGTATTTTTATTTGATTTGATGTTGTTTTGTAAACAAAATTGTATTATGTTGACATGTGGATTTTCAGTACTCTGATATTGTATTAAACTCTGGTACTTAGTTATTTGACTTAACCCTTCCGCTGCGTATTTTATTGTACACGTGTTGCATTGCACACACTCAGCACATGTCGATGGGGTGCGTGACCGTGTTGTCATCATCCCGTGTGTCTGTACATGGAAGTTGGGGGCGCTACAGCAGCAAACCACGGGGCGCACAACAGAACCTTAGGAAAAGAAACAGAGCAAGAAGAGTGTAACACCCTACCTAAAAAGCTCCTTAGGCCTTGATTTTAGTAGCCTTAATCCCAGTTAATTAGGAGTTGGGCTATTTGAGAATAAGAATAATTTTGGATATTTGAGTTGGCAAGAGGACAATATACTTTGGGTTTAGAAGAATTATTAGAAGATTCTAGTTCAATATTGATTTTTGAGGAAAAAATAGAAATTTTTAGAGTTTGATTGGTTGGTAATATTATTTTGGAGAATTTTTAGTGCTTTATTAATTTTGAGGATAAGAAGCCAAGAGGCCCATAAGGGAATGACACATGGCATATTGGATGGTTGCCACATTAATGGGCTAAGCAATTTGGATTAAATATTTGATAAAATTGGAGAAGGCCCAAAGAGTGGTTTAACTTAGCCCAAGTTTTTTGGGTATAAAGGTTTAGGAGAGGTAATAAGACTTTAAACCCTACTTGATGAACATAAGACTTTAGGGCCTTAATGCACTAAGGATCTAATGGGCTAAGGATAAGATATTAAAAAGCATTAGGCCTAACTTAGGAGATATAAAGTTTTAAGCCTTTCTTGGATGACACTAGAAAATAGACCCAATGTAAAGGACATAAAGTCATTGGGCCTAACTTAGTAAGAATGAAGACCTTAGGCCCAAAATTGGAAGACAAGGTTTTTGGTCTCACTTATTAGACACAAGACTATGGGCCTAACTTATTAGACCTAAGATATTAGGCCCAACTTAGTAAGCATAAGGTCATTGGGCCTAACTTAGTAAGATGCAAGACTTTGGCCCAAATTGAGGAAAGACCCAAAGATTAGGACCCAACCTAGTAGGCCTTGGAGTTCATGGATAGGCTCCGCAAATTTGAACATAAGGTCCATATAATAACCCACTTCAAAACCCACATCCAAGTCTTACACAAATGGTCCAACAAGCCTAAGCCACAATGCCCAAAAGGCTTGTCTTTCATTTTCCATCCTTTGAATGGAAGCCCACATACACCATACCATTTGTTTCCCTAAAGCCTAAGAAGTGCCACATGCCCCTAAGGTTCCCACTTGACCATAATTAAGCTTCTAACTTGAGTTAAGGGCATTAATCAACTTACAGATGATTAGTGACCTCTAAACCATGTTTTAACCTTAATGTTTCTTCAAATTATTTCTAACATTTTTTGACCTGAAATTTTTTTATTTTAATTATTCTTAAACTATTTTAGAAGTTTAATCTTGACCCAACACATATCAATAAAAGAAAATCCATGTCAATGCCCAAATCACCACCAATCGCCACCTAGGTGCACCCTTATGTGCATTGCACCAAACCAGCCCCTAGCCCACGACTTTTACACCATTTTCTAATGGGAAATTTCATCATTTAAACCCCACCTTAACCCTCCTAGTCTAGTTCTATTATTTGACGAATTGGCTCCAAGAAACCTAGCCAAGAAAGCCAACCAATTCCCTTACAAGCCTAGTTGAAACCAAACCGAGTGGCCTTGGGTTTCAATTGAATTTTCTGCATCTATTTTGTTCACTAGCCCATGCCACCTCCCTTGTCATTTTTTTCTCTTGGAAGTGCTTCAAATCATTCAAGAGAAAGCTTACCCAATTACCTCCCCAAGGCAGCCCAACCGTTTAGCTCAAAGAGAGGCACTCACTTGAAAACACTTGGTTGAACCATCATCCATTTTGCCCCTTTCTTTTTCTGCTCAAGCATGATCACTTGGCAGCCACTCATACCTCTCTTACTCACCTGAAAAAACCTTCAAATGGTGGTAATAATTCCCCCAATTCAGACCAAGGAGAAGAGACAAGAAGGGAATCAAAATCTTGACAGTTTTATTCAAAACCGTTGGCCTTCTTTGCGTTTTCCTCTTTTGATTTTTTTGGTTTTATTTTCTACTCCAATGTAGCCCCTACACCTATAGACTCACTCATACACCTGACCATGAAGAAATCATGAAAATATAGGGTACTATTCAGCTGACCAAGCATGACACAAATCTGAAAACTTCACTCATCACTCCACCTCCCACCTCCACCAATCCAAAGCCTCATCTTCATCTAAGGCCAACGTCCCCCTCCCCTCTTGAAGACTATAAATACCTCCCTCACTTCCTCATTTCTCCACACCTCTCCTCCAAGCCTTCTCTTGAGTCTTGAGAGCATTTCTCCCCCTCAGTGAGCAATAGAGTGAAATCGAGTGAAGTTCTTAAGAGTTCTTGAGTGTTCTTGAGTGAAGTTTTGAGATCTTTAAGGGCTACGATTTCTGTAGGTAATCTTGTCCTATCTTATTTTAAGTGTTAGAATAACATGTTAGGCTTTTATTAATGGCATGTGAATGGGATTTTGATTGATTTTAATTAAGGTTTAGCATGCTAATGTCAAACTAGTCAGATTTGATGTTTTGATGGAATAAATTAGTTTGGGTTAATTTTTTAGCCATGGCATGAATTGATATGATTTTATATGATTCACTAATGTCTTAGAATGAATTTTGAAGGTTTAATTTCGAAGTTGGAAGTATACCATAATAGGCTTTAATTCTATCTTGTGTTGATCATCTAGCATGAATCGGTTTTAATTAGTTTATGCTTAACTTATGGAAGTTTTGATTAATTTACCTAGGCTTGAATAATTTGCATTTAGAAAAGCATGGTGATTGGGATAAGAATGAAAATGCATGATTTAACTATGTCTTGACCCATCTTTGGGTAAGGAAAGCTAGAAACATCATACATGCTTAATGGATGGATTAGTGAAGATTAAGGTCTTAAAGCCATGTTTAAGTGTTGAGATGAACTTGTATGATCCGAGCATAAGTTTTAATTATCCCTAAGGTTATAATTACTATTGGCACTTGATTTGAGTACACATGCATCCATCGAGGTTGAATAGTTGAAATCACATCTAGGCCTTATTGAAATGCATGCCACGGATTGAGTGTGATTGGCATAGTTGCACTTTGATTCTTAAAGTTCTAAGGGCATAGATGGTTTTAAAATATGAAAATATGAGGTTTATGAAATTTGGTTAAATTTGGAGCTTATTTGTAAATAGTAAAAATTTAAGGCCTTAGTGGCAATTTTGCAAGGTTTAGGGATAGTTTTGTAAATACTAAATTTTTGAACCCTTTGATTATGATCATCTTCCTTAGAGGTTAAAATCCTAACTTAGTATAACTTTGATTCCAGATGCTTCGATTCTCTAAACTCGAAAAGTTTGTAAGTTAGCTTCTAACTTACTTTTAGATAATTTATTTATGATTATTGTGTAAACGCCACATTCATATTAAATGTCATTTTGAGCATGAAACATCATATGATACATAATTGAGCATTTGATTATTTGTTTACATGACATGTGAAATTCTGACCATTTTAGCATATTGCATATATAAATATAATTTTTCATGAAGCTCATTAGGCATGTCATTAAAAATATATTTTTTAAAGCATCACATGAAAATAAATTTTGTCACAACCCCAAAGGTTGGGATGGAGAATTATCCTAGTGGAACTCCTCTGTCCACTCTGGAGCGAGTAAAAATGGAGTGGTAACTCCTGGATTGATGAAGAACAGTCAACGGGCTTTGAATGGGTTCTTTTTAAAGAACGCCGGAGTGAAGTCAAATACTATGACACCTAATGCTGGTGGATGTATATGTTATGAGGTTATGATGATGTTATGTTATATTACCAATGCATTGAGAATGAGTCTACAGACAACGTAGTCTCAACTTGAGTTGTACTACTGTCACCAATAGGTACTCACAGTATACATGGGGAACTGTGACGATACCATATGTTATGTTGTTAATGTTATGATTAATTATGAGCTACTAAAACTGACGAAATGTTATGATGAAATTATATTTTTTGATGGTTGAAGTAAAAATGTTCTCTGAAAGAAAATGTGCATCAATGTTTTTCTGAAAATGTTGAGGAACTTGAATGAGAGACAAATAAAATTTTTTTTTTCTGCATATCATTGTATGCATCTCATGTTTATTGTTAATCATGCATATATTATCTCTGTGCAAGTTGGTTGTTTAAGGAATCTCATTGTGGTAGTCCCACTACCATTCCTCCCGAAATGGTAGAAGTTGTGTCAGGATCAGCATACAATGAGCATAATGAACTGTTGGCTTCAAATGGTTGAGGAAGAGCCTGATCTGGAAAGGAAGCTCGACTTGATTTCAATTTTGATAGCAACGGCTCTATATACTATAGAGCAGATGCAATAGTTAGTCTGGCTATGTAGATTCAGTATTATGGATTATATCTCCCACGTTATGTTGAACTCAAGTGAACCTCTTAAGTGAGGAAGTACCTATTTATGGTTATGAATGATATTGAGATGTTTTAGTTTATTCTGGCATAAGTTTTTTATTCACCCTTATTCCGCTGCGGTTATTGCATATTGTTAGATGCATTTGTATGATGCATTGCATATTAATTGTCATGAATGGGGGTATATAACCTTATTTTGCATGTCCCGATGCTTCAAGTCTTCTTTCCATCCTAAGTAGAGGTTGGGGGCGTCACAAAGAGGAGTGAGGATCTAAGAGAGAAAATGGGAGGGATCTGAGCGATGGAGGTTGAGAACAAGGAGCCCACCACGACTAATGTTGGACGGCAAGGCAAGCGGTGGTGGAGGAGCTATGAGAGATGGAGGTCGACGAATTTGAGAAACAAAAATGACATCGGTCGATCTGCTAGCGAGGATGCCAAGTGATGACGAATCAGAGTGGCTGGTTGTGATCCAAGGCATATCTGAAAGGCTCGACATGGTGCTCATTTGAGGTGATCGGTGACTACAATGGAAATGGCAGCAACAAACATGTGAAGATGGTGTGAGAAAAGGAGAGAAAATGGAGGGAGGGAGAGCGAGATCGACAGATAGGGAGAGAGGGCTTACCAACGACGGGAGATGGTGAGATGCCAAGATGAAGTGCAGCTGCGGCGATGTGTTGCATCAAGAGGCGGCGCGGCTGAGGCTAGCGGGGATGGTGACGGCGTGGTGGCGATGCGACAACAACGCACATTGGTTGCAGTGGAGAGAGAGAGAGAGAGAGAGAGAGAGAGAGAGAGAGAGAGAGAGAGAGAGAGAAGAAGGAGACGGGAGATCCAGAATTTCTTTTTTTGGGGGGGGGTCGTGGCGTTGGAAGAAGCGAAGGAAACAAAATCTTAGGGTTTTACCCCCTTTAAGCCAAAACGACGCCGTACGGCGTTTTAGGTTCTAGTTTGGGCTTCTACACTGCTAGGTCCATAGTGACAAAAGATAGTAAACCCAAATATTGGGTTTGGGGCTGGGTTTCGCAATTTTTTTTTTTTATTTTAAAGGAAGTGCCAGGTACAAAGATGCCTTGTAATAAATAAAGCAGTTCAAAATATTGAAATCATAAAAGAGACTATGTGGAAGCACTTATTAAAATTTCTCAAAACTTCATTATATAATAAATTAAAAGCTATATGCATGATCTAGGCCTCTGCTTCACCTCCTTAGGCCAAGTCCTGTCCTGCAGCTCTATCTTAATAAATATTCTCACCTAAGGTAGTTAAAATTATAAAACAAGCTAAAATGAGTCGAAGACTCAGTAAGAGACCCATCATAACGTAAATATAAGAAACATAAGGTTTTCTATTAAACATTTCATACTAAGAATTTAAAAACATGACTATTCATGCATATGCTTATGACATGCATGACTTTTCTTGAATTATCTGGTTTATTTGACTGATCTGAATTTTTTGACTAATCTGAATTCTCTGATTGATCTGAATTTGACTAACCAACACATTTAACCTAATGTGCAAGGTTGTGTACCAATCCCACATCTTGAAGTCACAATGGGAGCCGCTGATCTAATATGATAGTAACATATCGTGGTCCAACACTTGAGTCTCTGGCTAGCACATCCATCCTAACTGCATTGGAACCATGCATCTGAATGGCCAGCTGATTAATTTTAATCTATATCTTTATCTTACACTTGATCTTATGAAAGCTTACATATCTTATGCAACGTGAGATGCATGACATACATAATACATAAATAACTATAAAATGCAAAATTAAACATGATCATGAATTATTATGAATGACATACTTACAAATATCATGACATGCGTGGTAAATAAACATCAGCTTCCAAAGAACTGACTTTAATAATAATATATCTAACTAGCTAATGTGTAATAATCCTAATTTTATAATCAAGCTTCTTACCTTGTAGCGTTAATGTGTGCTAATCCTCTCCGAAATTAGAGTTAATATATATAACTAGCTAATGTGTGCTAATCCCCCCAAAATTAGAGTTAATATATATAACTAACTAATATGTGCTATCATCTCGGAATGGTAGAAGTTGTGACAGGAATAGAAGATAACGATGGCGAAACGCAAACGTGAGGATGCCTTAAAGGGGAAAGAGGCCCCGAAGAGCCCTGAACGCTCGCTAGAACCAATGCCAGTAGAGCGGCTTGAGTAGCCGAGAACTTTATAGTTGATGTGCTAAAGCTCTTCGAGGACCTGTAGAAGATTCTGGATAAGGACAAGGGCAAATAGGACATCTCCTGACTTTTTTAAGGAACAATATGATTTTTGGATATTTGGGAGATATTTTTGAACAAATTATTTTGGGATTAATAGTTACTTTATTTGGTACCATGTTTTAATTGCTCAAACTTTACTTAGAAATGAATTTTTTCCGCTGCGATTATTGCATACTACTAGAAACATACTAGGTGCAATGCATGCTAACTGTCATAAACGAGGGGTGTGTAACCTTTAGTTGCAAGTCCTGATGCTTTAGTCTTTGTCCAATCCCAAGCGGGATCTGGGGCGTCACATGTTTTATACTTTATAAACCCAATTCTACCAAAGCATCAGACCGAAAAAGGTAAATAGCACACTCTAAATCTAGCCGTTAAATTGATTAAAAAAAAACGTGGCACAATCTTGAAATTGAAATCATAATGGATGGTAGTAGTGTGTGAAAGTTGACGATAGTTTGAGGTGAAAATACGAGCTACAAATTATGCACACACAACTCCTAGCGTTTATTTGGGAGAAATATTGTTCTGAATTAACCCTTTAAAATTTAAAGTTTATTTTAAACATATATTAGACTTATTCTTTTTCTTTTCCAATTATTAGTTTTCCTTAAAAAATTAGTTTTACCTCTTAGTTTTTTTTTTTCACTTATAATTTAATTGTAATAATATGGATTTTTTATTATATACGTCTTAATTCTTAGAGTACTATAGTATGTCACAAAAAATAATTGGATTTAGGAGATAATGTGTTATACAGGCCGGCCAGTTAAAGTTTAGGGGTAAACTAACCATGGGATGGACAGTGGTAAACTCGAACTTTACTTTCTGTCAAGAAGGGTCAATAGTAATATCATCATGTTCAGTTAGAAAATGATATAAAGAATATATAAAAAGCATACCAAGAATCACCTTATCAGTTATATTTTTAACAAAAACAGAAGGAATTTTAAAATAGACATTGTGTTGGCGAACGTGAGGATTATTTAGTTCATAATTAATCTTCATTTGAGAACTATTATCATAAATTAACTTTTCAGTGGACTTTTTATAGTATTTACTAGGAATTATATTCTCTTGGATACAATTCATATATGATCCTGAATCAATCAAAGCAACAACTTTGAATTCAAATTCATGGCAAACAACTAAGATGGGAGATTTAAATATTAATATTGTGATCGTGACTAGCTATGGGTGGGCGGCGGGCCTCCTTATTCGGCTTGTTTGCCCTAGTTCGGTCCCTGTATGAGCGAGGCAGGGAGGGGGAGGGCATTTGGGTGTTGGGGGATGGGGCTCGAGCACGGTGTATTTTTTTAATCAAACGATGTCATTTTGGGGAAAACCTCAGAATGATGTAGTTTTGGTGTTTTGTTTTGTTTTAAATCAAAGCCCTCCCCCATCGTGTCTCTCTCTTTTGCTCTCTCAGTCTCTCTTACCACTTCCGTCGTAGACTCTCTCTCCCTCACGCCATTGACCCCAGCCCCAATTATCTCTCTTTGAAAAAGCTCTATCTGTAAAGCCCAGAACCTGGAGAGGTCGGACAGTTACTACCCATCGCCTAAGAGCATCTTTCACAATACAAATGGATATTCCAAAAGACTCCATAAACATAACCTCATTTATTTTCAAAAGAACTCCATAAATATAAATTCAGTTATTTCCACCAAATATACATGTATCTCTCTCTACAAGGTCATCAAAATAATAATCTAACAAATAAATCAACTCCTTAAGACTTAATAAAAGTGTCAACTTTCCAATAAAACTAAATCGATAAAACAAATCAATCTACTAGATAGTAGTCTCCAGAAATCTTAGTACTTATCCCCTGCACACTACAATCTTGCTCCTGCTTTCATTCCTGATCCTCAATCGACACATTCACGTCATCCGAAAATATTGTGCAGATAAGGGGTGAGTTATCAAAAACTCAGTAAGTAGACAACATATACTAGTATGTAAACAAGAGCTCTTTCACAAAGTTTAGAAAGCAGAACAAAACATTTTAGTTTCAGAATGCAGATCCAAAAACATGTTATTAGAATATCAGAGCAACAATTCAAAATATTAATATTCCAAAATGTCCTTTGGCATAACATGATTGAACATCATCTTATCATATCGTATCATATCATATTGCATTATATCAGAACAAAGAACACTATTCTATCCCATGGCGGGGCCAAAAGCCACTATTGTATCCCATGGCACGGCCAAAGGTCACTATTATATCCCGTGACAGGGCCAGAGGTCACTATTACATTCCGTGACAGGGCCAGAGGTCATTATTATGTCCCGTGACAGGGCCAGAGGCCACTATTATCACCCGTGGCAGGGCCATATATCAGGGCAAAACGGAATCAAAATCATCGGATCATAATCAGATACAGAATCAGAAAGTCATGCCAAAGGTTTTTCAAATGCATATCATATCAAATATAGTGCTGCACATATTCATATAATTTTCATATGACCAAAAACAAATCCAAAACATTTTCATATAACATGTACAAAAATTCTCAGATTTCATATTCGCTCTTTTGTACATTTTAGAAACATGTCAAATATTGCTCATGTTACACTTTTCATGTCAAAAACATTTTTCTCTTTCATATAGATTTTATGAGTGAATACAGAATACATAACTGAGGTTGTTTTCACATTTTCTTTTAAAACATAACATGCTTGTTTTACAAAATCAACCTCAATTCATTCTTTTATGCAATGCCTAACATAGGAACCTCGCTTACCTAACTCTTGCAGAGAGTTACTAAAACTTTGGACTTGAGCTCTATCAATGTCACATAGCTATGGTTGATACTAACGTTACACCACCATATAGATAGTTCCATTTTTACCCTTTTTCTTTCTACGGGTGAATAAGGTTTCCGTTTTGAGCCGCACGGTTTTGGTCTCCTCAAGAGGCTTCATGGCAGCTGCTGATGGTGGCACAGGTCGGCCTTCCTTTGCCGACCTGGTGGCTGCTGTTCCGCAGCCCATCCCTGAGATGGTGCTGCCGCCCCGACCCCCGAAGATGGCAGATGGTGAGGTCTACTTCGAGTTTTCCAAAGATGAAATTGAATGCTCTGCTAAACCTTTCAGATACTCTGTGATCCTGAAGTTTTTGAAACAATGCCATTCATTGGACACTGTGCATGCGTTCATTCATAGCCGTTGGGGCCTTTCGGCTATACCAGTGGTTTCCTCCATACGGCATCCTTGGAATGTTTTCGTGCGAATGCTAATGAAGCTGATTTTTTTGAAGCCTTATCAAGGGATGTTTGTGAAATCAATGGCAACTTTTACAGTGCCTTTCGCTGGTCTCCAGAATTTAATGAGGATGCAGAACCGTATAGGGTGCCGGTATGGCTTTCTCTACCGGGTCTCCCTCCCAATTTCTACCGTGAAGCCTTTCTGAAAATACTCATGGCACCTATTGGGATGTTCATACGTCAAGATAATCCGACTCGATGCGCTATGAGATCGGATGGAGCACGTTTATGCACTGAAGTGGATGCAGCAAAAGCACCTTGACTCACTTCTAGATAGGGGCTCCGGGTTTGCCTGCTAGCCGCAAACAAGAAATCGTTTACGAGACACTTCCTGCATATTGCATTACATGCAAAATGCAGGGTCATAATGCACATATGTGTAGAATTGGAAAATCTGAGAAGACTAGGTAGGTTCGGTTTGGGAAGAAAGATCATCAAGAGGTAGTCAAGGCTATTGCAGAATCGGTGCAACATGTTTTTGTTCTTCCGTAGAAGTTTGATCCCATTGTAGAAGAAACAATGGTGCTTGGTTTGGAAATAGAGGGCGTCGTGGTAGAAGAGGTCCTGACTTTGTATGACGTTGTTCCTCCATCTGAGCCAGTGGGTGGTGCTTTGGTATTATCTGAAAAAGAAGTTAATTCAGTTTTGTTGTTAATAGAGGGTGACGCTGCTCTAGTGGGTGACGTTGCTCCCCACGGTGATAACATGATCCCTACTGAAACAAAGGGTGGCATGGTAATTGAATCAGAAAAAGCTCTACCAGTTTATGATGAGAATGCTAAGGGTGCTACAATGGGGGAAATTTCAATGGTTTGTTGCGCACAGTAGACTATTGAAACCCCAATGATTTTGCCCAGTGAGGGGGTGGAGCTGTTTGTGGTGCGGGATATGCTCGTGGTGCAGAATGAATTGCTTGGGGAAGAGAAGCCTACGGAGGTTCATGTTGAGGAGATGCTTATGATGGAGAATGTTTATGAACATGAACCAGATATCCAAGCGGAGGTTTTCCCGCAGGACAAAGAGTACCTTACCAAGTTTGAGGCTAATGAAGGTAAGAGGAAATATAAGAAAAAGATGTTTATTAAAATGTGAAGCTTGTCTCTGGTTCATGCCCGACTTTCAAACCCTGTTTAATGATTGATTCCATTTTTGTATGGAATATTCGAGGGATTGGGACCTCCAGGAGTAGAGTTAAGAAGTTGATTGGTAAGTTGAAAATGAAAGCTGTTGCTCTCTTAGAACCTTTTCATAATTTAGAGGAAGCTCGTAAATGGGCCCGATGCTTGAATTTTGATAGTGTCATTTCTAATGAGGATGATGGGGGAAAAATCTGGATTTTCTGGAATAGTAATTATGTGGTGCATGTGGTTCGGACGAGAATGCAATTTATTTCCATGCTAGTAGGTGAAGGAGCCGAGATGTTCTTGCTCACTGTGGTTTATGCTAAATGTACCATGGTGGAGAGGCGACACCTTTGGGATGATCTCAACTCTCAAAATCTGGAACTATATACCCTTGTGTGTTTGCTGGTGATTTCAATATTATCCGTAGTGATTCAAAAATGAGGCGAGGTAGGCCTCGGCCTAGTATGGCTATGGAGGATTTTAATAACTGGATTCATCAAGGGGGTTTGATGGAAATGGCTACAAAAGGAAGTATGTTTGCATGGTGTAATGGGCAATCAAGGCTTGCCCGTTCCTGGGCACGTCTTGATCGTGCTCTCATGGATAGTTTCTCTCTTGCTTTGTTTCCTAATGCTAATTGCTCTTATTTGTCACGTTCTACTTCAGATCATGCTCCCATGTTTATTGAGCTTAAGAAGGATCCTTTCTTCTATGGCCTGGCCCTATTTCATTTTCAACAGATGTGGGTGGACCACCATAGCTTTTTGGATTGTGTTCGGACTGGTTGGGCTTCTCAGGTGGAGGGCTTGGCTTTTCAGATTTTGACTAGAAAATTAAAGTAGACTAAGGTGGTGTTAAGGGAGTGGAATAAAAGGGTCTTTGGTCATACTTTGGGTTGTATTGATGCTTTGGAAAAACAGGTTGAGGAGATTGAGCAACAGCTTCAAGTAAATTGGTAGGAAACTTTGGAGAAAGAGTTACATATGGAAGTCTCGGATCTGGCAAGCTGGCGGTGATGGGAAGAGATACGATTGGCACAAATGGCAAAATTAAAATGGAAGGTGGATGGAGATCGTAATTCAAAGTTTTTTCATGCTTGCCTTGCTAATAAGAGGAGAAAAAGAGTGCTAGAAATGCGTTCAAATGGGGCGGTATATGAGACGCCGGAGAGCATCCATCAAGGGGCAGTGGAATATTATTCTTCTTTCCTTCAAGGGGAACAACCGGTTGAGCCACCTAGACTGGAATAGCTAATTGATTCAGTCATCAAAGAGGAGGAAAATGTCTTACTTCTTCGTGCGCCTTCTATAGAGGAAGTTTTTGAAGCCTTGTCTTCCATTCCGTCTCAAAGTGTTCCGGGTCCAGATGGTTTTGGGTCGGGTTTCTATAAAATTTGTTGGGAGGTGGTTAAAGTAGATGTGTGAAATGCGGTTTTGGAATTCTTTATGTCCAAGCAACTTCCTAGGTTCTTCACGGCCTCATATTTGGTTTTAATACCAAAGGTGGATTCGCCTTCAGGTTCTGATAAATTTCACCCCATTAGTCTTTGCTCTGTTTTTTATAAAATTTGTTCGAAGATTATTGTGAATAGATTAACAGGTCTCCTGCCTCATCTGATATCTTCAGAGCAAGGAGCCTTTATTCCTGGAAGGAGTATCTTCGAGAATATTAGCCTTACCTAGGAAATGGTTCACTTTATGAACAAACGTTCTCATGGGGGAAATATTATGTTGCAAGTGACTATGGCGAAAGCTTATGATCGTGTGGACTGGGTCTTTTTTATTGTAGTTTTGCGCAGGTTTGGCTTTTCTTCTAAATTTTGTGATTTGGTGCATTCTTGTATTCAAGCCTTGGTATTCAGTTATGATGAACGGTACGGTCAAGGGTTTCTTTCTGGAAGGCTGTGGTCTTCGTTAAGGGATCCTTTGTCTCCTTATTTGTTTATTATTCAACAAGAGATCATTTGGAGGATGATTCATGCCAGTGTGAGAGATAATAAATTTGGCTAGTTTTACTAAGCCCGAGGTATGCCAATTGAGTCTTATTTGATGTATGCTAATGATATAATGATTTTTTCTAATGGAAATCAAAGATCGGTCAGAGCAATTTAGAACATTCTGAGGCAATATGAGAGTTGGTCGGGCCAGGCTATCAATATTTAGAAATCAACGTTGTATTGTTCGAAGAATATTTCTCCTATGCGCATGCATCGACTATTACGTCGTACGGGGTTCATGGAGGGGACCTTCCCTTTCAAATATCTAGGAGTGCCGATTATTATGGGGCTTCTTAAGCAGTCTCATCTGGAAGACATGGTGAATAAAGTTAGACAAAAAATCAGTGGTTGGAAGATGAGGCTACTTTTCTACTGGTGGAAAATTATTTCTTTTAAGACATGTTATATCTAGCATGGCGATTCACCTCTTTATTGCTTTACAGGTCCCTCAAGCTACTATTAACAAGATTCATAGATTGATGAGCTCTTTCTTTTGGGGCGAATCTGGAGGGCGGGAGAAAAAGAAATGGGTGGCTTGGAGACATATTTGCAATCCTGTGGAAGAAGGTGGTCTTGGGTTACGGCATCTTCATGACATGCAGAAAGCTTTACACATGTGTTTTGCTTGCAACCTTATACAAGGTAATTATCTATGGGCTAATTTTTTTAAAGCAAAATATGTGGGTTCGAAGCCTTGGGCTTTAATAGAAGCCACGAAAGGATCAAGATTCTAGAGNTTTTTTTTTTTTTTTTTTTTTTTTTTTTTTTTTTTTCTGGTATGACAAACGGAGGGATAATGGTCCACTCATTAATGAGATGCCATCAGTGGGTTCACCCTTGCTAAAAGTTAAAGAGTGTAGACTGTTGGATAGTTGGGATGGGATCTTCTGGAGAGTTTAGTTGGGCAGGAGAAAGTGGATGAGATTTTAGTCTCTTTAGCTGGGCCTAATTCTAAAAAAGATATTCTAGTTTGGACTCCGACGGAGATAGGTATATTCTCTACCAAATCTGCTTGGCATTGTATTCGTATTAGAGGTTCTCCTCTTGATTGGCATGATTGGATTTGGCATAAAAGTCTTCCCTTAAAAATGTCTATTCATTTTTGGAGGGCTTGGCATATGGCCTTGAGTGTGGATGATCGCTTGCACCGTATTGGTATTCCCCTTGTCTCCAAATGTGATTGTTGTAATGTAGGCCATATTGAAAATATTAACCATGTGCTCTTTGAGGGTGATTTTCCTCACAAAGTATGGTCCTTTTTTGGCACTCTATTTGGTATTCCTCTTGGCAGATCTTGGATACAAAATTTTGGGACTTGGTTTAGGCGTACTAGCTCTTCTTCTCAGGTGGGTTTTATAGTTGGCATCTTTCCCATCATTGTTACTTGGCGTCTATAGAGGAGAAGATGCCTTGCTAGAATGGAAGGTATTCAGGAACCTCATGAAGTTGTTGTTTATTCTATTTGTGTGTGGCTTGGTTCCCTCTGTCATGCGGCAAAGAATCCTATGTGTTTGTCTCAACGGGATGATAAGATATTAGAGGCCTTGCGGATTAAACTGATTGTGACAAAAGCTCCTGGTGCAAATTGGTTAAGTGGATTAAGCCGTCGTCGGGATGGTACAAATTGAACACGGATGGTAGTAGTCTAGGAAACCCGGGACCCTGTGGCATCGGTGGGGTTATTCGGAATGATTCAGGTTGTCTTGTTAAGGCTCATGCCTCTCCTATTCGTTTTGGTTCCAACAACAAAGCAGAACTTCTGGCGCACCTTCAAGGTTTGAGAATATGCAATTCTTTTCATATTTATAATGTGATAATAGAAATGGATTCCATGGTGGGTATTTCTTGGTGGATGAGAGGGCGTTGTGGTGTGTGGTATCTTGAGGATTTCTGGGAAGAACTGATTGGGTTGAGTCGTACTCTTCATTGCCACTTTCAACACATGTTTCGTGAAAGTAATATGGTGGCGGATTGGTTAGCCAAGGAAGGGGCCTTAGGTGCTGATTTGGTTTATTCTAATAATTGTACTCTATCGTGGATTCTTCGTGGTTTGCTCCATTTGGACTTCTTAGGACTCCCGGCTCTAAGAGTTTAGTTTTTTTCTTTGGTATTGGTGGTTTTTTGTTTTCCTTTGTCTTTTCATAAGATTGTCATAGATTGTTTTTCTTGGTTGCGGTCCTGATGGATTTTCCCATGGGCATTTTCTTGTTACCACGGTATTCCTCCACCATAAGTGAGGACATTATTAATAAATTTGGAAGGAGATTACTATTGGACATGTGACTTTCTATTCTTCTTAAAAAAAAAAAAAAATTCAGCACACACATGTCATCGTTTTGCTTTGGTTTCATTATATGGTACAAGCATACTCACACACAACCTCCAAAACATCAACCTCACACACCCTATCCAAACCAATTAGCTCACTATCATAACTCGTTACAACAATGACAGCCCACAATCGTTGCAACCCAACACGACCCTCCATAAAACAAGCTCAACAATAACTCAAGATAACACCAAACAATTACAATTACTAGTCCAAACCGCTACACATCACAGTCTAGATAATCATATTTATCAACCCAAACAACCATTTATCAACTCCAATAGCAACTTATACATCCACCATAACCAATGTCAAAACTCAAACAATCAATATTTCAACCTAAAATAGCAAACCATTCCACCCAAACAGCAACTCAAACATTCACAATTCACACATGTCCAACACAAATAGCCCACCAAGAATTTACACCGTTTAAATATTCTATTGTACAAATAGAGGCCAATTCATCTCAAATGAACAAATCATGTCTCAAGATTAATAGTGGAAAACGAGATTCACTCGAGAAAATACCTAATTTTTTGTAGCCAATACAACGAACTCATTAGCGAGAAGTTGTCCAAGACTTGATTTCCATGCTTTTTGCAGCTAGAGATTGACTTTGATGGCCTATGTTAGTCACGACTCAAAACCAAAATAAAGGGCGTCTGCAGAAGTGAGGACCCGAGGGTTATCACGTGGACAATGTGTGACAGATCAATTTATTCAAGGGAAAAACAATTACCAACAAAGATAGCAAGGGAAATTTTACTGGTGTGAAGCTGGTGCCCCAAGGAGAGGGAGAAACAGAGAGGCGTTGGCGACGAACCCACCAACTATGGTGTCGGCACTTGTTGTTCAATATCATTCCTATGAGGAGGCTCAATGGCGGCAAAAAAAAATCAGAGAATGGCCAGCGGATCGCAGCCCCAAATCGCAACAAAGAAAACCTGAGAGAGAGAGAGAGAGAGAGAGAGAGAGAGAGAGAGAGAGAGAGAGAGAGAGAGAATGGTTTGTTGAGAGAGGGATATGGGAGAATCAAATGAGTGAGTGGTGTGGGGAGAGGAAGTATCGGAGAGGAGAGGTGTCAGGGAGGAATTGGAAACTAGAGGAAGAAACCGTCAGGGGCATTGGGTAAGAGAGGGGAAAGAAGAGAAGGAATTTTTATAAAGGGGATGAAGGACTTTCCGAACGACGCAGTTTGGTCCTCAGCAGTTGGGCACCTCGGGGGCCTGGGCCAGGTCTTGGCTTGGGGTATTACATTCCTGCCCCCTTCCACCCTAATAAAAATTTCATCCTTGAAATTTACTGTTATCTGTAATCCCACATGATGTGTTCGAGTCCCTACGACAACAAGATCGAAATTGTACCTCAAGTAAAGGCTACACACTTACCTGTCACATCCAAACCACGCCTATTTTAATTCTCAATCATTATTGTCGAACCAAAAATTTTAAGGTTTTAACTTTCCGCTATTCTCGCCTGGTACCTTACATACCTCCCAATTCATGCACCTAGTATCAATCGTCATACACCCCAGGATGATGGTCTTTTTCATCCTTATTTGTAACCAATACACTTTCTCATCAACCCAACCTTTCAACTCCTAAGGTATGAAATTTAGCATAATCGGTTGAAATGAAAGAATGGTAGCCCCAAAATCAAATACAACATTAGTTTTCTAGAAATAAAGGGGTAGAGTACCTGTATTGTGTTGGACTCAAGCTGACACTGTATTGTGTTGATTCTTGCCCCGTGCTGCTGAAACAGTCCTCTGAGGAGGGTTGGGATTCAAACTATCGTTTGATTGCCTAGGACAATCTCTAACAAGGTGGCTATTCTTACCACATCGAAAACATAGTCTAGTTTCCCTTCTACATTCCCCAAAGTGTACTCAATTGCATGACTTGCAGGGGTTATTTCGTTGATTGTCCTGGACCTGTCTCTGACCCGAGTTGTTTGTTATATTCCTCCTCTTTCTATGGTCCTCGATTCTTGCTAGAGAGGAACTCCAATGGCGTCGACCTCTTCATCTGCTCCTGAAGTTCAGCGCTTATCTTGAGGCTTCGCTCGAGTATTGTGGCCTTATCCACTAACTTTGAAAATTTTTGGATCTGAAGGGCCGCTACTTGCTCATATATCCGGTTATTCAGGCCCTCCTCAAACTTTCAGGTCTTTTTTTCCTCATCAGGGATCAAGTATGAGGCAAAGCGCGATAGTTCAACAAATTTGGCTGCATATTGGTGTACCATCATAATTCCCTACACTAAGTTGGCAAACTCCCTGGCCCTAGCGTCCCTGATCGATCTTGGAAAGAAGCGATCAAAGAAAAGTTGTCTAAAGTGGGGCCAGCTTGCAACTCCCCTCCCATCAACTTTTGTGATGGTTCTCTCTGATACCCACCATCTCTTAGCCTATCTTGTTAGCTTGAAGGCAGTGTACAGTACCTTCTGTTGATTAGTGTAGTTTAGGATGCAAAGTATTTCTTCGATGTCTTGGATCCAATCCTCTGCTAGGGTCGGGTCACCTTGCGCATCAAAAGTGGGAGGGTGCATCTGATTAAACTGCTCTACAGTGCATCCACCCTCTTCATTAGTTGCATTCGGGTCTGCAAGATTCCTAACACAGTGACGAACTACCATCCTGGAAGACTCATATTTGGTTAAACATTTCAAGGAGGGTATTAAAAATAATTATTTAAATGTAAATGTAACTACTAAATAATATATGCATGCAACAAATCGGAACGTTTTTATCTTACTCATACTTTCCTTTATACTAAACCAGATTTAGGTAACCATGCTCCTCAATAGTTTGTTACACATTAGAATTCACAGCTGATAATCTTAACTCGCTATCAAGACAAACTTACATTCTTGAATAGAATCTAAACCACTATTGGTCATTTCATACCATATAATTTACCCACTGAAGCCTAGTTTTCATACCAGCCTATGTATCACTTTCCAATTTGAATCACAAATTCTCATCTAAAGCCTCGAATGTGACAAAACCAATTCTCAAAATTCACAAAGTCTAACACCTCGAATTTCATAGAATATATTCTCAAAACCTACAGATTCTGAAAACCTTCAATATCCACATGATCATTCTTATAGTCCTCTAATTCCTACATTTCCAATATGAAAGTTACTCCCTCAAACCCACAGATATCCAAACCTCATATGTTTATAGTCTGCAGAACCTCAAACCTGACTTTGATACCAACTGTAACGCCCCGAAC
Source organism: Pterocarya stenoptera (assembly GCA_003123785.1). Classification (NCBI taxonomy): domain Eukaryota; kingdom Viridiplantae; phylum Streptophyta; class Magnoliopsida; order Fagales; family Juglandaceae; genus Pterocarya; species Pterocarya stenoptera. The sequence continues at coordinate 100,316 of QEOT01000830.1, read as the reverse complement.
CTGGAGAGGTCGAAGAGTTACTACCTGTCGCCTTATAAGAGCATCTTTCACAATACAAATGGATATTCCAAAAGACTCCATAAACATAACCTCATTTATTCTCAAAAGAACTCCATAAATATAAATTCCTTTCTTTCCACCGAATATACATGTATCTCTCTCTATATGGTCATCAAAATAATAATCTAACAAATAAATCCACTCCTTAAGACTTAATCAAAGTGTCAACTTTCCAATAAAACTAAATCGATAAAACAAATCAATCTACTAGATAGTAGTCTCCGAAAATCTCAGTACTTATCCCCTACACACAACAATCTTGTTCCTCCTTTCATTCCTGATCCTTAGTCGACACATTCACGTCATCTAAAAATATTGTGGAGATAAGTGGTAAGTTATCAACAACTCAGTATGCAAAGAACATATACTAATATGTAAACATGAGCCCCTTTTCACAAAGTTTAGAAAGCAGAACAAAGCATTTTAGTTTAAAATGCAGATCCAAAAACAAGTTATCAGAATATGTGATGATCCAAACTTTGCGTAAGCATGGCCCATAGATTTTATGCTTAGTAGTTGTGACTTCTTTGGGAGCCTTAGTTATTTTTAGAAAGCTTTAGAATTCTTGAATGGTAATTGAGCCTAAGAGAGGACTAACGCAAGAAAGCCTTGTGAGAATTGGTCTTGTTTAGAAACTTAGGCCTAATGGCTTGAGGCCCATCACCCAGATTTTTAGTCACAAGTGCTATGTGGCATGTAAGTAATGTATCATGAATCTAGACCTGATAATGGGTTAAGGGAGACATAGAAGTGTAGGAAAATGCCAAGGGTTGGCTTACACGCCTATCTTAAAAAAGTTGCCACTTGTCATTGTGTAAGAAACTTTCTAGATGATTCAAGGGACAAAAGGAACCTAGAGGAGACCAAAGGATTTTCGGCTAGACCCAAATTCCCACATGTTTAGACCCTTTGTCTTGCCCAATTCGAGTTCCAAGGAAGATATCTTGGAAAGAAAAGCTTAGGGAAGTGAAATAGGGCTTTTCCTAGGAGTTTTGTATGGGAAACCGAATGGAGGCTTATGGGATTTTGAAATCGAGTCAAATGATGCCAAGTGTCAAGCATGAATGTAGTTTTTAGAAGGATATGTGAAGAGACATTTGGATGGAAGGACAAGAATACCCTTAGAAATTTGGCTAACACACTTCCAAGCACTATGTTCATTTGCCACTTGTCACTTAGGTTGTTTTTGGACCAATGGAACATGAAAGGTCACCTAAGGAAGGAGTATTGAAAGATAAAACATCATCTTGGGAAAGGAAGAAGGAGGTGGATGGCTATGCCATGTCACATGTCTTTTGCCACTTGTCATCCATGCAAAAGGTTACTTGTTTGGGAAAAGGAAGAGTTATATGATGTTTTACCATGTTACTCTTAGAAGAAATACTCAATTGTTTGAAGAAAGGAGGGGCATAAGAGGAAAGGAAGAGGAATTCGGCCAAGGGAGAGGAACCCTACACGCCAATCCCAAAAAGTGCACCTTCCCAATGCAATCCACATAGGAAATTTCAAGAGGTGTTTTGGCCAAAGTGAAGGGAGGAAAAAAAATCAATGCCACTTGTCTTACATGCATTGGATTTCAACCACCAATAAGGGAATGAGTAGTTTTCTATAAAAGAGGAGGAAGAACACACGCCCAAGGGCTTCTTTCTTTTGCAAAATTCAAAATTTTCATCCTCTTACCCTCTCCATACAACTCTCTCATATTTTCTTGAAGAATCTCTCACTTTCTTATATTTTCTCCTCAACCAAACACGAAGATTTTCTTATCTCAAGAGGAGATTTCGGCACACTAAGTCTAGTCAAGGTAAGATTGCGGTTTTCCTTCTAAACTTCACACACGCATCACTTGCTCAACCCGAAAATGAGATTAAAATCTCATTTGGACCATGTGAAAGATAGAGCACACACTTTTCTTGTGATTTCTTGAAGATGGTTTAAGGTTCTTAGGAAACCTTTGGAGCCGAATAGAGAGAAGAGTTTATCCACTATGTTTTTCAGCCACTACTCATATCTTTGGTTATTTTAGGGTTTGTTTTACTTTAAGAGTGAAAGGAAGAAGCTTTTACCCAAAAAACCCTAAAACCCGAATAAATATAGACAAGTATTGCCCTAGAAATATACACATACACTCAAGAACACGAAGTGAGGTTTTTAGTTGCTTTTCTAATGAGGAACGTTAGGATTTACAGCTTGCTAATATTGCTATACGCGGATTTTTTGTAAGTATACACTCAACCTATATTGGTTAACACTTGTATATGATTGCATAGATCTTTTCATTTCCATGTTTGTGTTATTGGTTATTTCTGGTTTGATTGTTTGATTATGTTAATATGATCTTGTATCAATCTATAGAATGAATTATATGTTTGAAATTTGTGATGAAAATGCCATGAAATGCTTGTATATGTTTCATTTTTCATATGTTCAAGATTGATGGACTAGGTAACATGATGTTTCGGCCATAACATGTATTGTATGTTTCAGATCTTAGCTAAATGTCTTGATTTCATGTTTGCTTTTACTATACTTTGATTCCTATGTTATATGCTTGAAGTTTGGAACATGTTTAAGTGACGAATCTCATGATTTTTACCCCTAAGTGTTTCGGCCTAAGCATGTTCCCATGGTTTCATGAATAAGTTTGATGTTTCATGTGTTCCATGGAATCATGCTATGAATTGAACATGTCATGCTTGGTTATTTCACGCATGACATTTCATATGTCACATGTCAAAGTATAAGTACGTATGTCTTAAATTCCATGTCTCATGCATTTGGGGAAATGTTTTCCAAAGAAAGTGGTTCTTTTTAAAGCAAAGAGTCAAAATGTTTTATCACGACCCCAAGTGCTAGGACGGGGGATTGTCCTAGTGGAACTCCTCTGTTCACTCTAGAGTGCTTAAGAATGGAGTGGTAATCCCTAGGTCGACAAAGAATAGTCGACGAGTCTCAAATGGATTCTTTTCAAAGAATGCCGGAACAAGAAAGCACCTAATGCTAGTGGGTGCATAAGGCATGTAATTCGATGAAGTAAGGTCGAGTTATTATGATTCTCTGTGTATCTCGTACTGTAGGGATGGTGGTAGAGTCTCGGCTGCGATTCTCACCTACAGATCGTTAATAGTACAATGACTAGCGGGAACATGCGGTGCAAGGATGGGAGCCATGTTATATCCACCCTATGAATAAAAATAAGAGCTCAAGTGATGAGGATCACTCGATACAAATATTGTGATATGTTTCTAGAAAGAAAAGTTTCTGATTAGGAATCGACATGAAAAAGGAAAGTTAAGAAAAGTTTTTTGAAAATGTCAAAGCCTCTGTTCAAGTCTTTTGAAAATGATCAAATGCATATGTCAAGTTTCTATTCAAAGTCAAGTACATGTTTTATGCACGCATTTCATGATGTACCTCACATATGCTTGCTTTAATTAATGTATGTTGTGTGATTACTTGCTAAAATTTCTCGAAATCTCATTGTGGTAGTTTACACTACCATTCCCCAAACCGGAATGGTAGAAGTTGTTATAGGTACCCCAGATTCTTAGGAATCATGAATATTGTTGATACCACAACAAGGGACGAGTATTCTATTCAGGCTCATTCTGACTTTTTAAACTTCGATAGACTAGTAGATCGGATGTCCGCTTATCTTGGGCAATCCTCGAAGCCCTTACATGACCCAAAGTAGCTAAGGAATTAAAGTTTTCTTCGCCTGGATGATAGAAGTCTCATGGAGTCTTTGGTGCTTGGCTCTTGATGGGACTTTAACAATGAAGGAAAAATGATCTTAGTTGTTTTGGTGAAGAAGAAGAAGAAGAAGAAGAAGAAGAAAGAACTTATGGTTTTTAGGCCTTATCTTTTGAGAAACAATATTTGAAATGGTCCCGTGTGTTTTGGGAGACAAAACTTTAATACTTGATATTTTGGGATATTTTGTCTTATGCTAAATTATTATGGTCATGGACAAAGTGTTAATACTTTTTTTATTAGTTGGTACCATGTACTTTGCAATTGTTGTTTGAGTTGCTTAGAATATCCGACCTTTATATATTTACTGCTGCAACGATATTGCATACTGCTAGTGTACTTAGGTGCATAGTATATTATCTGTCATGTACGAGGGGTATGTAGTCTTGTGTTACATGTCCCAGCATTTCAGTCACCGCCCAATCCCAAGCGAAGGCTGGGGGCGCCACAGAATATCAGAGCAGCAGATCAAAATATTCAAATTAAAAAATGTCCTTTGGCATAACTTGACTGAACATTATCATCTTATCATATCTTATCATATCGTATCAAATCATATCATGTCGCATCATATCAGAACAAAGACCACTATGATATCCCATGGCGGGGCCAGAGGCCACTATTATATCCTGTGGCACTCCCATAGGTCACTATTATATCCCGTGACATGGTCAAATGTCACTATTATATCCCGTGACAGGGCCAGAGGTCATTATTATGTCCCGTAACAGGGCCAGAGGCCACTATTATCACCCATGACAAACCAATATATCAGAGCAAAACAGAATTAGAATCATCGGATCATAGATAGAAACAGAATTAGAAAGTCATGCCAAAGGTCTTTCAGATGAATATCATATCAAATATAGTGCTGCACATATTCATATCATTTTCATATGACCAAAAACAGATCAAAAAACATTTTTGTATAACATGCACAAAAATTCTCAGATTTCATATTTGCTCTTTTGCACATTAGTAAAACGTGTCAAATATTGCTCACTAACTCTTGCAAAGAGTTACTAAAGCTTTTGACTTGAGCTCTATCAATGTCACAACCTAAACAGAAATTTATTCACTAAAGTGTTAATTCTCCACATAAAAACAAATTCAATAAAACTAACTAAATTCTATGATTCAATTTAGCACACACATGTCATCGTTTTGCTTTGGTTTCATTACATGGTAGAAGCATACTCACACACAAGCTCCAAAACATTAACACCACCTGCCCTGTCCAAACCAATCAGCTCACTATCATAACCCGTTACAACAATGACAGCCCACAATCGTTGCAACCTAACACGACCCTCCATAAAACAAGCTCAACAATAACTCAAGTTACCACCAAACAATTACCATTACTAGTCCAAACCGCTACACATCACAGTCTAGATAATCATATTTATCAATCCAAACAACCATTTATCAATTCCAATAACAACTTATACATCCACCATAACCAACGTCAAAACTCAGACCATCAATATTAAAACCCCAAATAGCCAACCATTCCACCCAAACAGCAACTCAAACATTCACAATTCACACATGTCCAACACAAACAACCCACCAAGAATATACACCGAAATATTCTACTGTACAAATAGAGGCCAATTCATCTCAAATCAACAAATCATGTCTCGAGATTAATAGTGGGAAAACGAGATTCACTCGAGAAAAACACCTAATTCTGTGTAGCCGATACAATGAACTCACTAGCGAGAAAATGTTGAGGACTTGATTTCAATGCTTTTGGCAGCTAGAGATTGACTTCGATGGCCTATGCTAGTCACTGTTCAAAACCAAAATAAAGGGTGTCTGTGGAAGTGAGGACCTGAGGGTTATCAAGTGGACAATGTTTGACAGAGCAATTTATTCAAGGGAAAAAAATTACCAATTGAGAAAGCACGGGAAATTTTACTGGCGTGAAGCTTGTGCACCGAGGGAAGGGGGAAATAGAGAGGAATTTGCAATGAACCCACTGACTGCAGTGTTGGAACCCATTTTTCAATATTGTTCCAGTGAGGAGGCTCGATGGTGGCAAAAAAATCAGAGAAGGGCCAATGGATCGCAGCCCCAATCTGCAACAAGGAAAACCGAAAGAGGGAGAGAGAGCTGGAGAATGGTTTGTTGACAGAGGGATATGGGAGGAAAAAAATGAGTGACTGGCGTGGGTGAGTGGGGAGAGGAAGTATCGGAGAGGAGAGGTGACAGGGAGGAACTAGAAATGGGAGGAAGAAACCATCAGGGGAATTGGGTAAGAGAAGAAATTTTTATGAGAATAATTCTGGGTGCAGTCCAAAATAAAGCCTCCCCAGGCACGACTAAATGAAACGGAGAGTTTTAATTAGTTAAACGTTACCGTTTCAATACCTCCCCAAAGAATTGCTACGTCTCATCTCCCCCAAACCCTCCCTCCCTTCCTCCCCAAAATGACTTGACCCTCTCTCACTGCTCGAAGGTGGGCTCTCTCTCTCTCTCTCTAGTAGTTCTACTGGAACCTAACTCCTCTAAATTAGGAATAATCGAAATCCATAGCATTGATGAAAGCGATGTGCAAGTGGGCTCTCTCTCTCTCTCTCTCTCTCAAATCTGGTATTTCTTCTTTCTAAGTTTGATTTCAGAGTTAAAATCTTTTTGTATTTGATTTTGATTTTGATTAGGAGCAAAAGAGCTTTCTGCACATTGACTGGGCACTCAAACGAAAAGAAAATGGGAAAGGAAAAGGTGGGATACCTCCCTACCGAAATGGAAGTAAAAAATTGTTTATGTTGAGAAGTTAGAGGACGGAATCTCATTGTAACACCCCGGTTTTTACGTGCTTTTTATTGAAGGGCTTTTTAATTTAATATTTATTTTTGAGCCGTTTAATTTAATTTAAACGTGTTTAAGAGAGATTAGTTTAATGTGCTTTTATGATTTTAATTGGTGTTCTACGATTTAATTTCCGTTTATTTTAAAGTATGTTTATTACTAGAGTTTAATATTTTATTTTAATTAGTTTTGAGTTTGTTTTGATTTATTTAATTTACTGGTTTAAAAATAGTGTTTTTGAGGATCAGTTGTGACTCGAAAGTGGTGAGGATTGGACCTCATTTCTTTTCCCCTTTCTTTTTCTTCTTTCCTTTTTCTTTCCTTCCTTTTCTTTCTTTCTTTCCGTTCGGCCCATTCCCGCGCGACACCGTTTCTCTCTCTCTCTCTCTCTCTCTCTCCTCTTTCACGTGCGATCGGTTTCTTCTTCACCGTCGCCGTTGCCAGCCACCGTGGTCGACACCGCCGGTGCCGTTCGGTCCCTCAGCCACCGGCGACCTCACCCATAAGTTTTCAGGCCACCTAACGCTGCCGTTAGCCGCCGTGAGCCGTGCGAAGCCTACGGCTTCTCCTCGCCGTTCCGCCGCCGTCCGGCCACCTTTGGCCACCAAATTTCTACCACTTCATCACCGGCCCTCCAAAAATCTTTTCCACCCAAACCCGGCCCCGATCCGTCGTCGGAGCCGCCCGTGCGAGCTCCACTTCCGATTTGATATTCACGGCCGTAAACCACCCATTTCCGCCGCCACCCACGGCCAACCTTCGATACCATTAGCTTCACCGACCTCAGTAGGCCCTACCCTATCAATTTCAAGTCTTCGTTTGACTCCGTTGAAATTTGGGTTTACAGTGTATTCGGCCACAGTGTTTTTACACTGTGGAGTTGCTGTTTTGGTGCTTCCAGTTCCTCCGTGATCCTCCTAAAATTATTATCAAGCGCTGTAAGTATTTCTCCAAAAGAATTTTAAGATTTAAATATATTTTTGCAATGACCTGTTTTACAAATTGTGAATTGGTTATCTGATAGACTGTGTTGGTTATTGGAAAATTGTTGGTAACTGTTGGTTATTGGTAACTGGTCATTTTCATGGCATTGTGCACGCATGCGTGGGTGTGTACATTTGTGGAAATTGTGTTTTGTAAAAAAAGGCTTTTCGGGTGTGTGTGTATCACCCCCAAGCCGAGATGGGTTATTATCTCGGTGGAGCTCCTCTGGGCACTCGGGAGCGGAATGTACTGAGTGTCGTCCCCTGGAGCTGTTGCTCGGGACTTGGACGAGATGGTAGCGCTCTCGATCCGACTCCGTGATCTCTCGTGCTGGCGGAGATCAGAGGATGCTTGGCTATGTACGCGGTGGGCGCGGAACTGGGCATCACTCGTATTGTATCACTCGCATGGTCGCTACCTGTGGGGTGACGAAGGGAGCCAGGGTATGTGGATGGTCCCTAGGGGAGGCCATGGTGCATACGGGATAAAATTGGAATTAAAGTAACTATTCCTGGTTATTAATTGTGCCAAATGGTGATTTTTGGCGTGTGTGGGAAAAGAAACTTGTGATTTTCGAGAAATGGTGTTTTTCTCGGGTTTTGCACTTGGGTCATCATGTGCATGCATAGTGGTTGTTGTATTCTTATATTTGTTATCTTGGAGTATTTTTGGGTTTTACTTACCTGTGGTACCATTTATTGGTACTGCAGATTTTGACGCAGGTTTTGAAGAGGTTGAGCCCGAAGATGCGGCTCCACCTGAGGAGTAGGGACATTTGGCTATATTCTATGTTGTATTTGTATTTTTATTTGAGGTTGTTTTATGAACAAGAAAATTGTATTATGTTGACTTGTGGATTTCTGTATTATTTTTGTATTGTATTAAATTCTGGTACTTAGTTATCTGACCTAATCTTTCCGCTGCATTTTATTTTGTACACGTGTTGCATTTCACACACTCGGCACGTGTCGTTGGGGTGCGTGACCGTGTTGTCATCATCCCGGGTGTCTCGATTTCTGTGCTTGTCCGTACATGGAAGTTGGGGGCGCCACACTCATAATCATACACTTGGAAGGACTTTAAAAGTTGAATCAGCGAGGGGAACTTGTTGCTTTTGCCTTCTTTTCTTATCCTTAAAATTTTAAAATGCAAAATAAATATGATAGTTGGCCTAAAAGAAATAAAGTGAGGCTTGTTCACATACCACAGAATCTCAGAAAAAGCTTGGGATATTTGAATGCTTCAGAAGTGAAGGAGAAGTGGTCGAAGATGGTGGAGGAGAAGTTGACGTCAACTGGAGGGTTCTGAGATGTCTATCGGGAGAGATAATTGCTGAATCCTTGAGGAAATTTACTGAAACAGCAGTTTTGATATTTCACATCAATTTGAGATGAATTTACTTAAAACCAAGTCGTTCGTACGCAGTCCTCCCAACGTGGACTGTACCTAGCAGTGCTCTTTTTATAAAGGGGATGAAGGACTTACTGAACGACGGCATTTGGCCCATAGTAGCTGAGTACCTCGTGGGCCTGGGCCTGGTCTGGGCTTGGGGAATTACACTCTCTCGTCGTGGGCGGTAGCCAACGGCCCTAGGGGCCAATCCGCCCTCTGACATCGTGACAGGGCGAGAGGCCCAACTCTCCCCTGCCCACGTGGGGTGGGGGCTGGGGCTGCCCACCCCGGAGGTACAGGTAGCACCCTATTTGTGACCTAAGTAGTAAGGATGAATCAATGCTGCATCTGCAATGCGCCCTTGTGGTACCCATTTTTCCCAAACATGTCTTTCAACTATACATGAATTAAATATATAAAACCACAGATTTTTGAAAAGAAAAGGTGAGCTTACGTATAAGATTTCCAGAAATAGAAGAAGATCGGACCCCCTTTTCTCAAACATGTCTGTCATTGTTTGTCGCATCTTGAACCATGTTTTGTGTTTAGGGTGGGTTTGGATGTTGAAGTGAGTTGAGTTGAGTTGAGTTGAGATGATAAAATATTGTTAGAATATTATTTTTTAATATTAAAGTTATTTTGGGATTTGAAAAAGTTGAATTGTTTATTATATTTTGTATTGGGATTTGAAAAAGGTGTAATGATGAGTTGAGATGAGTTGAGATGAGTTGGGATGAGTTGTACATCCAAACGAAGCTAGTCGGGGCAAGTTGACTTGCGCTAGCCTGCTGGAAGACTTTCTTTCTGTTTTGCCGATTCTATCTCGGGCTTTCCGTACAAAACTCCAAATTGGACTCCATGAGAAGCCGTGTTTCACGAGCAGCAAAGTTTGAAAATACTCTTTCATACGGTGCAGACTCTCTCTCTCTCTGTGCATATTACATATTATATATAGAGTAAACTAAATCAAAGTTGCACTCGCACCGCTTCTAAAACTCTGTTTCCGCTCTGAAGTCATGGCCCCCATGACCCACGTCTTTGCGCTTTCTATCCTCTCTCTTTTAGCCTGCTTTTCTAATGCGCAACTTTCTCCCAACTTCTATGGAACCACTTGCCCTAATCTAGCAACTATCGTGCGAGATGGCATGAGGCAAGCTGTCAATAAGGAGGCACGTATCGGTGCCTCCATTCTTCGCTTGTTCTTCCATGACTGCTTTGTAAATGTGAGCATTTATGTTCCTTTTTTGTCTGAAACAAGTTGAGTTACTTGTTTATGTCAGATATGAATAGTAGCTAGCTCAAAGTTAATGCATAATTTTCTTTGAATGGATCAAGTGCTAATTTCCAGTACCTTCTTCCGTAGCTTTCTTCGCTTGACGTTGGTTTTCTTTGGAATGCTGTAGGGCTGCGATGCATCGATACTACTGGACGACATGGCCACCTTCACAGGTGAAAAGAATGCATTCCCTAATAGGAATTCAGTAAGGGGTTTCGAAGTTATTGACACCATTAAAACTCGCGTGGAAGCTACCTGCAATGCTACTGTATCATGTGCTGATATTTTGGCACTTGCAACACGAGAGGGTGTGGTCTTGGTTAGTAGCATTCCTCTTCATTTTCTTTTAAATCGGTTTCTTAGATGATTTGGACACATTAATTAAAATTTACCCAACAATTGTTTTGGATGTGTATATATTATATACATATATATATATACATATACATACACCAACTTTGCAGAATCGCATGGTGTGTGCGTGTATTTATATATACGCACATTCATAGGAAACTAAGCTCGTACCCATATTATAACATACGCGGCTCGACGTGTGCTACGATTTGTTCGGAAAAAGTGCTTTTTAAGTGCATGGATAATCAAAATTAACCCGTTTCTCTTTCTACTTTTAGCTTGGAGGACCTTCATGGACAGTACGGCTGGGGCGTAGAGATGCGAGGACAGCCAGCCAGAGTGCAGCCAACAGCCAACTTCCTTCCCCATTCGCGGACCTTGCAACCCTTACCTCCATGTTCACCGCCAAAGGCCTCAGTGCCCGTGACATGACAGCTCTCTCCGGTGGCCACACAATAGGACTAGCTCGATGCAGCACGTTCCGGACCCGCATATACAACGAGACTAACATCGACCCGAACTTTGCCACTGCTCGTAGGGCCAATTGTCCCTTCTCCGGCGGTGATGATAATTTGGCCCCACTCGACACACGGAGCAGCTCGAACCGTTTTCATAACAGCTACTACAAGGAGCTTGTGGCTCGACGTGGGCTTCTTCATTCGGACCAAGTGCTCTTTAATGGTGGCTCCCAAGATGCATTGGTCAGGAGGTATAGTGTTAACAATGAAGCCTTTGCTAGTGATTTTGCTGCTGCCATGGTGAAGATGGGCAATATTAGTCCACTCACAGGGACAGATGGGGAGATTAGAAGGAACTGCAGGGTGGTGAACTGAGGCTGTCATTAGCTTTTATGTGTCGCTGCCATGATATTTAACCGAATATGTTTCCTGGAATGGAGTTTTGAAAGGGTTTTGGTCAACAAGCAACATGCATGGCCTTAACTCTATTTAATTTCATCTTCGTAACTCAGCCCCCAAAAATAAAAATCAATAAGTTTTTAAAGAGACGTGTCATGAAATGCTATTCTTTAGCTTGAATTTTGTTGTTTTGGATCATACAAATTGATGTGCATGATATCTTAAATTGTTTAATGAGTCAACTACGTAAATTAAAAAATCACTTAAAATGTGATATGCACTATAAATGTTATGAGTTTGATGATAAATTCAGGATGAAGAGCAACATAAAAGGGAAAAGGATTTCCTCATATTCTTCTTCGAATTTGATTACCACAAATTGAAAAGAGAAACAAATGAAATGAGCCTTGCAATGTGTGTTGATGCTCAATTGTTTTATCATGTAACACCATGTTTCCCAAGGTTAAGATTAATGATGTAGATTTTAATTTAGAAAACATAATGGACCGATTGCTACTGGTTTTTAAAAATTACTTGCTTAAGAGATAGGAATAAAAGGTTCTATCACATAAATAAAACGTACTTTATTGAAATTTAGTACATGTTTAAGATTGTGGTGAGAAATCTAGCTTATAGCTTTAGGGTTTATAACTTATAGCTTAAGTAATAAGTTATACTATTAAAAAATTATTTACTGTTTGGTAACTATATGTTTAAAACACTTTCAAATATGTTACATTTGTTTGGAAACAAATTAAAAAGTGCTTCATGAGGTAGAAATGAAGATTATTTGCTTTTTTTAAAGATTATAACCATATCCTTAAAAGTTTAAAAATTGTAATTATCTGAAAGTTTTATGAGTATTTTCGCCCATTGACAATCTTTTAAAAATCTCAACTACATTCCAGATTATCCGAAAAAACACGTTTGAGGAAAAAATACTTTTTAGTTTTTTTGAGATTAAAAAGTACTTTAATATGTAACACCAAAACAACTTAATTTTTCTATTAAAGAACTTTTAAGACTATTTAAGCACTTTTAAAACTTCTAACGGAACCCAACAGGCCCCTTAGAGCATTGGCAATGGCCTAGCCATTTGCCAATGCAAGTCTAAATTAAAGAGAAATGTCCAACAAAACCCTTACATTGGCCTAGTTAAATTGAAGTAAATAGCTAAACGAGCTACAGTAAATGTTAGAAGCTCTCTATACCTGGCGAGCTACTGTAGCGAGTCCAAATAATTTTTTTATCATTTTTCTTCCTCCCGCTTATTTTTCCCTCAGTTTTGTTCTTGCCTTCATCCTGAAACCCTCTCTTCTCCCGAAACTCCCTTCTCTCATTTCGCCCCTTTCTTCTTCAACCCACGACTGCTTTGCCCCGTTCTTCTTCAACCCACGACTGCTTCGCCCCTTTCTTCTTCAACCCAGCGCCATATTTGTTTCCTGCTGCCCCATTTCTTCCCCAATCCGTAGGCGTCCCCTTCTCCAGCCCCATTCTTCCTCAGCCCCATTCCAACGGTCACATTCTCCAGCCCTTGGCATCGTCTTCGTTTTCTCCAAGGTAAGTCTTTCTTCCATTTTCAGCTCTTCTCTCCCTCTTCTCCAATTCTCACTTTTACAAACTCCGTAAATCACCTGCGATGTGTATTATACCCAGGGCAAATAATTATCGTTTTGGTTTTGAGAAGGGAATCGTCCAGAAATATCTTCAATTTCCTCCACGAATCGGTTTGGATCTACCCTATACAGCAAATTTGGTTGTGCGATTTGGGTAAATGCACTGCTATATATTTTTTTTCTTTTGAGGATGAAATTGTATGTTGTATATTCATAGCTACGGATATGCTTGGTGTATAATATTTGCTAGACTTGTTTGGTATTTTATTGCATTTGATATTGGGTAGAAGATTCTCTAGCATCTCTGTTTTGGCATATTGGACTCGCAGTAATGATATGATTTGGGCATTTGGTATTTTTTTGTTTGTTTGTATAAGTTTATTAACTGATTGTTGAGGTTTTTTTTTTTTTATTGTTGAGGTTTTTTTAGATTGTTGAGGTATTTTTATTTTGTTTTCTACCCTTGTGCTGATTTGCATCATAAGTTAAGGCTTCAAAGTATATCCCCATGGTCCTCATCATATTGCTACTGATAGTCTGAAAATTTCATGGCATAAATTTAAAGGAGCTTGGTTTAGAACATTTAGTCACACTAGAAAGTCAATCTTGGAACTGTGGATAGATCAGTGACATTGTAACATGCTTCCCTTAAAAAAAAAAGACACATTATATTTTTTTACCAAGATTTTAAACTTCAACTCCCTACAAAGAAAAA
>QEOT01000830.1:47456-85867 GCA_003123785.1 Pterocarya stenoptera | reverse complement strand
TTCAAAAAAAGTTCAAAGAGGTGCATCTTTCACCGTTGAAGAGGATAACCTCCTCGTCTCAGCTTGGCTCAATATTAGCATTGATGCGATAAGGGGCACTGATCAAAAGTCCACTCAAATGTGGGAAAGAATTACCACATTTTATCATGAACATAAAAAATCCAACATTGCCAACCGTTCTGAGGGTTCTTTGATGAATCGGTGGTCCACGATTCAAAAAAGGACAAATAAGTTTTGTGCATTTTTAGCACAAGTAGAGTCATTGCACCCGAGTGGTGCAACGGAGCAAGACAAGGTATGTATCATTATGGAGCAAGATAAGGTATGTACCATCTTCTACCATTTATGCAATTTGTGATGGACTTATTTATGAACTAACAAATATTTTTCACCTTTGTAGATTGAGAAGGCAAATGTGTTATACAAAGAGATTTTGGGCTGTAATTTCACAATGGAGCACTGTTGGTGTCTTTGAGACACCAACCAAAATGGCAGCAACACATCTCCATTGTTGGTAAGAAGAGAAGGTCAACAGAAAAAGTGTGTGGTGAAGCGGTTGTTGACATAGCCGATGACGACGTGGAGGTTCTTGTTGAGAGACCTCCAGGCAAAAAAGCTGAGAAAGAAAGAGAGAGGAAGCGCAAATCGATGGAAGGCAACAATGGTGAGATCAAGAGCGCCTTAGCTAAAATGACCGAGGATAGAGTGACATCCATGCAAGAGCGTAGGAATTTTGTGTTGAAGGCAGACCTAGAAAAATCAGCAATATTTGAACTAAAGAAGATGAAGTTCGAGGCAAAGATGATGCTATTAGATCTAAGTGGCATGAATGCCATGCAGCAAAAATATTTCGGCCATATTCAACGCAGGATTTTTAAGGAATAGATGTCCCAATTCGGAGGTACATCTACATCTCCTTCGACACCTTATGAAAGTGTCTAACAAATAATATCCCATTGTGAAGAATGTTTAGTGGCTGCCCAGCCACATGTGGGCTGGAAAATGTGGCTGGGTAGCAACTAAATTAATAGACTATTGCGGACTGTTTAGTTAATTAGTGGACTATGTTTATATGGTAATTAATGGACTGTTTTGTGGACTGTTTAGTGGACTATTTTGTGGTAATTAGTGGAGTTTTTTTTGTATGATGGAGTATGATGGAGTTTTGTAATTAGTGGACTGTTTTCTGTATTTGTGGGCTGTTTTGTATGATGCAGTTTTTTGTAATTAGTGGATTGTTTCCTGTATTTGTGGACTGTAACAAACCTTGGACTGTACTATTTATTAGTGGACTGTTTTGTGGTAATTAGTGGACTGTTTTGGCTATTTGTGGTATGGACTGTTTTGTTTATTAGTGGACTGTTTTGTGGTAATTAGTGGACTGTTTTGGAGTAATTAGTGGACTGTTTTGGCTATTTGTGGACGGTTTAGTGGTAATTAGTGGATGGTTTTGGCTATTTGTGGACTGTATTATTACAATATGTTTTTCTCAGTTTTTTTTACAAATTTATAATAAAGCAAGGATTTCTTACTTTGGTGAAAATGTCCAATATTTTTCTAATATTTTATAAATTTAAATTTATGGTGACCATGTAAAAGAAAAGCATTTAGTAAGGATACATCAACGTGGATATATATATTGTTGGCATGCTTGTTGGCTTCAACCACAATTCTAAATGTAAATGTTGGGTAGAGGAAATGTTGATATGTTTGTATATGTGATTGTTGGTTGAATGGTTGGTAAAATATATTTATTGAATAATTTGGATGAGGGAAAAAATACTTGAATTTTTTTTAATAAAGTTTTTAATTAATATATGAAGTGTATTTGTAAAATATAAAAAAAAAAAAATTATTAAAAATAATAATATTTTATTATTATTTACACTTTAGGATAGCTAGTCCAATGTGGACTAACATTTTAGCTAATTCATATTATAGCTAAAACCCTCCATTCTAGCTAAAATTTAGACTTGGCAATGGCTAGCCATTGCCAATGCTCTTAAAGAGAAGTCAACAAAAGTACGTATTTACAATAGTTCAAATTCATGTGCTACAAAACTCAAGTAATACATCATAAAGGAAAATCTCAAAAGTCACTAAGCCTCTTATACCTCATCTCCCTAAGCCAAGTCCTTTTATGCAACATCATCATACAAATAGTCTTGGGACATACATATATTAAAACAAAGTGAGTTAAATACTCATTATGAAACTACAACGTCATAGAGTTAACAATATAAAAGATAGGTTTTTAGTCACATAAACACTCACAATCATCTACTGTCACGATCATCACATTCAATCTCATTATTATTTCACTACAGCAAATTTAAATTTTACTGAAAAAATTTGTTGGGGACCGGTCTTTTTCATCCCAAAAAGGGTACGAGTTAAAAACATCATTCAAACTCTCATTTTATCATTTGAGTGGGAGTATTAGGGATGAAATCATTCATTCCTAAAAGGGTTTGTTCTAAGACACATGCAAGAAATGGTTTCTGTTCAATGTTTTTTGTTCAAACAGAAAGTTTAGGCGTTTGAATGGAAAACTTTGTTTGAGCAAAATTTTAGGCATTCAAATGGAATTGTTTGATCGAACGGTAAACAGAAGTCATGTGAATGGAATAGTCCATTAGAACCGGGTTTTAAATGTTCGAACTAAATTGTTCGTTTTAATATAGAAACTCTGAATTGTGTGTGTGGTGAGTTGAAAATAATGGTTTAAATGGAATTATGTCACTTAGCTAGGTTGATGTGTTGATAATAAGTGAAGCATAAAGTCTCATTTTGATTATTAGAAATGGATTGTAATTAGTGCCATGAATCAAGCATGTAGTGTGGAGATAATACAAAGGCTATATAGGGCCATTGGAGGTGTATCATAAGCTGGGAATTTATACCTTGATGGACTTAATTGTCGTGGCTTTGAGGTTAATGGGTAGATGCATGTGTGATTGAAGAATGGAGGTTTGTTTAGGGAAATAGGGATGTTACCGATTGGTTATATAGGTTGTGTTTCATGGTTGGTCATCAGGTTGTGTTATATATATATATATTTGAGGTTATCCGTACGCCATGGTTCACTACAAGAAATTTGATTTTTAGGGACATGGTAAATTTCATCCCTAAAAGTAATTATTTAGGACGAAAATTATATTTCGTCCCAAAATATGGAAGCGGTTTCTTATGCTTACGAACAGACAAATATATGTTTGAACTAGACTTTTTGGAATGAAATATAGTGTCTCATAAAAGAAAACCGTTCAAACAAAATTGTAATTCACGTTCGAATGTTGACATAACTGCTCGAATAAAAATAATAGTGGTGGCGGAAAAGTATACACAATTGTGGTGGGTGAAAGTTACAAACCGTTCAAATGTAAGATTTAAACATTCGAACGATTATTTTTGTGGGAAATTATAAATAAATCTGGTGGGGCTGTTTCCTATACCGTTCGAATAGTCATTTTACATTCGGACGGATTGATGATAATCTCTTGATTATAATCGGATTCACATGATGATCTTGCCATGCTTACTTGTTTATGATATTTTCGGACATGCTAGGAGATAGTGGTTCAAGTTGTTGATTATAACATATTTTTATAAGTCTAAATGATTCGGGTTTAAACATTATTCTCCCTTTTTGGCATATGTGTTGAGTGCTTTGCCTAAGTTGTGAATTGAGTATTCGAATGTTCTAATATTTTCAAGCCATAACCAGAGATGTTCAAAGTTTGATTACATGATTACATGACTTACGACATTCACATGTTCATATGGTCCATGAAAAGAAAAGTGTTACAAGTCTCATGTCACATACATTTGGGTTGCAAATTGTTTTCATAGAAAAGAGTCTATACATGTTTTATCACGACCCCAAATGCTAGGACGGAAGAATGTCCTAATGGAATCCCTTTGTCCACTCTATAGTGTTTAAAATGGAGTAGTAGCCCCTAGGTAGACAAAGAACTGTCAATGGATCTCGTGTGACGCCTCCAAATTCCACTTGGAATTTGACGGAATTTGAAGCGTCGGGACATACAACACATGGTTACTAGCCTCCGTTCATGATAATTAAGGATGCAATGCACCTAGTATCCATCTAACAATATGTAATATTCGCAGTGGATAATTTTTTCTTGAGCAATACTATTCACCAAACTAAAGATATCTCAAATACTTTAAACATAATCTATAAACATTAAAGTGGTAGGCCTTCTTGATTACATCATGAGTCTAAAAGGTATATAATCATAAGAGTACTAGAGACTGAGCTCCTTAAGTACAAGTAGGAACAAAAGCAACTACTAGGCTAATCCATTGAGTAGCTCGTGCAACTCAGTCAAGGATGCCATAATACTAACGATAAATCAGAGCATTGAGGCTATGAGCTCCGCGTCATGCTATTGCTGTCTAATCGACCGTCTATAGTCGGTCAACCTCTGGTCCATCTCCTAATCTTGACACATGGTCTACCATTCTAAGGGGAATGGTAGTTGGGACTACCACAGTGAGATTTGATTATAAATCTCAACAAGTTAACAAATAACTTAACATACAGGTCAAAGATGCATGCATGACAGAAAAAGCATGAATGCATACATGATCATAAATAAGGTTGACTTGACTTGACATTTAACATGGCCTGAACTGACATGACTTGAACTTGAGCATAGACAAAACAAAAACTAAACTTGCATGATAGGAACTTAACTGAGACTTGACTTGACATGACATTAACTTGAACTTGAACTGACTTGGATATGAACTTAAACATGAACATGAACATAAACTGAACTTGAACTAAAGCTGAATATGAACTTAATGTAAATTGAAACATGAACTGAAAATGAACTTGAAACATGACTAAACGTGAACTTGAAACATGAATTGAACGTGTACTTGAACTTGAATAACATGAACTTAAACTTAACGTAACATGAACTTGAACTTGAATAACATGGGCTTGAACGTGAAATACAGGAACTTGGAATCTTGTTCAATAAACTGAACTTGAGCATGAACTTAAACATGAACTTGAACAATCATAATGATTTCGCCAGTTGTTTCCACAGGAATAGTGAACAATCAGAATATATCCGCCTAACATATTATGTCAGAGATACTCAAATAATCAGAATGATTATACCTTAGATGAGATACCCTAACAATCAGCGTTCGCATAAAAATATCTTTGCAAGTGCACAGAATCATAACAAGTACTAAAGTGTTTTAAAGAAAACGAATATCGAATCCACATAGAATAATTATGCTATTGAGTATTAAAATTGACTAAATTAATTACTATTTGGAAAATCAAAATTTGAAGGATGGATTATCTAAATTAAACTGAAGAAAATAGCATTAAAATTAAGATTTAAATATAATAAGAATAGATCTAGAGCGTTTGATTTCACCTAGCAAATCCCACAATTTATTCTTCCTTGTTATAGAATTCCAATTATCCCAAGTTGATGATAAAAATCCCTTAACTATTCAATATTTTCTCTCGATCAATACCAAAAATATCTCCAACCAATAACTCCATACTCTATGTGAATTTAACTAATTGGAGTCTCATTAAGTTCTTTGGATTTTTGTTGAAAATCACACTACTCGCGGTAAAGCATCTCTACTTTCGCTCAACTAATGATGTTTAATCCTAGAGCTTTAATCACAAGTCACCTATAAGTCTCACTGTGATTCAATAGATCGAACAATAGTTAGCTAGAAAATTGCAAGCATTAAGAACAAGGAATAAACACTCAATCATGGAAATATTGAAAATAAAATAACTTGGAATATAAATTGTGTGTTCAATGCTAGACAACATCAAAGCTCTAGAAAATAAAATTAGTTTATAATGAAATTAAAAAGAAAAACAATAAAATTGGTGTTCTTCGTTGGAGTTAGTTGATGAAGCATACGGCTTTCGCCTCTGCACCCTCCGATCCGCCTTTTTGAAAGAAACTCAAATAATAAACTCTGAACTATCGAAACCTAAACTCAGACTCTCTAAAACTCAAAACGACTCAGATTCAGACTCTCTCTATTCATCCCACAAGATAGGATTAAATAGATGTCAAAACTCAAATGCGAAAACAAGATAATTGTGGCTACAATCTAGCCTAAAAATATGGAAAATAGTTTCTAAAGATAGATGTTAACATAAAATAAAAAAAATAAAAAATAAATCTCAAGAATAACGGGATTATCTAAAATGGAAGATTCAGTGATCAACAGCAGATTGATCCTGGTCGGGAGACATTATCCCATCAAGTAGATGCCGTGTGCACTGAATATAACTGGCGTGGAAGTCTTAAATGAATAGACGTGGAAAGACTCCCGATTGGGATGATAGACCCCTCTCGCCAACCTACCAAGTGGTAAAGCTGCTCGCCTTTTGTCTCGTTGTTGTCCAAGATGTCCTTTAGGTTGGTCTTTTAAGTTGATCGTTTGGACGGACTAGTCGCCTAGAGCCTTGCGCCAAGTCTTCGTGCCTAGGAAGTAAATTATATCACTCAGCGCCTAACTCTTGTCGCCAATTCTGGTCGCCATTTGAGTCTCCTCGCCTACTGAGAGGAAAGTCTTCTGGCCTTTTGGGCGAGAGAAATCTCTTTGCTGCCCACGGGACAAGGCTCCTCGCCCAAATCTCCTTGGCTCTCTTCTAATCTCGTTACTCTCGTCGGTTTGGATCCGTAGTTTCTTCTTTTGTACCAAAATGCTCTCTTTTTGCATTAAATCTTCTCATTCTTTCAGATCCAAGAAAAAAAGAGAAGAATATATAGAAATAAAATAGAATTACAGGAAAACTGACACTTTTAATAAATAAAATAATGATAAAATCACATAAAAATAACACTTATCAATCAGAATGATTACGTCAGAAGTACCTAGTAATACTCTGACAATCAAAATGATTACACTAGAAGCATTTGAGTAGAGGTATTCTAACAATCAAAATGATTACACCGAAAGTACCTCCCATGAATTATAAATGGAGATGCTCGGACAATCATAGTGATTACATCACAAGTATCACAGGCATGACCAAATGAGAAAATACTATTTTAGAGACACTCTATACTCGAGACATGACTTGATGTGAAGCGAAATGACAGATGATATGACATATACGTGAGATGCATGACCTGATGTAACATGAAATAGATAAACAATACGTAACATAGCATAACATGTAACATATAACATTACGCAATATGGCATAACGTGTAACAGAAAACATTACGTGACATGGCATAACGTGCAATAGATAGCATTATGTGACATGGAATAACGTGTAATGAATAGCATTACATGACATGATATAACGTGTAACAGATAACAATTTTGTGGCAGAATATAATGTGTAACAAATGAATATCTCATGACAGAATATTATATGTGTAACAGATAAACGTGTAGTGACATGGTATGGCATGTCATATATAATAATATAAGTACATAACCAATAGTTCCGTTACCAACACCCATACACAGTAATCTGACAATAAGTTAGAAGTTAATTTACAGTGATCATCAAGTTATGAGGATTAAGCACGAAACACGAGAACTTGTAAGTAAAGATTCTAAAAGTTAGACACTTTATCACTAAGAATTAGAAACATGAAACAAATGCTAACTTAGAGTAAAATTAACATTTTACCCTTTACATGGGGAAAATAATCATTTTACCCCTAACTTAAGGATTTCACATCCTAACTCTAAAAATCACTAAAATTAACATTCCTCATGAAACTTTTGTCCTAAACTCAAATATAAACTCAAAAAAATTTACAACCAAACACAACTATGAGAAACACCATAGGGCTGAAACTATCAAAGGCCATTTCTCTTTGATTTTTGTTGCAATTTTACCCAACTCCAAAACTCATGATCAAACCGAAATATTGCAACAAAGATTCCCATATCCTAAGTTTTAAAAACATGGTTAAAACATCCAATAAAAATATTATACGTCACCTAATTACAAAACTCTTTAGTAAAAAAATTCAAACCTTTTAACTAAAATACAACTCTTGAATCTCAAGGTTTGACCTATTTCAAAATATCTCCAAGAACTTCAAAAATCTAAAAATTTCTTCTAACATGTTCATAATGCATTCCTAAGAACTAAAATGCTTTGAATCAACACATAAAAGTCACCAAAAAATCACAAAATAGCACATGGATCCTTGTGGATAGGGGTGAAAGCCAGTCGGTCCGGATAGGAGAAACCGACTGGATAGAACAGAAACTTGGACCGGTCAGTCTCGGTCCAAGGATTTCTTAACTTTCGATCTTCTATCCGATCCCGAGGTGGGGCTTCCTTAGACCGAACTGGACCGACCGAATTGGAAAAATATATATTTTTAATTTTGAAATATATTTTATATGATAATTGTATAATTAATTATTTAATTTTCATATAATTTATTATCATCGAACATATAAAATATTTTTTTAATGAGTTAGTTATATAATTCACATTAATAATTCACTTAATTTTAATTTAGCAATTTAAATAAATTTATTATTAATTTATTTGAAATAAAATAATAATAATAATAATTGGACCAGGCCGGAACAGATTGATAACTACCAGTCTAATCCGGTCCCTCTGGATGTTCGGTCCGGTCCGGTCTAGGAAAACTGATGGACCGAAAATTTATCACTCGAACTGGACCAGACCGACCAATTTACACCCCTTCTTGTGGAAATGATATTAGAGCGAAGTAGCACCTAAAGCTAATGGGTGCAACACATTGAAAATACGATTAAGGCAAAATATTCAAATTACCGTATCATATTGTATATTTGGTGAAGGCAAAATATGCGAATTGCCGCATAAGTTAAAAATTATGACGTAGTCATCACAGTCAAGTGGACCGTTGGATGATGCGGTAACTAGTGGGGAACTAACAGTGCATAGGGGAGTCGTGAGGTATCCAACTATATGTTATAAGGAATGAACAAGGCAATGGACTCAAAGATATATTACATGTATATTGATCAATATGAAAAGATGGAAAATATGTTTTATTTTTTTAAAGGTCAAAGTTGCATAAGATAAGTTTTATGTCAAGTACATGTTCATGCATTCATTTCATGATTTGCCTTTATATGCCTATGTTATCTATTGTATGTTGTGTGTTTACTTACTGAAATTTCTTGAAATCTTACTGTGGTAGTTTCCACTACAATTCCCAACCTGGAATGTAGAAGTTGTGGCAGGTACGCAAGATCTTATAAAGCAATGAATGAGATTAATAAGCTAATAGAGGACAAGTTTACGGTAAAGGCCCGTTATAAGGACATTCTAGAAGCCCTTAATAAGGATGACAACTGGACCAGGTTACCTGAGCCCGAAGAGGTCTCTAAGTTAAAGGAGCACATGAATTTTATGACAGGTTATCTTAAACAAGCTAGAGGTTGTTTTTTTTAGGAAAAGGAAGTCGCTTCTAGCTTGGGACTTCTTGAGCCAGAGCCGACAAGGAGAATTTTCTTGAGTGTATCTAGAGATAGGACCTTAGTGCTATTGAAGCTTCCCGTTTCTTAAATTATGATTTAATTTGGAGGTCCCTTTTGTTTTGGGAGATTTCAAAATAGTATCTATTGTGGAAATATCTTGAACAAGTGAAATCATTTTGGGATAATTAGTTATGGTACCATGCTATTTTACAATTGCTATAAATCTTAGATTTATACGAATTTTTTTGCTACGATTTATTGCATACTGCTAGAATATAATAGGTGCATTACATCCTAACTGTCATGTATGGGGGTATGTAATCTTGAATTATATGTTCTGACACTTCAGTCATCATCCAATCCTAAGCGGGGGCTGGGGTGTCATAAATTCTCTTAAGATGTTATCCATCAATGACCATAAATTCATTCAGAAGATCTACTTTAAACCATCGTATTACTACGTATCATGCTTTTGTTGTGGACTCTAATAAAAATATTTCCTAATGTCTGGCATCAACCTCCCCTCAATGGAAATTGTACACCCACAAAGAATCTTACTACACACATCTGTGTTCCCCATTAGAGTCGATTCCGTCATTTTATTACCTAACACTTTAGCTTCCATGACACAAAATTTAGTGTGATCTGTTGAAATAAATGGAATTAGTAGTCCCAAAGTCAAATAACATTGTACTTTCTTGGAGAAAAGAGGAGAGGTACCTATATCCTTGTCGTTGTTGCCCTTGGCCTCTCAAAGGGTTAGTGCATAAACTTGGGCAGGCGCTGTATTGTATTTATTCTTGCCTTGTGTTGCTGGATCCGTCCTCTGGAGCAAGTTGGGGTTCTTAATGCCATATGTCTACCCTAGACAATCTCGGATGAAGTGGCCATATTTACCACATCAAAACATCGTCCAGTTTCCCTTTTGCATCCCCCAAAGCGTACTAGATTGCAAGAGTTGCAATGATTATTCTGTTGATTATCCTGCACTTGTCTTTGGCCCGAGTTGTTCACTTCATTCTTCCTCTTCCGTGGTCAATGCTCCTCGCTAGAGAGGAACCCCTATGGCATAGACCCCTTCCTCTACTTCTGAAGTTCAGTAGTTCTCTTAAGGCTCTACTCAAACACCGTTGCCTTGTTAACTAGCTCTGAGAAAACTTTGAATTTGAAAACTCACCACTCATTTGTATATTCATTTATTCAAACCCTCCTCAAATTTTCGAGCTTTATTCTCTTCATTAGGGATCAAGTAGGTAGAGAAGCGCGACAACTCCATGAACTTGGCAGCATATTGATGCACAATTATAGTCCCCTAAACCAAGTTGACAAACTCCTTGACTCTAGCATCTCTAATTGATTTTGGGAAGAAGAGTTCGAAGAAGATATACTTAAAGTGGGGCCAGTAATGAGGACTAGTCTCCCATCAGCTTCCCTGATACTCCTCTCTACATCACCAGCGCTTAGTTTACCAGTTAGCGTAAAGGTTGAGTACAACACCTTTTGTTCGTCTTTGCAATTTAGGGCTCGAAGTATTTCCTCTATGTCTTGGATTTGGTCCTCTGCTGTAGTCGGATCACCTCTAATATCAAATGAAGGTGGGTGCATCCGATTAAACTACTCAACTGCACAACCCTCCTCATTAATGTTGTTGTTGCGACCTTGGGGGTTCTGAGTGATCTCTTCCACCACTTGTTGCGCCTCCACTCAAACTACTTCAAAAGTGCTCGAGCTGACTTCTCCGTCATTATTAGACCAGTTCAACTCTGCAAGGTTACGAATACATTGATGAGGCGGCATCCTAAAAACTAGGCCTAGTTAGACATTTCTAAGAAAATACTAATATAAAAAGCACAGACGTAGATGCAAGTGCGTACCAAACATAAAATATCTCAATTTCTTAATCTTACCCATTCCTACTCTTATCTTACTAAAACCTATAGTATGAAAATTTCAAAATCTTAACTCTAATTACCTAATGTCTATAAAATCAAAACCTTAGGGTTTGATGAAACCTATATGATAAAACCCACAAAATCTAAAACCTTGAATCTTATACAAAATCATTTCTTGAAGTCCACAAAATCTTAAATTGTAGATATGATCAAAATTATTCTTAAAGTCTTCTGCATCTAAAACATCAAACGTCACACTGGTAATTCTCAATAGTCTGCAAAGCCTAAAACCTCATAATTCCAAAAACTCATTTCATGAAGTCTACAGAATCTAAAACTAACACTCTCATACCAATTGTAATGCCACAATGGAAGGCCAAGCCATACGGCATATACCCTAAAAGAACTAGTCAATGATACAATTGAAATTCCATTGGAACATTATAAAGAACAAGAACGTCTACTGCCTAAACAATGTGGGATCTGATACACCACATACCCTCACTTATCATATGGGGTATCACAATTCAATTACACTTATGCCAAAATTCTTTTATCTATATTATTATTGCTATGTTAGTTTGAGATTTTGTTTTATTTTGTATTATGTAACATGATCATGTTTACATATTAGTATAGGTTCGCTGCTTATTGAGTTGTTGGTAAACATATTTACCTTTATTATTTTTTAGATGACTTTAATGATTATGATAGTTGGAATAAATGACATGTGACAAGATTAGAAGAGAAATGTGAGATAAATGCCTGGTGCCACAAGTAAATATCCTAAGTACTTAAAACATACTTCATACAAAAGGACATACTAAACAACTGACATCATAACTCTAGTCCAAAATGGTTATGATCCAAAGAGTACTAGAGATGCAACTCCATAGTACAAATAGTAATTAAAGTTAACTACTATATTAACATTGACGCCACACCGTCACTCAGTCTACCGTGTCTAGTTGGTCGAATCCCGGTTCTCCTTCGGGTCATATAACAAGATCTATCATTCGAGGGGAATGGTAGTTGGGACTACCAAAGTGAGATTTGAATACAAATCTCAGCAAGTAGACAGAAAACCTCCATACAGGTTAATGATGCATGCATGGCAGTAAAAGTATGAATGCATAATCAAAGTCATAAGTAATCATAGCATAACTTGACATACAATATAACATAACTGACAAAACTTAAACTGAAGCGTGAACTGAACTTGACTTGCTTAAACTAAACTGGACTTAAACTGAGACTTGACTTGACATGAACTTGATTTGAAACTTGACTTAACATGAACTTGATTTGAGACTGAACTTAATGATGATTATAGAATAGAATATTTTACTCCATCACCATAGTACTCAATAGCGCGCAGCCTTGACTGCAGTACCAGGCAGCGTGTATCATCCTTGACCGTAGTATAATTTAATTGATATACCCTTCTGAAGTATGACAAATTATACTCCTTCACCATAGTACTCGACAACGCATAAGCCTTGACAGCAATACCAAGTTGCGCGTATCATCCTTGACCGTAGTACAACTTAATTGATAACATGAACTTAACTTGACATAACTGTTCTTGAAATACACAAACTGTATTCGAGATGAAACGTGACTGAAATACAAAAGGACAGAAGCCCTAACGTAACACTTGACTTGAACGTAACTCAAAAGATATGACTTACTTGAAAAAGAAACATTTCATAAATAGCATAACATGTAACAGACCACACACTTAACATGACATACTTGCATTAGTGAATATTACATGACATGACACACATGTAACATATGGCATTCTCAACTTAACATTATATACTTGCAATGTATAGCAATACGTGACAGAATATCTTATGTAACAAATGAATAATTTGTGACAAAAAAAATTATGTGTAACAGATAAATATGTAATGACTTGGCATGGCACATATGATAACACATATACATACAATGTAGTTTCTTTACTTATCGACCATACACATGAAACTGATAGTAATTTAAAAGCTAACTTACCTCGATCGTCTCATTTTATGAGAATTCAAGCGCGATTACAAGGAACTATGAATAATGTTTCTAAGGTTAGAAATTTAATCACTAACAATTAGAAGCATGGAAAAAGTTAACTTAGAGTAAAATTACCATTTTACTCTCTACATGTGAGAAAATGACCATTTTACCCTTAACTTAAGGATTTTGCATCCTAACTCCAAAAACCTCCAAAATTGTCCTAAACTCAAATATCGAATTTGAAAAACTTTAAACAAAAGACAACTATGGAAATTCACTATGGCTGAAACATCCATAGGCCATTTCTCTTGATTTTTGTTGCAATTCTTCCAACTTCAAAACTCATGATTAAACCAAAATTTTACAACAAAGATCTTCCTCTCATAACTTTAAAAACATACTTAAAATATCCATTAAAAAGAAATGCTAATCATCACCACCAAACGTTTTAGTAAAAAGATCCAAACTTTTTAACGAAAAACAAACTCTTGAATCAAAAGTTTTGACCTTATTCAAAACATCTCCAAGAATTCAAAAAGTTCAAATATTACTCCTAAAATATTCATAATATCATCCTAAGAACAAACATGTTTTGAATCATTTAACAAAAGTCACCAAAAATCACAAAATAACACTTGGAGTATTTTGCTACACACTTAGTCCCAAAATAGAAACTGTTTCTTAACTAGATTTGGTCAACCGCTTGATCCATGACTTAAAAAGATTAAGATTGTGTTTGGTTGTAGGACCAAACTCAACTCATTTTAAACCAATAATTAATGAGATTCATTATTTTTTTAATTTTTTTATAAAAAAATTAAATTCATCTCAAACTACTTTATACATTTTAACATAAAAAGTTAAACTCATCTCAATCTATAAAAGTTAAACTCATCTCAATGATACTCACAAAATATTATTATTCACAACTCAACTCAACTCAACTCATTTTAACATCCAAACATAGCCTAAATGTTCAAACCAAACCATCCCATGATTTAAAAAGGTGTCCTAAAATAGATTTAAGCTTTGAACTCAAAATCAATTGGCTAGAAATCAACCAAAACATGGATTTAACCAAAAACATCAAGCCTTTGGCCTAACAGAGTTTCCACTTGCATAAAAAATCATAAAAGACTAATGACTTTTATGAAGGAGTCATCGCAAGAAAATACTTACAAAGGGTCAAAAATTGTCACGTAAAATGACTCAAAAATCTGCCCGAGAGAGCTCTTTTGAATTTCTCTCTAAGAACGGGGTGAAGAAGTGATGAAATGAAGTGAACTATGTCTTGCATGACTTTAGAATTCTGTAGGGGGAGGTATGGGCTTGAATGACCCTTGATTGGAAGTGTCTATGTCACATAAAGTAAACAATAGTGAGGGGCAAGGACTGACAGCTGCTACCGTGTGGTATGGAGGGTGATGAGGTGGATTTCCCCTCTCACATCAAGGAACTATTGGGTGCAGCCAAGGGTAGTGGATGGCCTGCCATGTGGGGAATGAAACTTCTTTAAGAATATTTGCCAAGGTGGCCAGATTTAGGGGCCTTAATGGGCCTTAACCAAGTAGGCGTCAAATTGGGATTTAGAGAGGGTTTGGCTAGGGTTTGGGTCCTTGGGATGCTATCAAGTCCAAAACAAATTTTTCTTGGACCAATCAAAATTCCAAGGTTTAAAGAGTTGGATAATGATGTCATAACTTTAATTTGAGGAATTAATAGCATGTGGAAGTGATTTAATCAAGTGATTAAACACAATGCTAGAAATTGGATCAAATAGGGTTTGGAGGCCAACTTTAGGGTTTGGGAAAACCGTTTAGGGTTTCGGTGTCAACCAAGCTTTTGGAGTTTCAATTGGATTCTGACTATTTAGGGTTTCACTAGGGTTTTAGTTCAGCACAATTTGGTTAATCAGATGCAAAACAGGGTTTTGCTTAGGTGGCATGATCTCACACATTGATTCGTTCACAATCCATCTCATTGTTCTTCTTTGTGTCAAGTATCCAATACTATTCACCAAGTGTGGCTAAGATACTGCCAAGTATTAAAACCAAATTTCTCTAACCTGATTTGGGCATTCCACACTGTAATTTTGAAAACACTGCACTAGATGCTACTATAGAGGTTAGTATTCACTCCGAGAAAGTGAAACATAAACTTTGCATTGTAAAATTCTAAATATTCATAAAAACCTAACTGTACAATGTGTTAATTGAAACTCAATCCCATAGTGCGTCGAAATATGCAAAAGCGTTTGAACAAGCATTTCTTCGAAAACTGAAAATGTGATTATTGTGCCATAAAATCCTAAATAATCAATTGAGTCTAATGATGCAGACCATATTTGAAACTAACACTTCTAACTACATCAAATAAATAAAAAATCATGTTTTTGGCACCATAGTGAGTGATAACTCTGACTTGCTAACAGACTAAAACCCATGCGATTGGTCGAATCGTGAAAATTTATGATATTTTCACGAGGTTCCTAAGGCTTGTAAAAATTTCACCATTGACTTTATAGTAGGCTGTTACATCCTCCCCTCCTAAAAAAAGATTCTGTCATCGGATATCGACACAGGTACAAACATTAAACAAACTAAGGAGAATATGTTGCTCACCAAACCTGTTGTCCATCACTGGATGAATCATCATTGGTCAGCCCCGGTCGAGGTGCATCGATGTCCATGGACATGGCATGTTGGGGTAAGTAGTAGTACACGTCGTTCTCTAATTCATATGCCACGTTGCGGAAATGACCTGGGTCGAGGTGCTGCACAACCTCTTCATCATCTCTATCTGGCTCCTGACCCTCTACCAGCAAACGTTCGCGGTGAGTTGATGGCATAGATGAACTTGACGGTGTGGGCTCAATGTTGGCGGCTATGGCACGCCTTTCTACTGCTCTGCTGGACTCAGCTCCATCTAGTGTCGTCCTCGCTTTGAAGCTATCCCGGTCTAACTACGTAGTCGAGTGTAGAGGTAGGTAATGTTCTTCATGAGGTAATGCCTTCCTCTCGTAGCCCACACTATTCTTATCTATAACTATCACACGGTTATACAAAAAAACTACCACCATATAAGCGAAAAGTATAACCCTCACAAAGGTCACTGCCTAAACTTAATGACTTCTAGGCTACCCTTCTAGGATACTAAATCACTGCTTCAGTGAAATCACTACTTTCCTTACTGCTCAAAGAGTGATTCACCACATATATATATAATATATCCCCTAAATTCTACCATTCCTTAACTCTCTCTCAAGTCAACACTTGTACTAGAATCCTTCCACAAAGTAGATCAAGTTGTACCAGCATACTCTCTAAATCTAAAACTTTAAGTAGATAATCTCCCAAAAATTTTCCTTAGAAAGATATAAGTGATACACTTTCTCTAATTCATCAGGGAATCCTATCCACCTAGGACTAGTTTACTCCTTCATAATCAAAACAAATCATTCCTCCTCCTAGGTGAAACCATCATAAACGATCGACTATTAACCTAAACTCAAGACTTTATCTCTTATAATTGGCATAGCTCTTCTATCCATCATGAGCTGCCTCTTATTCTAATTCTAAATAAAACGATATGTTCCTACTGTTCACATAAATCCTCAAGACCAAGATTTTACTATCCATATAAAAGTCTCCAATATAAGAGCGATCTACGTTTTCCACAAACACAATGCTTCGCCAAAAACCATTTAATGGCGGCTGGATAATACTACTATCATAAATGAATCCTACTAATGCCAAAGCTTGCTCTAAACACTTTACTCTTCCGAACACAAATTCCATTGGATCCTCAAAATAAAAAAAAACTCCAAATACGCGGAAATACTAGTTCATCAACCTTCAATATCCTTCCTCTAACTACTAAAGGATATTCTATATCTACACCGATATGAGCAATAATACTCCTAATGAAAACTGTTACTCTTACCACCTGGGTATCAATTCGGCTTCTGAACTAATCTCTCGTGCAATACCACAATCACCAAAAAAAAAAAAACAACAGGGACTCGCTTGAATCAAACAACGTACAAGGTACAAACCTCAATTACTTGATTTCCCCAAAGTAATAATAATGCACTAATACCATCAATTGAAATCCTATCAAACTTAACTATGCTCAACAGTACATAGGTCTTAGAAAACATACCAGTGATGATGTCGGCTCCTTCAGTTCTTGGGGCGCTAGCATTTGCGTCTCTTTGAGTGACATCGTACACTCTAATAGGTATATGATGTCTCAGCTTTGTTTATCTGTCAATGTTGGGGGAAATTCTACTTTCCTGGGCCTCATTGGGGTAGTCTCTCTTCATATGGCCTAGTTGACCACAATTGAAACAGGCCCTTGAAGTGAGTCTACATTCGCCTCCTTGTTTCCTACCACACTTTCTACATGCGAGTAGTGGAATGGGCATTTTTCCTCCAATCATGACGCACTTTCCTTTGTCTGCTCCGATCATCACCCTCTTATTATTTGAGCTTCCACTGACAGAGAATGGATAAGCTAAGTTCTTCTCTAAATTAACGTGGGAAATTAAGCCCTTATACTCTGTTTCAACAATAGCTGCTACATTAACCAACCCTTGGTAATTCTCGATCCGGAGACAAGCCACTTGGCTACGAACCCTAGGTTGAAGTCCTCCTTGAAATTTCTACTCCCGTATCCTCTCTGTAGATATCAGGTGAGGTGCAAACGTCCCCAATGCCATAAACTTGGCAGCGTACTCTTCCACAGTCAAACTGCCCTAAGTTAAAGATGTGAATTCTTGCGCCTTCAGTTATTTGACAGAATCTGGGAAGAATCTGTTGTTAAACTCTTCCTTGAATCTTTCCCATGACAGTGCAGCGAGGCTTCCTAGTTCTCCAACTAGAAGCTGCCTTCGAGTATCTCACCATATTCCAGCTTCTCCTTGGAATAGGTATCCAGCGTATAGAACCTTTTGGTCTTTAGTACATCCACAGATCTTGTATGTTCTTTCGAGATCAATAATCCATTTCTCAGTTCTTAGTGGCCCTTCATTACCAGAAACATTCGGGTAACGGTGGATCAAGAACTTCTCATACCGACAACCCCTAACTTCGGGTCTGGGTACGTGCGCTTGCTGCTATTGCTGTTGTCTCAGCACGTCAGCCAACAGACATACAACTTCAGCTAATCCTCCAAACATTGGGGGATTCTAATTCTCTTGCTTGCTACCTCCCTCAGAGTTCCAAGGTATCCTACCGTGAGTCATGTGTCACTTCCTGAAACACACGAGTACACGTATTACAACCACGTACTATCTCTCATACTTCAAAAAATTCAAACCTAATGAAGACTAAAATTTCAAACCTAACATTTGTTGCATTTCCTAAGGACATGTGGATTTATAACCTAGAGACGTATTGCTCTAACACCACCCAATGACACCGTTAAATTTCGTTTGGGATTGGATGGACATTCGAAGCATCAAGACATGCAACACAAGGTTACTTACCCTCGTTCATAACATATAAGATACAATGTTCCTAACATGCATCTAGCATTATGCAATATTCGCAGCAGATAAATTTCTTTTCTTTAGTAATACTATGCACCAAACTAAAAATATAAGTACTTAAAACATATTTCATACTAAAGGACTTACTAAACAACTGAGATCATAACGCTAGTCTAAAATGGCTATGATCAAAAGATGACTAGATATGCAACTCCATAGTACAAATAGTAATTTAAGTTAACTACTATTTTAACATTGACGCCGTACCATCACTCAATCGACTGTGTCTAGTTAGTCAAATCTTAGTTCTCCTTTGGGTCCTGTAACAAGATCTACTATTCAGAGGAGAATAGTAGTTAGGACTACCACAGTAAGATTTGATTATAAATCTCAGCAAGTTAACAAAAACCTCCACACAGGTTAATGACGCATGCATGGCAGTAAAAGCATGAATGTATAATCAATGTCATAAGTAATCATAACATAACTTGACAAACAACATAACATAACTGACATAACTTAAACTAACGCGTGAATTGAACTTGACTTGCTTAAACTGAACCGGACTTAAACTGAGACTTGACATGACATGAACGTGATCTAACACTTGACTTAACATGAACTTGATCTGAGACTTCATTTAACATGAACTTCATCTAAGAATTAACTTAACATGATGATTACAGTACGACAGGTTTTACTCCTTCACCATAGTGTGACGCCCCGACTCCCACGTACAAAACTACACGGGAATCGTGACGTCAGGATGATGATAACACGGGTCACACATCCCAACGACAAGTGCCAAGTGTGTGCATAAGCAACAGTGTACAATAAAATAAGCAGCGGATAATATAATAAGTCAACTAGTACCAGAATTTGTTTAATACAAATAACCAAATACAAAGCATTTAAAAGCATAAACCAAATGTCCCAAAATAATGCAAGAACTGAAAAGAACATAACACCAGTGATCCCAGATCACTCCTCCGGCAGAGCCAAATTATCAGGCTCGGCATCTGCATCAACATCCACAAAATCTGCAGTACCATTAAATGGTACCACGGGTAAGTAAAACCCAAAATGCTCCAAGACATAAATATATTAAAACAACTAATGCTATGCATGCACATGATGACCAAAGCGCAAAACCTGAGAAAAATACCATTTTTTGAAAATCACAATTTTTCCACGCACGTCAAAAATCACCATTTGGCACAAAACTAAAATCCAAGAATAAATCCATTAATTTCAATTTTAACCGTATGCACCATGGCCTCCCCTAGGGACCATCCACATACTCTGGCTCTCTTCGTCACTCCATGGGTAACGACCGTGCGAGTGATGCTTAGTTCCGCGCCCACCGCGTACATAGCCAAGCATCCTCTAACCCCCGCCAGCACGAGGGGCCACGGAGTCGGATCGAGAGCGCTACCATCCCGTCCAAGTCCCGGGCAACAGCCCCAGGGGACGACACTCAGTATATTCCGCTTCCGAGTGCCCAGAGGAGCTCCACCTAGATAATACCCCATCTCGGCTTGGGGGTGATACACACGCACCCGAAAAGCCTTTTTCACATTAAACACAGTTTCCAAAACACACACCCACGCATGCGTGCACAATGCCATGAAATCGACCAATTACCAACAACCAACAATTATCAGTAAAACCAGATAACCAAATCACAGTTTATAAAATAGGTTAGTGCAAAAATATACTTAAGTCTTAAAAGTCTTTTGGAGAAATATTTACAGCGCTATATAATAATTTTAGGAGAATCATGGAGGTGCAAAAGATGGCTGAAAGGCAACGTAACAGTGTAAAAATATTGTGGCCGAAATACACAGAAAATTCAAATTCAAACGGGATCAAACGAAAGCTAGGGAATGGTAGGGTAGGGCCTATGGAAGGTGGTGAAGCTAGTGGAAGCGACGGTTAGCCGTGGGTGGCGGCTGAAATGGCTGTGGATGGCCAAAAAGCTCAAAACGGAGATGTGAACAATGGGGGTTCACCGGTGAGGGATCGGAGCTAGGGTTGGGTCCTTTGGGTTGCTAGGAGGTAGAGGGAAAATTGATGAAGAGATGGTGGTCGGAGGTGGCCGGACGGCGGCGCTGGAGAACACAAGGCAGTGCGGCTTCAAACCGTGCATGGAGGCTATTGCCCACGAGGGAGGAGCTGAGATTGGAGGTGTGAAGTCGCCGGCACCTAGGGAGTTGATTGGGCCGAGCGGGGAGGGCCACGGACGGCCGACGGAGGCGGGCTGGAAGGAGATGGCCGAACGGCGTGGGGGAGAGAGAGAGAGTTGCACGGGCTGGGAGAAAAAGGAAGGGAAAAAGAAGAGGAAAAGAATAGATGGGGAAAAGAAATGAGGTCCAATCCTCACAACTTTTGGGTCACAACTGATCCTCAAAATAATTATTTTTAAAACAGTAAATTAAATAAATCAATATAAACTCAAAACTAGTTAAAGTAAAATATTAAACTCCAACAATAACATTCTTTAAAATAAAAAGCAATTTAATTGCAGAACACTAATTAAAATTATGAAAGCACATTAAAATAATTTTCGATTTAAAAATAGTAAGATAATCTCGCGTAAGCACGTTAAATTAAATTAAAAGGCTCAAAATCAAATATTAAATTAAAAAGCCCTTCAATAAAAAGCACGTAAAAATCAGGGTGTCACAACCTCCCCCCTTAAAATAAATTTCATCATCGAAATTGTAGGGTCAAACATCAATGCTAAAGACAGGCATGAAATGCGACTAAAAGTAGGCTTAAGAGACATACCGCCATTCATCCAAACAAATACAGGTATTGCTCATCATGTCCGCTTCTCTTTTTCAAGAGATATCTTGAGCCAACAGATCACCCCAAGCTACCTTCACCAAAGGTATCGACTTGGATCTCAACCTTTGCTCATTCCAATCTATAATCTACGTCGGGGCAACCTCACAAGTAAGGTCAGGTTGAAGTTGAATGCGTCCTGGGTCGACAAAACGTGGCTCATGCTGACCAAAACTTTTCTTCAACGAGGACACATGGAACACATCGTGAACCTCCCCAAAATAATCCCACAATGCAACTCTATAAGCAACAAGCCCAACCTCTTCCACAATCTGACAAGGGCTAACATACCTCGGACTAAGCTTTCACTTTTTACCAAAGCGCTTAACGCCTTTCATAGGAGAGACTTTGAGGTAAACCCAATCACATTCCTCAAAGGATAAGTCTCTTCTCCTTGCATCTGCATAACTTTTCTGGCGATTTTGCGCTTCCGCCATTTTATTTCTTATCATCCGAACTTGATCTTTCATCTCTTGAATTATCTCCGGCCCAATTAATTTACTCTCGCCAACTTCATCCCAACACAAGGCGATCTGCACTTCCTTCCATACAGAGCTTCATACGGGCTATCTCAATTGAGGCCTGAAAACTGTTATTATAAGCAAACTCTATTAGTGGCAAATGATTTTTTCCAACTTCCCTAGAATTCCATAACACAAACCATCAACATATCCTCAAGAGTCTGAATAGTATGCTCAGATTGACCGTCAGTTTGAGGGTGATATGCAGTGCTAAACTTCAACTTTGAGCCTAACGCTGCCTGTAAGCTCTTCCAAAAATGGGACATGAACCGCGGTCCCAGTCTGACACAATACTCTTGGGTACTCTGTGTAAATGTACTAACTCTTTGACATACAATCGAGTCAACTTTTCCAAAGAGTCGATATTATTGATAGGCAAGAAACGGGCACTCTTGGTCAATCGATCAACAATCACCCAAATTGAGTTCTTTCCACTATGAGTCCTCGGAAAACCCACTACAAAATCCATAGAAATGTCATCTCACTTCCACTCAGGAATAGGGAGAGGTTGAAGTTTACCAGTGGGTCTCTGGTGCTCAGCCTTAACTTGCCGGCACGTGTCACATTTCTCAATAAACATGTCGATATCCATCCTACTCACATTAGTCTCCCAATGGCACATCACATCTATCACTCCTAGAGCGGCCATATAATCCAAAATCTCCATATCCACAAAACCTTAATACAACACCCAAGGAATCCCAGTGATTATTAGCTCCATTCGATAATCTATACTAACCTTTATCGATTCCTACGGTAAAACTTCCAAACCTCCATTGTATACTACACTTTGGTAACCTAATGGCTACTTCCAAAGTTAACCATAAATGACGAAATTGCACATCCAAATGATTAATCTCCAATTACAAGTATAGTCTCAAAAATTTCAAGTCACCACTAATTCCTCAAAGTCAGCACAAAGTTTAAACTCCCAATTACAACAAAAAATATCACGCTCCTGCTGCGCACTCTAATATTCACCACATGCATAAAATTTATGTCCTCATAAAAATTAATACCATCGAGTACAAGGTGGCTCCATACCTACTAACCAAAAACTCTTACCATACCTCGGTAGAAAAATACTCTATTTTCCAAAACCATGAGTTATCACTCATATTCCTCAATTAACTCCTAATGCCTTAATCAAAATTAATAATCCACAAAATATCTCCATGATCATAAATAGAAAATCAATATCAATCAACTTCAGCATCCCAATTGAAAACAAGTAACATCACTCCAAAATACACTCATCTCATCTAAGATAAGTAACATACTCTAAAAGGATCAAATCCAACCCAGCCAACCAATAAGAGCACCTATACACTTCTACTCGACAACCTAAACCCAAAAGCTCGTCACCTAAATTCTGAATATTATCTAATCTAGCGACGACTAAACTCACTATGAACCCTTATTGACTTCACCAAAACATTAACGAAACCTTCTTAGTAACTTGCCCACTTACTTCTACTCCTATTAAGCTAGTAATAGCACGACTATCTCCTTCAATAGCACAACACTATTAAACCTCAAGGCAAGCCATACTACTCAAATCTTCAATCCACCAAAAACTATTGCATAACACTCATGGATCCTAATGCTTTATTAACTCACATACTTGATTATGTTATACTCATTCAATAGTTATAACTATATAGTAACTATGATATAATATAGTACTTATTGTACTAGGCTACTATAACTAATAAGTACTATATATATATTAATTATATTAACTTGTATAGTTATCATAACTCATTCAATAGTTATAACTATATAGTAACTAGGATATAATATAGTACTAATTGTACTAGGCTACTATAACTAATTAGACTATATATATTAATTATATTAACTTGTATCTTAAAATATTATAATACTATTATTAAAGTATTAAATTTAATTATATTAAAGTATATATTAACTATTATTTATTAAAGTACTATATATATTAACTTTAATTATATTAAAGTATTATAATACTATTATTAGTATTATTTTTATACTTTTGTACTTTGTAATATTAGTATTATTATATATTAGTATAGTAATGTAATTAGAAATATATTAGTATAATAACCGTTTGAATGAGATTTTATCTAGTTTGAACGGATTTTTATCCATTTCGAACGGGTTTTCATTCCGTTCGAATGAGGCGTCACGGTCTTTATATGTCCAGTTCGATTCGCATCAAACCCATTTCTCGCATTCGAACCCTCAGCCGCCGAGAGCCTCCGAGTCGCCCCTTATCTCCGCCGCCACAACCGCAACTCAACCGCCGTAGGAACAAGGCATTTGAACTTCTAAGAGTAATGGGCCAACTCTCCACCTCTATTGTTACTTTTTTTTTTAAAGAATGGGTTTTGTTTGAAAGGGGGATTCCGGATTCGAAATTCCCCCCATTTTGGTGTAGTTGATCAATATAACAAGTTTTTAATCGGTAGAAATGATTGAGATTCACTTATTAATCATTTCTACCGATTAAAACAAAGCTTTTGGTGTAGATGTTAGAGTTTCGGCCAGCCATGGCTGTTTGGCTTTGTTCTCGTTTGAACGCAATATATTCCATTCGAACGCGAAATTGCCAAACAGATTTATTTCTGGTTGAACAAAAAAATTTAGTTCGAACGAATATTAATTGCTTGTTCGATTGAACAGAATCTTCCATTCGAATAAGTTTACTAGTTCGAATAGAATATGTTTCGTTCAAACTAGTTATTTCAATTCAGTTCAATATAGTTTAATTTTTCAATAATATATTTTAAATATAATATTTATAATTATATTCTTAATTTTCTTGTGGTTAAACAGTATACTAATGGCATCTAGCGGAAGTAAACGTGCAAGAGATCAGGTCAGTGAAAGTAGTGGACCCGCTCATGCTCAGGAGGCGAGGCCTATACTCGTCGAGCGTGAGATCATTTTGTCTGACTTCTCCGATCTTTCATGGGAGGGGGGGAGCATACAGTCCATCTTCACCGAGCAGGGATGGGTACCGATCTGTCAACAGCGGGGGACTGCATACCCAGGGATGGTCGGTGAATTTTACTATGCCATGGGAGAGGGGAGTGTTGATGCTGTTTTCTACACTTTATCTGTTCGGGGGGTGAGTATTAATTTCTCTCCCAGTATTATTGTTGAGTTTCTTAACATCCAGCGGGAGGTCGGCGCATATCCTGCAACGGTTGCACCATCTGATTTCGACACACCGGCCGCATCCTCCACGCTAGCCCCGAATGTAGAGCCGAATGATAGTGAGGAGGGTAGTGAGGATGAGGATCTACCTGATGATGGTCTCACAGACGATCAGGTGCATCATCTAGTGCGAGACCCTTTGGCTCCTCCATATGATGGGAGCAAGATGATTCGACAAGTTGACTGTATAGCATTTTTCCGAATGTTTAACTTGATTGTTGGCTATAATATTGACCCGAAAAAACACAAGACTGATTTCGGGATGGATCGAGCTAGATTTTTGTTGCGGATAGCACGGGGGGACCCCATTGATCTGGCCTTGTATTTCTTCTACCGCATTCGATCGGAGTCATTCTATATAATTGGAGGTAGTCTACCATTTGCACTGCTGATATCTAACCTCCTACTCCGATCGGGGGTTACAGTGTCTGCAACTGAGCGGTGGTCACCACAGATGAGGCCCCTTAACAAGATCACATTCAGCAAGAGCAGGGGGCACTTGCGGAAGACTGCACCAAAACAACCTAGTGCCCCGCCCATCGATCCAGCTTCTACTACTACTGCCGCTGTTGTGAGGTAGTCGCCTGGGGCTACTTTGGATCAGGTATGAGCTCTGTTTGTTGAGTTCGTTGAGCCCATCATGGAGAAGCTTAGGGATTTGGATGGACGCATTAAAATGTTAAAAGAGGATGTTGATCTGCTTAGCAGCAAATAGTCATTTTAGTTATTATTTTACTTTTTTATGTTGTATTGAATATTATATAGTTGAGATGTAATTAATGTATGGTTTTTATTTTTTGTATTTGCTACCTTGTTTATTTTTTTCATTTTACTTGCCGTTCATGATAATATAAAAAATGATACTATCTTTAAAGTTATATTTATATAATTAAACATAAAATAAATCACTATAAAGTTTTGAAATTAATTACATAAAATTAATTTATGAATTTATAAATATTTTAACTCACCGCAAATCATAATGTATAATATATACACATATATGTACTTTGAAAATGATAACAAATTAATGGAAAAAATATTTATTACTTTAATGGAAAATATATATATACAAATTAATGATGATAAAAAAATTAATGGAAAAAATGTCCGTTCGAACAAATAAACTTAAGTTCGAATGGTTATTAACTTTTCTCAGGAAAAATAAATTAAATTCCCACCAATATTACTGTTCGAACAGATATTAATTGGTTGTTTGAATTTATTTTGTTCGGTTCGAACGGTTTTCCTTTTTTGAGATGATTTTGTTCATCACAAAATATTTAGTTCGAATGGATATTTTTCCGTTCGAACGAATTTTGTAGCTCAGCCATTTCGTCTCCAAAACTGACTTTTAGAGACGAAATTTAATTCGTCCCTAACTAATTTCATCCCTAAAAGTCAAATTTCTTGTAGTGTGTTGCATGTTCTGACGCTTTAAATTCCGTCAAATCTCAAACGGAATTTGGGAGCGTCACATTTGTAATAATGGGAATTAAATTACTAATATATAAAGATCATATTCTTGCACACGACTTTATTTAAAAGTTTGCTTTCAGAAGTCTATTACAAAAGGGATATTTATTAGTTTTCTTTTGGCTGAATAATTTTCAATAAGACAATTATTTTATTATCCCCTCAATTTCTGACCAATACCTAATTATATTCTTTTCCTGTGATCTCTTCGCAAATGGAAGAAGCTTATTCAATTGCACATATAAAAACTATAATAGCAAGCACGGCCATGCATAAAGCTAGCGAATGATGATCATGAGTACTTCAGTTCACGACCCTGCAGTTCTTTCTAATCTCCCCATCTGTCCCGGTGAGTGGGCTAATATTGCCCATTTTCACCATGGCAGCAGCAAAATCAACAGCAAAAGCTGCATTGGCGTTACTATAGATCCTCACCAATGCATCTTGAGAGCCGCCATTAAATAGCTCTTGGTCTGAATGCAGAAGCCCACGTCGAGCCACGAGGTTCTTGTAGTACCTATTATCGAACCCGTTCTGGGTCTGTACGTCAAGCGGTGCTAAATTATTATCACCACCAGAAACCGGGCAACCGGCCTTTCGAGCATTGGCAAAGTTGGTGTCGATGTTGGTGTCGTTGTATATGCGAGTCCGGAACGTGATACATTGAGCTTGGCCTATCGTGTGGGCGCCGGAGAGAGCCGTCATGTCATGAGCGTTTAGGCCTTTGTCCTCAAACAAGGAGATCAGGGTTGTAAGGTTGGCGAATGGAGGGGGAAGTTGGGTGTTGGCTGCGCTCTGGTTGGCTGTTCTTGAGTCTCTCCGGCCTAGCGGTACTATCCATGGGGATCCTCCCAGCTAAAAGCAAAAAGAGAGAGAGAGAAGAAGAAGAAGAGATATGTGATTATCGACCATCATCCATGGATGAAAAACATGTCTGAATTAGTCTCAACCGTAAGTAGTACAATATTTCTTTATGCATGCGCTCATGAGTTGGTAAATATATTTGCGTTATATATGATAATTATTATTTGCACGGGTTCATGCCATCTAAATAATGAATTGATTTAAAGGAAAGGAAGAAGAATATATGCTACTAACCAAGACCACACCATCTCGAGCTGCAAGTGCCAAAATATCAGCACAAGATACAGTAGCATTGCAGGCAGCTTCCACGCGAGTTTTAATGGTATCAATCACCTCGAAACCCCTTACTGAATTCCTATTTGGGAGTGCATTCTTTTCACCTGTGAAAGTGGGCGTGTCGTCCAGTAGTATCGATGCATCGCAGCCCTACACGTACATCGATCACTCCAAACAAATTAAACCAACGTCATTCAACAATACATGAGATCCATGCACCAAATTTAAAAAAAAAAAAAAAAAAAAACAAGAAGAAGTAAAAGAGTCATATTGATTTGCTCAACTTGCATGCAGTTTGATGTTTCCATATCCTAGCTAGAAAGTAATAGTATCTTGGATATTTGAACTTAAATTCCAAAAAACAAAAAGAAACAGTACTACTGGCAGCAGTACTAGCTAGTGTCGTCTCACTTGTACAAAGCAGTCGTGGAAGAACAAGCGAAGAATAGAGGCACCCATACGTGGCTCCGCATTGACAGCTCGAGTCATTTCATTTCGCACGATAGTTTGGAGAGTAGGGCAAGTTCTTGCGTAGAAAATGGGAGAGAGTTTTGCATGGGAACAGTAGGGTAAAAGAGAGATGATGGAGAATGTAATAAGGAACTGGGTTATCATGGACGCCATGACTACTACTCTGGAATGCGAATGCCCTGTCTAGCTAGTACTCCTAAGTTGCATAACATCAGTTAAGTTTACTTCTATATATATAGACAACTCAAGGGAGAGGTTTCTTGTGGAATGCCAGTGATCCTTTTGCTTAGGACCCCACACACACACACACATGTACACATATATATATATAATAATTTATAAATAAATAAATAAATCAAAACACTAATTATACCTTTTAATACAACAATAAGCGAACTTGCGTAGATATATATATAGTTTTTCTTTTTTTTTTTAATAGTTTTTTAGCTCTCGCCCCAAAGAATCTAAAATAACTTCTGGAAAAAAAACCTCAAAACTTTATTTAAAAATACAGTACCCGCAAAAACTAAAAAGAATTATGAAATTAAAGAGAAAAATAAAATATGATTATTAATTTGCAATTGAATTATTCTCACCACAATAATCGATGAATGTGCTGGTTTTAGCTAGTACTTCATATGAAAGACGTTTTAGATGAGGTGATCATCACATGCACCGAATACCCTTAAATCTGGACTCTGACTTTTATATTGATGGACCCATTAATTCGTGATGGCATTAGTTTACAAATATATTTATTTTTGTTACGATAAATAGCAAAATATATTCTAAACATATTGAAAATTTAAAGAAATAGTACTCGAATCTCGCAATTTCATTAATTACTTGCATGAAATCCTATAAAATGAATTACTAATGCGTCTCGTTAACCCCCAACTCGCCAATACTCGCAACTGGTCGCACTAAGGATTAATGACTACTGACTATTTTGGCTTAGGGCTAGATAAAAACATTATTGGGTGTAATCGCTCTGGTTCAAGCAAGGACTTAGGTTAGCTAGCTAGCTCAGCTTCTCCTATGCGAGTACGACGAAAGAGCGGCTTTCAAATGCAATCCCATCAACATAAAAGAACGAAGGAAACCCTTAAAAAAAGTCTCCTTCTCGAAATTCTAACTAAGAGGTTGGGCGCTAGCTCATTGATGGTATATATAATGACACCCTCAAATTGCTCCCAAAAACCTTCGACTTTAAAGAAAAACTCACCCTATTGTTGTTAGGAAATTAAATCCCAGAAATGCTCGAAGTCAAGGAAAAGTAACGTCATCTCTGTCGGTGTCTATCAGCTTAGGGCATTCCACGAGTTCTAAAGGTGTAAATATATATAGGATATATTTTTTTTAAACTTTTAGAAGTGCTATTCATAAATCTTTTAACCAATTGTCATGGATCGATCGATCGTAGTTTCATTAACCGTAATTTGGTATGAAATATTGGAAATTATTTGCTATTGTGCACTTATCGATCTATGATTGATCGACCATTTGATAACACACCAAAGAATGACAAAAAGATGAGGGCTAAAATTTTATTAATACCATTTTCTTTTTTAGTCATACCTACCCGGCCCAATTTAGAAAAGTTTCAAATAACTAACTAATTCTACACTAAAATACAACTAATCTTTAATTTGTACGTTTTGCTAGTTAAAATTACTTGCAAAAGAAACTAATTTTCAGCATTATTTATATCTAAAAGATTTGATTCT
The DNA here is from genome assembly GCA_003123785.1 of Pterocarya stenoptera. Lineage (NCBI taxonomy): Eukaryota > Viridiplantae > Streptophyta > Magnoliopsida > Fagales > Juglandaceae > Pterocarya > Pterocarya stenoptera. Next base: position 55,611 of record QEOT01000830.1, on the reverse strand, counting down.
TATGATGGACTCTAAGAGTAATTACAACTAGAAGTCTCCACGCACTTCTATGATCAAGAAAAATCACTCAAGTTAATATACTGTAGCTTTGTTGGATGAAATGTCCAATTTCATTAGTGGCTGCCAAGAATAATAAGGTTCCGTTTGGATAGTGAGTTGAGATGAAATGAGTTGAAATGAAAGTTGAAAGTTAATAAAATATTGTTATAATACTATTTTTTAATATATTATTATTTTAGGATTTAAAAAAGTTGAAAGGATTACTAATCCTTAACTTTTCGAGGAATCCTTTATCAGTGGTTGTGAATTACCTATTTTTCTCAATCTTTCTGACTTGCTCCTAGTTTATTATATTTTTTGTAAAAATTTAAAAAATGTATAATGATAAAATGAGATGAATTAACACTCTCACAATCCAAATGGGGCCTAAATCTACAACACTTTAACAATGGTGATTTAGATCTTCTTTGCACCAATATTGTCTCAATGTACACCTAAATCATATTCATAATCAATTGAGAACTACATGTAAATCATCTCATGAAATACATGATATGTAATAAATAAACATGACATGTCCGCCCATATATATAATAAATTATATTTATCTCCGAAACTAAAAATTTCTTATCTATTAAAAGAATACAAAAATCCAAATATTTTATTTTAGAACAAAATTCTTAAAAATCTTTCTTATAATCTTTATCTATAACTTTGAAAATGAAAATCGCCCAATACAAAGATATTTGAGATCAATAGGGGTACTAGTGGAGCTAACTTATTTTAATATATTTTTAGAAACAACTTATAGGTGACGGCCACACGTACTACTAGTACTTGACATTGGAAGATAACTTGTATACAAAGTTTTTTTTTTTCCCTTTAAATGCAAATATTATATTATTCCAAGAAATTAACCCTACGTACCGCACTAAAGACTCTTTGAAATTAACAAGATGGAATGTGACTAATTTGGCAAAGAGATGATAATATTTATGTCATTCTTTTTTTTTTCTCTCTTTTGGTTGACATTTTACAAATTAATAATAATTACTCGCCAATAACTCACATAGACTTCCGCAGAAGATATTTGAGTAAAGCTTTAAAAGTGAAGCAAGTGGCAATCAGCTTATCAACGGGCAACAAGTAATAACATATTTTTGCTCCTCGGGCTTCGATCTCTACGTAAGGTAAGGTCTTAACTCCAAGGGCTTCTTCTCTTAACTCCTTTATCCAGTAAATTAATCCTTCAATATCTTGGTCAGCTTTGATCCAGCAGTCTATCCTATACAGTAATATATATATATATATATATATATATATATATATAGGATAGACTGGATGTTATATATATAACATCGATCTCAGACAATTTCCCATCTACCACCTCTACGCTCGTTCATCCCTAGCCTGAATTTATTTTACCCAAACTTTCACCATGGATGACATATAAGTGTAACACACACTCTAACTATGATTTCAATTTTAGAAAACATTAGGGACAGAATACTAGAAAGTACTTCCATCACATAAGATAAAAGAAACTTTATTGAAATATCACTACAAGAAAAACAGGCTTTTGCGATCAATTTATTGCAACCAACAGACTGAATTGGTTGCAAATAGTCTGTATTTGCAAACAATTCAGTCTGTTGGTTGCAATAAATTGATTGCAAAAATCCATTTTTCTTGTAGTGTATTTAAAAGATAGATCAACGGAAGCACTTGTTTAGAGTAATTCAAACTTAGTGCTACAAAACTGATCGAGTACTAAAAGAAAGAATAAGGTCTTGGCCTTAGAGTGCCTTTGAGGCTTCAAAGCTTTAGGTCTCACAGTTTGTGAGTGTTGGTTTTTGATTTTTTTTTTTTCCTTTTTTTCTCTCTGAGTGCTAAATGACTATGGGGGTTGAGGAACTAGCAAACCACTAGGAGAGAATACATTTGTCAAAAGAAGAAAACTCTTTTTTCCATGTCAAACAGGAGAGCTTCAAAGATGAAGATAGACATGGGAAACACTGCATCGTTGGGAGGGTCCTGTCCGAAAAGAGTGTTAATAGTGAAGCCTTCTGAATCACCATGTCTCAAATATGGAGATTGGAAGGTTGGGTTTGCTTCAAGGAACTGGGGGATCAATGTTTTCTGATTGAGTTCCAAAACATGGTAGACAAAGACAAGGTTCTAAGTGGGCATCTATGGTTCTTTGATAGAAGCCTTCTCACTTTACTCGAAGTGGACGAGACAGTATCTGTGACGCCCCGACTCCCACGTTCAAAAAGCCTTGGGAATCGTGACGTCAGGATGATGACACACGGTCACACATCCCAACGAACAAGTGCCAAGTGTGTGCAACAAATAAACAGTGCACAATAAAATACGCAGCGGATAATAATAATTAAGTCTCTAGTACCAAGATTTTAGTTTAATACAGATATCTAAATACAAAGCGTTTAAAACATAAACCAAATGTCCCATAAAATATACAATAGCAGAAAATAGAAACATAACCCAAGTGATCCCATATCACTCCTCCGGCGGAGCCAAATCCTCAGGCTCGGCACCTGCATCATCATAATCAAAATCTGCAGTACCATAAAATGGTACCACAGGTAAGTTATAACCTAACCAATCCTGAAATAGAAACATATTTAAGCAACTAATCATGCATGCCCATGATGCAATATGCAAGAAATGCAACACACGCCAAAAATCACGTTTTGGCCCAAAAACATTAATCCATCATTTTCCCAGAAAATGACACACAAAATCAACTAACGCTATTTTCCCAGAAAACAGCCACTTTTTCATTTATCCATTAATTCATATGCACCATGGTCTCCCCTATGGACCATCCGCACGTCCTGGCTAATTTACGAGCGATGCCCAGTTCCGCACCCAGTGCGTTCGTGGCCAGGTCATCCTCTAGCCCCCGCCAGCAGAAGGGCCACGGAGTCGGCACGTCCAACGTCCGATCCCGTTGTCGCCCGGCGACAACCCAGGGGACGTCACTCAGTATATTCCGCTCCCGAGTGACCAGAGGAGCTCCACCGAGATAATGCCCCATCTCGGCTTGGGGTCGTGATACACACGCACCCAAAAATTCATTTCCTCATGAAAACCCAGTTTTCAAAATAACCACATGATCATGAATGCAATTACACGAAAACTCAATTTTCATTTTACAAACATGAACATGCGTGCAATATGCAATGTACCAACTCACAATAACCACAACTAACAACCAATCAAAACCCAACATAACCAAAGCATAACTTCTCCGTCCTCAATCCATCCACCCCCAAATTCTCCTCGGACTCAGTCCGGTACTAACCAGATCACAGTATAAATAATTAGAGCAAAAATATATTTAAATCTCAAAAGATTGTTTAGGAAATACTTACAGCGCTATAAAATATTTTCGGAGGATCACGAGAGAGCTGGAAAGCACCAAACCAGCAACTACACAGTGTAAAAACACTATGGCCGAAACACAGTGAAATCCAAATTTCACACGGGGTCAAACGAAGACTTGGGAACAGTAGGGTAAGGCCTATGGGAGGTGGTGAAGCTAATGGTGGTGGCCTTTGGCCGTGGGTGGTGGCCGAAATGGGTGGTTCACGGCCGAGAATGTCAAATCGGAAGTGGAGCTCGCACGGGCGGCTCTGGCGACGGATCAGGGCCGGGTTTGGGTGGAAAAGCTTGGTATTGGGCCGGTGAAGAAGTGGTGAAGAAATGGTGGCCAATGGTGGCCGGACGGCGGCGGAACGGAGGAAAAACCACCGCGGGTTCAAGCGGCTCGTGGCGGCTAACGGCGGCGTTAGCCGGCCAGATATTGGGTGGGTAAGGTCGCTGGTGCACGGGGAAGCCGATGGTGCCGGCGGTGTCGTGCACGGCGGGCCGGAGGCGGAGCAACGGTGGTGAATCCATTCGGACGTGAGAGAGAAGAGAGAGAGGGGGTCGGGCTGGGCTTGTCCGAACGGGAGAGAAGGAAGAGAAAGAAGAAAAGAAAAAGAAAAAGGAAAAGAAAGAAGAAAAGAGGAGGGAAAAAAGAGAGATCCAGACTTCATCTTGGGTTTCGAAAGTGATCCAACGAAAAAGGTTTTAAAGCTACTAGATAAATAAAATAATTCAAACTCAATGAAATGCTCGATTAAAACAATAAAAATATTAAAATCTAAAAACAAACCAATTTAAATTAAAGATCACTTTAAATACAAAACAATAAATAACACTGAGAAAACACATAAGAAATTAATTTTTCCAACTTAAAATAGTATAAAATAATATTTAAGAACTCCCAAAATTTTAAAACAAGGTATAAATCCTTAAATCAATTAAAAAAATCATTCATTAAAAATACACTAAAATACGGGATGTTACATTCTCCCCCCCTTAAATAAAATTTCGTCCTCGAAATTTGCAAGGTCAAACATCAACGCTAAAGCAGTTACGAGATACATCACCAAACATGCTTAAGAAAGCATACCATCAACAACTCCCAACAAGCATGAGTAATGCACTTCCAAGTCTACTGTTCTAGGCAATCCCATTCTACTCACACTAATCTCCCAATGGCACATCACGTCTATAACTCTTAGAGCAGTCATGTAATCCAAAATCTCCAAATCCACAAAACCTTAACAAAACCCAAGGAATCCCAATGATTAATAGCTCCATTCGACAATCTATACTAACCTCAATCGACTCCTATGCTATAACTTCCAAACCTCCATTGTATACTACACCTTGGTAACCTAATGGCCACTTCTAAAGTTAACCATCAATAACAAAATTTGCATAACCAAAATATTAATCTCCAAATACAAGTATCCGCTCAAAATTTCAAGTCTCTACTAATTCCTCAAAATCGACACAAATTGAACTCCTCACAACCAAAAATATCACGCTCCTGCTGCGCACTCTGATAATTTACCAACTACATAAAATTTATGTCCTCATAGAATAACACCATTGAGTATAAGATAGCTCCAAATCTACTAACCCAGAAACTCTTACGACAATTGGTAGAAAATACCCTCTTCCAAAATTATGAATTATCACACAAATTCCTCAATTAACTCATAATGCCTTAATCAAAATTAATCATCCACATAATATGTCCATGATCATTAACAGAAAATCAATAGTAATCAACCTCAGCATCCCAATTGAAAACAAGTAACATCACCCCAAAAACACCCGCTCATCTTAGGAAAAGGATCATACCCTAAAAGGCTCAAATCCAACCCGGCCAACCAGTAAGAGCGCCTATAAACTTCTACCCGACAATCTAAACTCGAAAGCTCATCACCTAAAATCTGAATATCGTCTACTCTAACGGTGACTAAACTCACTACGAACTACTATTGCCTTCACCATAACATTACTGAAACCTTCAAGGTAATTCGCCCACTCACTTCTACTCCTATAAGCTAGTACTAACACAACTAACTCCTTCCATAGCACATCACTAGAAACCTCAGGGCAAGTCATACTGATCAACCCTTCAATCCACCAAAAACTATTGCAACCCACTCATAGGTATTTACGCTTTATTAACTCCCATACTTGATTATGCTATCCACCGTTGATCCCTCAACTTCAACTTCCAAGATTTTATGATACACCATACATGGCAACCCATCAATCTCTTTTCAAGTTAAATAACAATGTCCTTAACTCACCCAACTTGACGCTTCGTTTCCAGAGGAAAGTATAGTCTCGAAAATTGAAATTCCTATGTGACCTCAAGTCACAATTAAGTCCTGAAGTTAATCACAACAATTATTGCCAACCATCATTCCATTGATTAACCCGCTTCGATTGTACCCTTCAATCAACTCCTCAAAGACTCAAAGCCAAGGTCTCCTGAACCTAATACTGTCATGCCATCGCCTCTTTAACACCTACCAAAGCCACTTCTTCCAACAAAATAATTACGACATGTATTCTCCGAAATCCATACACACTCACCACTACTATGAATTTATCTCATGCACTCTTAGCCGAAACCAAAAATCCTCCAAACGTGTAAGGGGTTCATCATTATCATTTCCATCATTTGGACCTATATACTCGAAAAATAACAAGAATCTTTTTCCTAGATCCCCACCATCTATTATCCTTAAATTTGATATGGATCAATCCTAAAACTTGCCACTTAAAACCTCAAACTAATAACAATCATTATCCGAACTAGATTGGCATCTTCGATCCTCAGAAAATACCCGAACTAGATCAATACCTTCAATCCTCAAAGAAATACTCCCATTGAAAATCCTTATATCAATAACCCAACTCTGACCAACTCCATTTAATGTCACCGACTAATCAGTCTCCAAAATAAATCAAACTAGCACACCAAGCCTGCAGAATTAAAAACTTAAATCTTATTACGAATCAGTCCTTTAACGCTGCAATTCTAAAACCTCAAACAAGATAAGAATCATTCCCCGAAATCCTCAAGATCGATGACCTTAAATCTAAAGCATTCACCTTATAAAGCTTATAAAATTCTAAAACCTCAAATGTTGTCAACTGCTTATCAAAGACAACTTATCAAAATCAGCAAGATCTAAAACTTCCAATTTAATAAATCCTTCAAATGCTTGTTGAACCTACCACCTTAGATCCCATAAACTTATTTCCTAAAACTATAGGGCTTCAAACCTTAGATAATTTCTCATAAATCTATCCTCGAAGTTCGTTGAACTTATGACCTCCTACTCCATAGACTTAACACTTAATTCTACGGAACTTAAGACCTCAAGTATCCTAGGCGAACAAAAGCTATTCCCACCTTAGCTGCAACTTGAGTTCCTACTCCATAGAGTTCACTTAGACTATGTCGTTCCCTTCGAGTCTCCATGTTAAAACATACCAATCGCTAAGAGTTCAGGCCTACTACACTAAATGTTCAAGCCTAACAATGGTATTCACAGTCGTACCATCTTCCTGTCATAGCGTAGCCCTTAACCATTTTCCACTCAAACATATTGAAATCTAATTAAGGCAAAATAAATTAAAATACAACAAAATGCCATGAAATAAAATAGAATAAAACCAACCAAGTATAATACCATACAATAAATTAAAATATTTAAAGTAACATACCTCGAACAACATAATCCAAAACAAAACAAAATCTCGCAATTAAAATAAAATTCCATAAATAAAATGACATACGATAAATGAATAAAACAATGAAGAAGTACACAATAAATAATTAAAACAAATAAAATAACCGACCATAAAATAAAACAATTAAAATAAAATAGCATACAACCAAATAGATGAAACCAATGAAAATAACAACAAATAATAAATTAAAAACTATCAAAATAACATATTTCAAATTAAAATAATTTTAAATCGCAACTTTAAAACTTTCTGGTACTCCACCTAAGGGACATGTGGTTTTACCCAGAGCCGAACTGCTCTGATACCACCTGTGACGCCCCGACTCCCACGTACAAAAAGCCTCGGGAATCGTGACGTCAGGATGATGACACACGGTCACACATCCCAACGAACAAGTGTCAAGTGTGTGCAACAAATAAACAGTGCACAGAATAAATACGCAGCGGATAATAATAATTAAGTCACTAGTACCAGAGTTTTAGTTTAATACAGATATCCAAATACAAAGCGTTTAAAACATAAACCAAATGTCCCATAAAATATACAAAAGCAGAAAAAGAAACATAACTCGAGTGATCCCAGATCACTCCTCCGGCGGAGCCAAATCCTCAGGCTCGGCACCTGCATCATCATAATCAAAATCTGCAGTACCATTAAATGGTACCACAGGTAAGTTATAACCTAACCAATCCTGAAATAGAAACATATTTAAGCAACTAATCATGCATGCCCATGATGCAATATGCAAGAAATGCAACACACGCCAAAAATCACGTTTTGGCCCAAAAACATTAATCCGTCATTTTCCCAGAAAATGACACACAAAATCAACTCACGCTATTTTCCCAGAAAACAGCCACTTTTCCATTTATCCATTAATTCATATGCACCATGGTCTCCCCTATGGACCATCCGCACGTCCTGGCTAATTTATGAGCGATGCCCAGTTCCACACCCGGTGCGTTCGTGGCCAGGTCATCCTCTAGCCCCCGCCAGCAGAAGGGCCACGGAGTCGGCA
>QEOT01000830.1:0-47237 GCA_003123785.1 Pterocarya stenoptera | reverse complement strand
ATCTCATGCACTCTTAGCCGAAACCAAAAATCCTCCAAACGTGCAAGGGGTTCATCATTATCATTTCCATCATCTGGACCTATATCCTCGAAAAAATAACAAAAATCTTTTTCCTAGATCCACACCATCTATTATCCTTAAACTTGATATGGATCAATCCTAAAACTTGCCACTAAAACCTCGAACTAATAACAATAATTTTCCGAACTAAAACGGCATCTTCAATCCTCAGAAAATACCAGAACTAGATCAATACCTTTAATCCTCAAAGAAATACTCCCATTGAAAATCCTTATATCAATAACCCAACTCTGACCAACTCCATTTAATGTCACCGACTAATCAATCTCCAAAATAAATCAAACTAGCACACCAAGCCTGCAGAATTAAAAACTTAAATCTTATTACGAATCAGTCCTTCAACTCTGTAATTCTAAAACCTCAAACAAGATAAGAATCATTCCCCGAAATCCTCAAGATCGATGACCTTAAATCTAAAGCATCCACCTTATAAAGCTTGTAAAATTCTAAAACCTCAAATGTTGTCAACTGCTTAACAAAGACAACTTATCAAAATCAGCAAGATCTAAAACTTCCAATTAAATAAATCCCTCAAATGCTTGTTGAACGTACCACCTTCAATCCCATAAACTTATTTCCTAAGAACTGTAGGGCCCCAAACCTTAGATAACTTCTCATAATTCTATCATCAAAGTTCGTTGAACTTACAACCTCCTACTCCATAGACTTAACACTTAATTCTACGGAACTTAAGACCTCAAGTATCCTAGGCGAACAAAAACTATTCCCACCTTAGCTGCAACTTGAGTTCCTACTCCATAGAGTTCACTTAGACTATGTCGTTCCCTTCGAGTCTCCATGTTAAAACATACCCATCGCTAAGAGTTCAGGCCTACTACACTAAATGTTCAAACCTAACAATGACATCTACGGTCGTACCATCTTCCTGCCATAGTGTAACCCTTAACCCACTTAAGTCTCCAGACAAAATTTAAATGAGAACAAAAGCAACACCCAAATTAATTGAATTAATACAACATAAAATAAAATAGAATAGAAAAAAAAAACTAAGTATAACAATATATAATAAATTAAAACAATTAAAGTAACATACCTCAAACAAAAAAAAACCAAAACAAAACGAAAATCTCTCAAATAAAATAAAAGTCCATAAATAAAATAACATACGACAAAATTAATAAAACCATGAAGAAGTACACAATAACTAATTAAACAAATAAAATAACCGACCATAGAATAAAACAAATAAAATAAAATAGCATACAACCAAATAGATGAAACCAATAAAAACAACAACAAATAATAATAAAAAAAAACCATTAAAATAATATACGTCAAATCAAGATAATTTTAAATCCCAACTTTTTAAAACTTTCTGGTACTCCACCTAATAGATATGTGGTTTTACCCAGAGTCAAACCGCTCTGATACCACCTGTGATGCCCCGACTCCCACGTACAAAAAGCCTTGGGAATCGTGACGTCAGGATGATGACACACGGTCACACATCCCAACGAACAAGTGCCAAGTGTGTGCAACAAATAAACAGTGCACAATAAAATACGCTGCGGATAATAATAATTAAGTCTCTAGTACCAGGATTTTAGTTTAATACAGATATCCAAATACAAAGCGTTTAAAACATAAACCAAATGTCCCATAAAATATACAATAGCAGAAAATAGAAACATAACCCGAGTGATCCCAGATCACTCCTCCGGCGGAGCCAAATCCTCAGGCTCGGCACCTGCATCATCATAATCAAAATCTGCAGTACCATTAAATGGTACCACAGGTAAGTTATAACCTAACCAATCCTGAAATAGAAACATATTTAAGCAACTAATCATGCATGCCCATGATGCAATATGCAAGAAATGCAACACACGCCAAAAATCACGTTTTGGCCCAAAAACATTAATCCGTCATTTTCCCAGAAAATGACACACAAAATCAACTCACGCTATTTTCCCAGAAAACAGCCACTTTTCCATTTATCCATTAATTCATATGCACCATGGTCTCCCCTATGGACCATCCGCACGTCCTGGCTAATTTATGAGCGATGCCCAGTTCCACACCCGGTGCGTTCGTGGCCAGGTCATCCTCTAGCCCCCGCCAGCAGAAGGGCCACGGAGTCGGCACGTAACTCGTCCGATCCCGTTGTGGCCCGGCGACAACCCAGGGGACGTCACTCAGTATATTCCGCTCCCGAGTGATCAGAGGAGCTCCACCGAGATAATGTCCCATCTCGGCTTGGGGTCGTGATACACACGCACCCACAAATCCATTTTCACATGAAAATCAACTTTTCAAAATAACCACATGATCATGAATGCAATTACACGAAAACCCAGTTTTCATTTTACAAACATGAACATGCGTGCAATATGCAATGTACCAACTCACAATAACCACAACTAACAACCAATCAAAACCCAACATAACCAAAGCATAACTTCTCCGTCCTCAATCCATCCACCCCCAAATTCTCCTCGGACTCAGTCCGGTACCAACCAGATCACAGTATAAATAATTAGAGCAAAAATATATTTAAATCTCAAAAGATTGTTTAGGAAATACTTACAGCGCTATAAAATATTTTTGGAGGATCACGAGAGAGCTGGAAAGCACCAAACCAGCAACTACACAGTGTAAAAACACTATAGCCGAAACACAGTGAAATCCAAATTTCACACGGGGTCAAACGAAGACTTGGGAACAGTAGGGTAAGGCCTATGGGAGGTGGTGAAGCTAATGGTGGTGGCCTTTGGCCGTGGGTGGTGGCCGAAATGGGTGGTTCACGGTCGAGAATGTCAAATCGGAAGTGGAGCTCGCACGGGCAGCTCTAGCGACGGATCGGGGCCGGGTTTGGGTGGAAAAGCTTGGTATTGGGCCGGTGAAGAAGTGGTGAAGAAATGGTGGCCAATGGTGGCCGGACGGCGGCGGAACGGAGGAAAAACCACCGCGGGTTCAAGCTGCTCGTGGCGGCTAACGGCGGCGTTAGTCGGCCGGATATTGGGTGGGTAAGGTCGCCGGTGCACGGGGAAGCCGATGGTGCCGGCGGTGTCGTGCACGGCGGGCCGGAGGCGGAGCAACGGTGGTGAATCCATTCGGACGTGAGAGAGAAGAGAGAGAAGAGAGAGAGGGGGTCGGGCTGGGCTTGTCCGAACGGGAGAGAAGGAAGAGAAAGAAGAAAAGAAAAAGAAAAAGAAAAGAAAGAAGAAAAGAGGAGGGAAAAAAGAGAGATCCAGACTTCATCTTGGGTTTTGAAAGTGATCCAACGAAAAAGGTTTTAAAGCTACTAGATAAATAAAATAATTCAAACTCAATGAAATGCTCGATTAAAACAATAAAAATATTAAAATCTAAATACAAACCAATTTAAATTAAAGATCACTTTAAATACAAAACAATAAATAACACTGAGGAAACACATAAGAAATTAATTTTCCCAACTTAAAATATTATAAAATAATATTTAAGAACTCCCAAAATTTTAAAACAAGGTATAAATCCTTAAATCAATTAAAAAAATCATTCATTAAAAATACACTAAAATACGAGATGTTACAGTATCCATCAATGCCTTACACTTTTGTTTCGAACCATTTTGGGCTCAACTTCATAACTACCAATAGCCACCATGACAGAAGAGGTAGGGGAACAGTTTGCAGCATCCATTTGTCATGTTATAAGGGTAGAAGCTGAGGTAGATGGACGTGTATGGGGGAGATGCCTTAGGTTGAGGCTTGCGGTTGACATCCATAAGCCTTTGTTGAGAGGGAAATGGCTAATGCTTGACAACAAACAACATTGGATCTCCTTCAAATATGAAAGATTGCAAAATTTTTGTTTTCAGTGTGGGGTGCTCTACCAAAAAGGCAAGAGCTGCACTCGACAACGCTATGACCAAGAAGGTGAAGAACAAGCACCACAACAATTTGGCTCTTGGCTCAAAGGCCAACCAAGAAACTCCAACATCTTTGACATGCGAAAATATGGTGGTTCCATGGGTGGTTGGCATCAACACAACGGCCATAAAGGAGATCGAGAAAGCAAGGATAGGGAGGAATCCAGGCCACATAACCACACTGTTCCTCAGGAGTCCCCGGCAGGTTTTCAGGAGAAGTCTGTAGTGGAAAAATAGGATATATTTGTTCGAGGTGGTAAAGGACAAGTTGCAACAAAAGAGACCCCGGACAAAGGTGACTTTACTGGCTGCTCTATTGGGACCCCAACTAATTCACATGTGGAAACTCCACCACCAGACAAAAAGCAGCCCTCGCACATGGATGAGGTACCCACACTTGAAGCTATCCCTGGGATCCAAGGCTTTATGTTGGCTAATATGAAAATGGAACTAGACCCCACTAAAAAACACTGGTACATGCTGCTCAACAAACACCTTTGACCCCCCACTGGAACTCGTGAGGGATTGGATTTTAGTAAGGTGAGATCATCCGCTTCTAGCTGTCCAAAACAAAAGAGTAATACCATCTTACAATCGACATGCAGAATACCTAGCCAGGGAGATTATAACATAGCTGGTAAAAGTGACTTGGTGATCAATAATAGAAAATGGAAAAGACAAGCTTGAGAAGAGATCTCTCAAACAAGAGTTAAGGGAGATGAGGTCCTTGCTACAATCTCAAATAATTCACTGAGGACTAGGTTTGTGAGGGGATGTAAAAGGAACTATAATGAAGAGGTACCTGATCCTAAGAGGTTCAAGTGTTACAATGAGAACAAAGAGAACTATCAATCAATGGCAGAGACTGGATCCCAGCCCTGCCAAAAACTATGAGTCTCTTAGTGTGGAATTGTCGAGGGCTTGGGAACCCTTAGATAGTTAGAATCCTTAGAAACTTAACTAAGGAAAAGTGCCCCCATTTAGTTTTCCTAGTGGAAACTAAATGTAGTAACAAAAGAATGGAGGAGGTTAGGAGAAACTTGAAACTTGATGGCTATTTTGCAGTGGATAGTGTGGATTCGAGTGGGGGCATTGCTCTGCTATGGAAAGAGGAATGGCATGTCAGGGTGATCAATTATACTCGATGACATATTAGTGCTTTGGTACAGGAAAAGGACAATGGAATTACTTGGCAGTTCACAGGTTTCTAAGGTCACCCTAATACTGCAAAGAGATACAATAGTTGGCAACTACTTAGACAGCTAAAACCTTTCAATTCCATGGCTTGGTTGTGTGCAGGTGACTTCAATGAAATCCTCCATCAAAAGGAAAACGTTGGTGCATCAATCAGACCCTACAAGCAAATTGAGGCCTTTAAGCAGGCTATGGAATTTTGTGGTCTCAATGATATACATTCACAGGGACAGAGATTCACATGGTCAAATAATAGAAGTGGAAGGGGGTTCACAAAAGAAAGAATAGATCAAGCCCTTGCCAATAAGGAATGGGATGCTATGTTCAGCTCTGCTTCATGTACTGTTCCTACAACCATTAAACCTGATCACTCCCCTCTTCACATTAACAAGTAGGTGTCAGCACATGGGAGGAGAAGTAGAGGAATATGTTTCATATATGAGGCTACTTAGGAAACCAGAGAACACTGTCACTAGGTTGTAGTTGAGGCATGGAAGAATGACAGTTTACTAGGTTGTGAGGCCAAGTCAATAAGGCAAAAACTCAAAGGTTGTCAAAAGGGCCTACTATTTTGGAAACAGAAAAACAAGCAGTCTAATCACTTGGCACTAACACAGAGGCTGGCCAGAATTAGCCATCTCCAAAATACTGGTATTGGTGATCACTTAATACCCATGCAGAAGCTATAGAAAGAAGTGGAAACCTCACTTGCAGCAAATGACTTGAAATGGCGCCAGAGGGCAAAGCAACATTGATTTAAAAATGGAGATAAAAATATCAAGTTCTTTCATATGCAAGCAAGCCAAAGAAGAAAGACTAATGCTATCAAGTGTGTAGAGGATCCACAGGGAAGAAATGCTACTGAACAGGTAGCAATTGGTGATGTGTTCACTAGTTTTTTCTCCTTCCTTTTTACTACTTCTCTACCTACCAATCTTGAGGAATGTCTATCTGCACTAGATACCACACTGGTAATGGAGATGAAATCCTGGCTCATGAACCCCTTCAACTGAGAGGCAATTAAAGCAGTTGCCTTCCAAATGAACCCTCTAGGTTCACCTGGCCCTGATGGATTCCCAGCTCAGTTCTACCAACAGCACTGGGAGGTGGTGGAAGAGGAAGTGTGAAAATATGCTCTCCAAGTCCTCAACCAAGGTGGCTCCTTAACTAAGGCCCATTAGTCTATGCAATGTAGTGTACAAAATTGTTTCTAAAACCATTGCCAACAGGCTGAAAGTCATCCTTCCCAATCTTATCTCCTTGAATCAGAGTGCCTTTGTACTTGGAAGGCTTATCACAGATAAAACATTAGTTGCATATGAGATCCTTCACTCCATGAACTCAAGAATGAAAGGGAAAAAATGCTTCATGGCTTTGAAACTAGACATGAGCAAGGCCTATGATAGGGTAGAATGGAGGTTTGTGGAAGCAATTATGATTAAGATGGAATTTCCTCTTTAATGGATCAATCTGATCCAAACCTGTCTTACCTCAGTATCTTACTCAATCCTTGTTAATGGTGAGCCTCAAAAGAAGTTTTTGCCTTCTAGAGGCCTTAGACAAGGGGACCCCATATCCCCTATCTTTTTATACTCTGTGATGAAGCCCTTACATCATTACTAAATCAAGCTAAGAGGTGTGGTGCCTTAACACTTGCCACAATAGGAAGGGGCCCTATTACAGTGAACCATCTTTTCATTGCAAATGATAGCCTTCTTTTTTTGTCAAGCTAATATTGAGCAGCTCATTTGTGTCTTTGACATTCTTGCTTTGTATGAAAGGGCCTTGGGACAGTCACTAAACAAAGAAAAATCTTCTGCCTTCTTTAGTAAAAATACCCAGTAGGCCACATAACAACGGATCTTGGAGATGGCAGGAGTAAAATCATCTGGATCTTTTGAGAGGTACTTGGGACTTCCTGCCTTGGTGGGCAGAGCCAAATTTGCTACATTCCATTCTCTACTTGACAGAACTTGGGCTTGAGTGGCCAACTAGAAGACTAAGTATCTCTCTGCTGCAAGAAAGGAAATCCTCCTCAAAATAGTTCTTCAAGCTATACCTGTCTATGCAATGGGAATGTTCTTGCTACCTGTTTCAATAACAAGAAAGCTAAATCAGATGCTGAGGAAATTCTGGTGGGGCTATAATGAGGATACCTCAAAGGTACAATTGGTCAATTGGAAACAACTCAGCTGCAGCAAGGACTCAGGAGGTCTTGATTTTAGAGATTTTAAAAGCTTTAATGTAGCTTTGCTCTCAAAGCAAGGCTGGGAGATTCAACAGCACCCAAACTCTTTGGTGGCCATGGTTCTCAAACAGAAATATTTCAGTAAGGTTGATTTGTTACAAGCTCAGTTGGGGTCAGGGCCTTCTCTTGCATGGAGAGGCATTCATGTAGGGATTTCCTTGCTAAAAAAAGGGCTCCTATGGAGGGTAGGGAATGGCCACAAAGTAAATATATGGACAGATAGATGGATTCCATCCTATCCCTCACATAAAATCTTGTCTCCTCGAGCTACTGACTGCTGGTGTGAAAAAGTGAGTGATCTCATTGATCCTCACTTGAAAATATGGAAGGAATCAATACTTTATGAGCTTTTCTCTCAACAAGAGTGTGAAGCCATCAAATCAGTACCAATTAGCCTGGGTGGAAAAGAAGACAGGGTGGTATGGCAGCTCACTAATAATGGCATGTATGTTGTGAAAAGTGGATACCACCTCAATAGAGAAATGGAAAGGGACTTGGAAGGAAAGACATCAAGTAGATCCAGGGACAAGATGGTTTGGAAGAATCTATGGAAACTTGAAGCAGCACCTGCTACTAAGATGTTCATATGGAGAGCATGTAGCGAGGCTCTTCCTACTTTAGCAAACTCAGAAGGAGGAAGATAGTTGAAGACAATTCATGCTTAATTTGTATGCAGTGCCCTGAAACATATGGTCATGCCGTATGGGGATGACTTGTTGAACGAGATGTTTGGAACCAATGTGTTAAAAGGGTGCAAAAGATGTCTGTTCACAGTGACATGTTCATTGGCATCTGGTTAGTGCTTGCAACTCATCTTGATCCTATAGAACTTGCGGAGGTGGCAACCATCCTAAGAGGTATCTGGACTAGAAGGAATGAGATTATCCATCAAAAAGTTTTCAAAAATCCTACAATAGTATGTCAACTGGCAAAAGCAGAGTTTGTATCTCACTAGGAGGCAATCAAAGATACACAGGCAACACGTGTCAAGCCTCCAGCAGTAACTCACAAGTGGTCCAAACTTGAGGAGAACTAGTTTAAGGTCAATTGGGAAGCAGCTGTAAAACCTGGGGAGGGTAAAATTCGGATAGGAGTCATTATCAGAGATCACTTTGGCCAAGTAATGGGTACCTTTCGTGCTACCAGGTCCCTCAGGGGCAGCCCTTTTGATGCTGAAGCTTATGAACTGCTGCTAGCAATTTTTTTCTGCAAAGAACTAGGCTTGCACCAGATATGTTTATAGGGGGATTTTAAACAAGCTGTGGATCTTCTACAAAGTTTGGCCTTGAACTGGAGCTTGAGAGGCTGCCTCATAGGAGATGCCCCACAGATCTTGGAATCTTTTGCAACCTGGACAGTAATGCATAACTATAGAGTGGCAAACATGCCAGCTCATCAACTAGCCAAAGCTGCTTTTGACTGTGTGGCGGATGTGTATGACATTGAAATGTGCCTTGCATGTGTGTTATCTATTGTGGCAAAATAAATGGTGTAATATCCTAGCTCTAAGTCTCATGTGACTTTTTGAGTCTATGTAACCTTTTGTTTCTGATTAATGGAATCAGGTTTCTTCCACAAAAAAAAAAAAAAAAAAAGCCTAAGCAAGAAATCTCAAAAGAAACAAGACCTCTGCCTCGTCTCCCGAAGGTATGT
Source organism: Pterocarya stenoptera (assembly GCA_003123785.1). NCBI lineage: Eukaryota > Viridiplantae > Streptophyta > Magnoliopsida > Fagales > Juglandaceae > Pterocarya > Pterocarya stenoptera. Next base: position 38,187 of record QEOT01000830.1, on the reverse strand, counting down.
CCAGTCCTACAGCATCCTCACACTGATCATTACTTGAGACATGCATACATTAAAATAAAGTTAGTCGAATACTCAGTAAGAAACTACATCATATAGTTAAGAATATAAAATAATAGATTTTCATAAACACATGAGCAATCATCGTCATCTACTATCACATTTTTTACATTCATTCTTATTAGTGATTATATATGTTTTTACTTTAATTCTCAAGGGTCGACAGATACAGTTACCCCTATGTGTTTGGGTCAACGTCTTTTGTAACAGCCCGCTAAAAATTCAATGGTACATTTTTTATAGGCTTTAGGAACCTTGTGAAAAAACCGTAAGTTTTCACAATTCGACCAATCGCGTAGGTATTAGTCTGTCAGCATAGTCAGAGTTATCACTCACTATGGTGCCAGAAACGCAATTTTTATTTATTTGATGTAATTAGAAGTGTCAGTTTGAGATATGGTCTGCATCATTAGACTTAGTTGATTATTTAGGATTTTATGGCGCAATAATCTCATTTTTTAGTTTTCGGATGAAATGCTTGTTAGAAAACGTTTTTGCTTATTTTGAGGCACTTCGGGATTGAATTTCAATAAACAAATTGCACAGTTAGGTTTGTATGAATATTTAAGATTTTACAGTGCAAAGTTTATATTTCACTTTCCCAGAGTGATAGTAACCTCTACAGTAGCATCTAGTGCAGTGTTTTCAAAATCATAGTGTGAAATGTCCAAATTAGGTTAGAGAAGTTTTATTTGGACACTTTGCAGGATCTTAACCATACTTGGTGAATAGTATTGGACACTTGGCACAAAGAAGAACAATGAGATGGATTGTGAAGGAATCAAGGTGTGAAATAGGGTTTCAACCCTAGTGAAACCCCCAATGGTTGAAATCCAATTGAAACCCCAAAAGTTTGGATGAAACTGAAACCCTAAATGGTTTTCCCAATCCCTAAAGTTGGCCTCCAAACCCTATTTGACCCAATTTCTAGTATTGTGTTTAATCACTTGATGAAATCACTTCTAAGTGCTATTAATTCCTCAAATTTATGTTATGACATCATTATCCAACCCTTTAAACCTTGGAATTATGATTGGGCCAAGAAAAATTGGTTTTGGTAAACCCTAATTTGAAGTCCACTTGATTAAAGCCCATGAATTTGGCCACCTTGGCAAAACTTCTTGAAGAAATTTCCCCAACCACATGGCAGGACATCCACTGCCTTTGGCTGCACCCAATAGTGCCTTGATGTGAGAGGAAAAATCCACCTCATCACCCTCCATACCACACGACAGTAGTAGGCAGTCCTTACCCCTCACTATTCTTCACTTTATGTGACATAGGCACCTCCAATCAAGGGTCATTCAAGCCCATACATCCCCCCTTCAGAAGTCTAAAGTCAGCAAAACACACTTCACTTCATTTCATCACTTCTTCAACCCATTCTTAGAGAGAAACCCAAAAGAGCTCTCTAGGGCAGATTTCTAAGTCATTTTGCGTGGCAAGTTTCAACCCTTTCTAGGTATTTTGTTGCAATGACTCCTTCATAAAATTCGTTAGTCTTTGAGTTTAGTTTCTTTGTATATCTTATTTATTTCATTTCGTTGTCATTTGATTGGTAAAAAGTATTTTTAACCATGGAAATGTCATTATGGGCGCTACACTGAAGAGTGTGTTATATTTTAGAGTTTTTGACCAAGCTAATAGACATATCTTGGCCCAAAACTTTTATAGAGTGTTGTTAACATGTGTTTATGAATGTTTATTTAGTATTTGTTGCATGAATAAAGCTTTTGATGAAATATTTTCTTACATCTAGAAACTTAGAAACGGGAAGTGGAAAAATAATTTCTGTTTTGAGAAAGTTTGAATATTTCATGGTTTAATCTTACTCCAATGGCTTTAATATTTTTATTCGATACTCCTAAGCCTCATATATGCATTTTAGGATGTTATTTTGAAGATATTTAGTATTAGTTTAAAAAATATGACTTTTTATGCAAGATTACTCGGTTAAGCCAAATGCTTGATGTTTTTGGTTAGATCCATGTTTTGGTTGATTTCTAGCAATGTGATTTTGAGTTCAAAGCTTGGATCTATTTTAGGACACCTTTTTAAACCATGGGATGTTTTGGTTTGAAGATCTAATCTTTTTAAGTCATGGATCAAGCAGTTGACCAAATTTAGTTAAGAAACAGTTCCTGTTTTGGGACTAAGTGTGTAGCTGAATACTCCAAGTGTTGTTTTGTAATTTTTGGTGACTTTTGTGAAATGATTCAAAGCATGTTTGTTCTTAGGACGATCTTATCAATATTTTAGAAATAAGACTTGAATTCTTGGAGATGTTTTAAATAAGGTCAAAACTTATGATTCAAGAGTTTGTTTATGATTAAAAAGTTTGGATCTTTTTACTAAAACGTTTGGTGGTGATGATTAGCATTTCTTTTTAATGCATGTTTTAATTATGTTCTTAAACATAGGGCAAGAAGATCTTTGTTGCAAAATTTTGGTTTAATTATGAGTTTGGAAGTTGGAAGAATTACAACAAAAATCAAGATAAATGGCCTATGGATGTTTCGGCCATAGTGAGTTTTTCATAGTTGTGTTTTGTTTTAAATTTTTCTAAGTTGATATTTGAGTTTAGGACAGAATTTACATGAAGAATGTAAAATTTGGTGATTTTTGGAGTTTGGATGCAAAATCCTTAAGTTAGGGGTAAAATGATGATTTTTTCACATGTAGAGAGTAAAATGGTAATTTGACTCTAAGTTAGCTTTTTCTATATTTCTAATTTTTAGTAATTAAATGTCTAACCTTTAGAATCATTATTCTCAGTTTCTCGTAATCACGCTTAAATTATCGTAGAACTCGACGATCAGGGTAAGTTAGCTTTTAACTTACTATCAGTTTAATGTGTATGGGTGTAAAGGAACTACAGTGTATGTATGTATGTTATCATATGTGCCATGCCAAGTCATTACATATTTATCTGTTATACAGAATTTATTTTGTCACAAATTATTCATCTGTTACACAAGATAATCTGTCACGTATTGCTATACATTACAAGTATGTCATGTTAAGTTAAGTATGCCTTCTGTTACATGCGTGTCATGTCATGTAATATTCACTGATGCAAGAATGTTATGTTAAGTATGTGGTCTGTTACATGTTATGCCATGCTACGAAATGTTTCTTTCTCAAATAAGTCATATCTTTTGAGTTACGCTCAAATCTTATTGTGTTACGTCAAGGCTTATGTCCTTTCGTATTACAGGCACGATTTGTCTCGAATGTAGTTTGTGTATCTCGAGAACAGTCATGCCATGTTAAGTTCATGTTATCAGTTAATTTGTACAGGATGATACGCGCTACTTGGTATTGCAGTCAAGGTTTATGCACTGCCGAGTACTACGGTGAAGGAGTATAATCTGTCTTACTACAAAAGGGTATATCAGTTAAATTATACTTCGGTCAAGGATGATACGCACTGCCTGGTATTGCGCTCAACGCTACGCGCTGTCGAGTACTATGTGTGACACACCGATTTTTACGTGTTTTTTATTGAAAGGCTTTTTAATTTAATATTTGATTTTGAGCCTTTTAATTTGATTTAACATGTTTACGCGAGATTATCTTATGATTTTTAAATCAGAAATTATTTTAATGTACTTTCATAATTTTAATTAGTGTTCTGCAATTAAATTGCTTTTTATTTTAAAGAATGTTATTGTTGGAGTTTAATATTTTACTTTAACTAGTTTTGAGTTTATATTGATTTATTTAATTTACTGTTTTAAAAATAATTATTTTGAGGATTAGTTGTGACCCAAAAGTTGTGAAGATTGGACCTCATTTTTTTTTCCATATTTTCTTTTCCTATTTTGTTTTCCTCTTCTTTCTTTTCTTTCCTCCTTATTTATTTTTCCTCCCAACCCATGTAGCTCTCTCTCTCTCTCTCTCTCTCTCTCTCTCTCTCTCTCTCTCTCTCCCCCACGCCGTTCGGCCATCTCCTTCCAGCCCGCCGCCGTCGACCGTCCATGGCCCTCACCGCTCAGCCCAGTCGACTCCCCAGGCGCCAGCAACCTCACACCTCCGATCTCAGCTCCTCCCTTGCCGGCAATAGCCTCCACGCACGGTTTGAAGCCACGCGGCCTTGTGTGCTCCGGCGCCGCCGTCCGGCCACCTCCTACCACCATCTCTTCACCACTTTTCCCTCTACCTCCTAGCAACCCAAAGGACCCAACCCCAGCTCCGATCCGTCACCGGTGAACCCCATTGTTCACATCTCCGTTTTGAGCTTTTTGGCATTCCACAGTCATTTTAGCCGCCACCCACGGCTAACCGTCGCTTCCACTAGCTTCACCACCTTCCATAGGCCCTACCCTCCCATTCCCTAGCTTTCGTTTGACCCTGTTTGAATTTGGATTTTTTGTGTATTTCGGCCACAGTGTTTTTACACTGTTACGTTGCCTTCCAACCGCCTTTTGCACCTCTGTGATCCTCCTAAAATTATTATATAGCGCTGTAAGTATTTCTCCAAAAGACTTTTAAGACTTAAGTATATTTTTGCACTAACCTGTTTTATAAACTGTGATTTGGTTATCTGGTTTTACTGATAATTGTTGGTTGTTGGTAATTGGTCGATTTCATGGTATTGTGCACGCATGCGTGGGTGTGTGTTTTGGAAACTGTGTTTAATGTGAAAAAGGCTTTTCGGGTGCCTGTGTATCATTCCCAAGTCGAGATAGGGTATTATCTTGGTAGAGCTCTTCTGGGCACTCGGGAGCGGAATATACTGAGTGTCGTCCCCTGGGGCTGTTGCCCGGGACTTAGATGGGATGGTAGCGCTCTCGATCCCACTCCATGGCCCTTTGTGCTGGCGGGGGTCAGAGGATGCTTGGCTATGTACACGATGGGCGCTGAACTGGGCATCACTCGTGCATCACTCGCACGGTCGTTACCTGTGGAGTGACGAAGAGAGCCAGAGTATGTGGATGGTCCCTAGGGGAGGCCATGGTGCATTCGGTTAAAATTGAAATTAATGGATTTATTCCTGAATTTTAGTTTTGTGCCAAATGGTGATTTTTGGCATGCGTGGAAAAATTGTGATTTTCGAGAAATTGTGTTTTTCTCGGGTTTTGCACTTTGGTCATCATGTGCATGCATAGCATTAGTTGTTTTAATATATTTATGTCTTGGAGCATTTTGAGTTTTACTTACCTGTGGTACCATTTAATGGTACTGCAGATTTTGTGGATGTTGATGCAGATGCCGAACTTGAGGATTTGGCTCAGCCGAAGGAGTGATTTGGGATCACTCGTGTTATGTTCTTTTCAGCTCTTGTATTATTTTGGGACATTAGGTTTATGCTTTTAAATGCTTTGTATTTGGTTATTTGTATTAAACAAATTCTGGTACTAGTTGACATATTATATTATCCGCTGCTTATTTTATTGTACACTGTTGCTTGTCCACATACTTGGCACTTGTTGTTGGGATGTGTGACCTGTGTTGTCATCATCCTGACATCATGATTCCCGTGTAGTTTTGTACGTGGGAGTCGGAGCGTCACAGGTGGTATCAGAGCAGTTCGGCTCTGGGTAAAACCACATGTCCCATATGTATAGTACCAGAAAGTTTTAGGGTGGGTTTGGATGTTAAAGTGAGTTGAGTTGAGATAATAAAATATTGTTAGAATATTATTTTTTAATATTAAAGTTGTTTTGGGATTTGAAAAAGTTGAATTGTTTATTATATTTTGTATTGGGATTTGAAAAAGGTGTCATGATGAGTTGAGATGAGTTGGGATGAGTTGTACATCCAAATGAAGCCTTAAAGTTGAGATTTGAAATTATTTAATTTAAATTATGTTATTCTTATTGGTTTTATTTATTTTATTGTTTACTACTTTGTTTGCTTATTGATTTTATTGTGTTAGTTTATTTTAATTGTTTTATTTTATGGTCGGCTATTTTATTTGTTTTAATTATTTATGGTGTACTTCTTCATTTGTTTTTATTCATTTTGTTGTATGCGATTTCAATTTTATTGGTTTTATTTCATGTTGTGATATTGTGCCTTAAGTTAAGTTATTTTACTATATTATATCTAAACTTGTTTTGAGTAAGAGTGAGATTAAAGGTTACGCTATGACAGGAAGATGGTACGACTGTGAATGTCATTGTTAGGCTTGAACATTTAGTGTAGTAGGTTTGAACTCTTAGCGATTAGTTTATTTTAATATCGGGACTCAAAGGGAACGACATGGTCTAGGTGAACTTTATGGAGTAGGAACTCAAGTCGCAGCTGAGATGGGAATAGCTTTAGATCGCTTAGGATAATCGAGATTTTAGATTTCGTGGAATTATGACATGAGTTTATGAAGTAGGAGGTTGTAAGTTCAACGAACTTCAAGAATAGATTTATGAGAAGTTTATCTAAGGTTTGCGGTCCTATAATTTTTAGGAAATAGGTTTATGAGAAGTTTATCTAAGGTTTGCGGTCCTATAATTTTTAGGAAATAGGTTTATGAGATTTAAGGTGGTAGGTTCAACAAACATTTGAGGGATTTATTAAATTAGAAGTTTTAGATCTTGCCTACTTTGATAAGCTGTCTTTGATAAGTAGTTGACAACATTTGGGATTTTAGAATTTTGCAAGCTTTATAAGGTGAGTGCTTTAGATTTAAGGTCATCGATCTTGAGGATTTCAGGGAATGATTCTTATCTTGTTTAAGGTTTTAGAATTGCAGAGTTGAAGGACTGATTTGTAATAAGATTTAAGTTTTTAATTCTACAGGCTTGGTGTGCTAGTTTGATTTATTTTGAAGATTTGGATCGAATTCGGGAAAATGATTGTTTTTAGCTTGAGGTTACAATAGTAGGTTTAGGATTTCATCCATATCAATTTTAAGGATAAAAGATGGTGTAGATTTAGGAAATGATTCTTGTTGATTTCGAGGATATAGGTCCAGATGATGGAAATGGTAGTGGTGGGTCACTTGCACGTTGGGGCAATATTGATTTTGGCTAAGGATGCACAAGATCGACGCGTAATAGTTGTGAGTTTGTATGGTGTATGATAAAATCTTGGAAGTTGAAACTTAGGCATCAATGTTATGATAACTATACAAGTTAATATGATTAATATATATATAGTTTTAGTTATATAGCTAGTACAATAAGTACTATATTATATCCTAGTTACTATATAAGTACTATACTATATGTTAATAGAAAAATACTATATAAGTACTATAGTCAGGGGCGGAACGATTAATATATAAGTACTCTATTAATAGAAAAAAACTATTGAATAAGTACTATAGTCAGGGGAGGAACTATCACCTGTACATAATCTTCCTTTACCGCCTTTGAGATGCTTTTAACCACATATAATGACTCAACTAGCTAGAAGTTTCAAGAGAATTTATCTAAAAGTTAAAACAAATCTAGAAGATTCTTGCATATGGGAGGCAGCAGATTTATCTAGCTAGATGATTGATGAGACGTTTATAGAGAGATAGAGATAGTATGTAAATAATTTATTTTCTTTTGTGAAGAATTTATTAGTTATTCACAAGTTTTTTTTTCACTTATTAATAGTAATACAATTATATATACAATAAAAAATCTAACGATTTTTATATTATGAGATATTCTTTCAGGTTTATTCTTAATCTATAAATTTTTCTTAAAGCTTAGAAAAATATGAGTAAGTCGAGAAAAATTGTATAATTTTATAACGTATAATTATTTTTTTATATAGTCACGTGTAAAAGTGTTAAATATTTGATGTCAAAAGAAATCCAAAAAAGTTGGATTTTGGATATAAAATATAAAATAGTATATACTATAGATTAGAAGTAAAATAGTTGTTATAGATTATAATATAATATTATATACTATATGCGAGCATTTATAAGCATAATAATACTATTATTAGTTCGAACCCAATAAAGTACCGTTCGAACGAATTTATCTCGTGAAATGTGTTTGGTGGGAAACTTCGTGCCAAATACTTTGAATGATAGTTTGTTCGAACGTAAAAATTCCTCATTCAAACAAAAATACATTTTCATCTTCTGGGCATTTGAAGAATATGCCAAGGAATATTCTACTTTTTTGTTCGAACTAGTAATTTTCGCGTTCAAATAAAAATTAAATCGCGGCAAAAATTGGCGCAATTTGAAATTTTCGTGTTCAAATGAGTAAAAGTCCCGTTCGAACATGACTTCACAGATTCAAATTCCACAACCTCCAGTTCATTTTCATTTCGTACGAAATTTTGAAAGAGATTTGTGGAGTGAGAGAGAGTTGTGGAGAGATAGAGGAACACACTTGGCCTGCAAGAGAAGGGATTCTTGAGAGAAATGAGAGGTTTATAAAAGGTAAGTAATACATTTTTGAATTTTTTTTATTTCAAATTTCATAGCAAGTTGGTTTATTGGACATGGTTTAGGGTTATGCCATAATGTGTTTTATGGCATTGTAGGTATTGTATATTGCTATTTGGCTTGGATTGCTTAAATTTGAGGTAATATTTCTAATATTTAGGTTTTTGATAATTTATAGTTTTTGATAACATATGTTAAGCTAATTTGGTATATTTGTGTTTCTACAATCCCATTTACAATATATCCTATTCTAATATGCATCTTATGAGATTATTGTAGCGAGAATTATACTTTGTGGACAAGGAATTTGATCTCTGTTTCGTGTTTGGAATCTGGGCTTGTACCGTTCGAATGCTATAATACACATTCGAACAGAATGAATTAAAATGGAAACTTATAATATCATATAACATAGGAATTGAAAACACTTAAATTAATAAATAATAGTTTTAGGGTATTTAGAGTTATGAAAAACTATATACATACATTAATAATAATAAAATATTTTGCACTTATATTAAAATGAAAACTTATAATATAATATAACATAGGAATTGAAAACACTTAAATTAATAAATAATAGTTTTAGGGTATTTAGAGTTATGAAAAACTATATACATACATTAATAATAATAAAATATTTTGAACTTATATTAAAATGGAAACTATAATATAATATAACATAGGAATTGAAAACACTCAACTTAGTAAATAATAGTTTTAGGGTATTTAGAGTTATGAAAAACTATATACATACATTAATAATAATAAAATATTGATGTAGGTTGTATTAAAATTTGGACTCTTAAAATATAATATAACATAGGAATTGAAAACACTTAAATTAATAAATAATAGGTTTAGGGTATTTAGAGTTATGAAAAATTATATACATAATATAATAATAAATATTTTACACTTATATTAAAATGGAAACTTATAATATAATATAACATAGGACTTGAAAACACTTAAATTAATAAATAATAGTTTTAGGGTATTTAGAGTTATGAAAAACTATATACATAATATAATAATAAACTATTTTGCACTTATATTAAAATGGAAACTTATAATATAATATAACATAGGAATTGAAAACACTTAAATTAATAAATAATAGTTTTAGGGTATTTAGAGTTACGAAAAACTATATACATAATATAACATAGGAATTGATTACACTTAAATTAATAAATAGTAGTTATAAAATATTTAATCCAAAAACTATAATTATAAAATATTTTGCACTTAAATTAAAATGAAAATTTATAATTAATATAACATAAGAATTATTAACACTTAAATTAATAATATAATACCACATGAGATATTTATAATATTGGTGATTGGTAATATAATTTTACATATATATTTGCTTTGCTTTCAAATTTATCCAATAATTGTAGGAGTTGGAGTGTTTTGGATTATTTTTATATATACTTGAACCTTAGACCTATTCGAGAGTTGTGGCCAAAGAATTTTTTGGGTACAACTCTTGAATTGTCCAAAGTGGACAGTTTGGGATTCTATCATCTTTATGACATATATATTCAGTTTAAACTCTTGTATTAGTCAATTAAAATCTTGGTTCAGTGTTTTCTTACATTCTTCGAATATGTAGTTTGTAAGTTCTTTGGCCCATGAATAGGGTCGACGACTTATCGTGATTAGCATACTTGGAGAATTGTAGGGAAATGTTGCCGAAACTCTTACTAACATTAGAGTTTTTTACTGAGTATATATGCGATATAGATAATAGTCTCTCGAATGGGATAGGATCAACTACCTTATAAAGTAAATGGATTACGTTTGAATATACTCTTGATAGTGTTTATCCCATGAATTGGGTTTTTTGATAGACATTCGACAAATAACGAATCTTAGCAATGGATAAAAGTTGGATGCTACTAGAAGATAGACTTGGGCGAGACTATAAGGAGTATGCACAAAGGGTGAAGTTTTTTCTAGAATTTGCTCGCATGAGTATTGATCTAGTCAAGGACATATAAGATATCCGTGCAAGAAGTGCAAAAATCTTAGTTCTTATAATTTTATGGTAGTGGAGGATCATTTATTTGTAAATGGAATCGATCATAAATATTCACCTTGGGTCTTACATAGCGAACCATTTTCCAAATGAGTTATATTTAGTAGTCAGACCAATCAAGTAGAGGAGGGTATCGACACCGATATACAGGACATTAATGTGGATGATCCTGATGACAGTGATGATAATGGAGAGGATATGACTGAGATGTTAGGTGATCTAGGTGCAGGAATATTTGGGATGAGGGATGGAGAAGGAACATCTGCACAATCATTTGAGGGAAATGATAACTTTGGAAGACTAAGGGAGGATGCACAAAGAGAGTTGTATGAGGGGTGCACTCGTCATAGCAAGTTGTCTTTCATAGTGAGGTTGCTTCATATTAAGTCTATTTGTCGTATTTCTGCCAAAGCTATCGACATGTTACTTGAATTATTTAAAGAGGCTCTTGTAATACCCTGCTCTTCCTTCCTTCTTATGACGTAAGCTATTACGTCAGATACAGTAGACCTGCTCCTCCTTCCTTCTGACGTAAGCAATTACGTCAGATGTGATGGACAGCCCGCTCCTCCCCTCTAGTGTCTAAGAGCCCCGTTATGCGTGCCATACCTCGATGGCTTGTTTTTAAAGATACTACGTGATTTCTAAAGTTAGCTTTGTGCTTTAAAGTTATGTGTTTTAAATGGAAGATTCCTATTATTATTTAACTAAAGAATATTTTAAATAACTCAATTATAATATCTTTGAAGAGCTCCAAAAATATTATAATTGTGGGAATCATTTTATGTAAATGATTCCAGTTATTTAAAATATTATGTGATTTAAATAATGATGGAATCTTTAATTTAATTAATAGTTTTACTCCTTTAAATATTTTAAGTAAGACTTCATCATTTTATAAATGATGAGGGAATATTATTTTAAATAATATTCTATCTTTATCTCTCTCAATGCTTTTAAATAAATAAACGTTTACGTGGTTTTAAATCAGTGTTTAAGGGTCCTCGTAGACCATTTTATAGACCCCCAGACGTCAGGTTTTAGGATAAAACCCCAACCCCTCTCTCTTTCTCCCTCACTTTTCCCTCCCCTCTCTCTCTCCTCTCTCGGCCTCTCCCGTACGCGATACCCACGGCCGAATGCACCAGCCCCCAGCCCAGCGCCGCCGTGCGCCGGTGAGCCTCACCGCCCCTCCGACCGGCCTCCCCTCACGCCGACGAGCCTCCCTGCACCGGTAGCTCCTCCCCACACCCCCTCCTACTCTCCCACGACCATAACCAGCCCGAATGGGCTTGGTGGCTTCTCCACCACCGTGCGCCGTCCACCGGCGCCACCACTGCTAGGGTAACCTCCCTAGCCACCGACCGGCCTACCCTAGTGATCTCAGCCTCCCTCTCCCCGCCGGTAGCCGCCATGCACGAGCTCAAGCTCTCCCACGCACGAGTTCACTATGCGAGCTCCTAGCGCCGCCGTGCGCGGCCAGCTCGGCCACCGGACACCACCACGAGACTCCTGAGGTCTCCCCCTACCTCCTCCAGCAAACCCACGGCCAATAGGCCTCTCCTCCACCTCCCGGTGTTCCCACGGACATCGCACGGGTTTAGGCTCCCCTGCCGCCGTCCGCCGCCACCCACGGCGAACGACCACCCTAGCCGACATCCTTAGGTCACCACAAGTCCAACGGTACCACCCATGGCCCCGATCTACCACCCACGGCCCCACACTCTCTCTCACTCTCCCACGGCACCTATCCCCTTCACTATGCACGGCCACCACCACGGGCCACCGTGCCGACCACCACCGAGCCTCCACGGCTCCTCTGACAGTTCCCTTAGCCCAGCCTTAGGCCCAAACCATCACTTTACGTGGTGGGTTGATCACTGCACGTGATGGATAGTCACTGCGCGTGACTGACCGTCACTGTACACGGCTAGAGCTGTCGTGTTAGGTTCCCTGCCAGCATCATTAAGGCCACCTTAGGCCCTTCCAAGACCACACCTAGCTATCCAAACGCCTAAACAGCCTTTGTACGCGGTGTAGCCACCCCGTACGTTCCTCCGGCTTTATCGCTATAACGGCTAGCGAGCGACGCACGGGTTATCCCTTCGACGGTATAAATATCTATCCCTCGCTTTTTATATTAATTGTTGATGCTAGCTAGTTGACTAGGTTGTGGACTGTGCTGTTAGTATAGGTTGTGGACTGTGCTGCTAGTATTATAGGATTCGTTGTGTAGAGGCGATGTGACGTGAGGTGATGAAGTGTTGGGCGTAGTTGGGAAGCGTGCTGTGTAGTGTTGTGGACTGTGCTGTGAAGTGTGGTGGTAGCGTGTGCAGTAGTAGTGGCATGGCCTAGTGCTGTGAAGGAGTACACGTGGAGTGTACTCTGTGTAGTGAGACGAGACACCGTATGGCGTGTACCATAGCGGTGACGTGGCGTAATATCGTGGAAGGAGTACACGTGGAGTGTACTCTGTGTAGTGAGACGAGGCACCGTATGGCGTGTGTGCCATAGCGGTGACGTGGCGTAATATCGTGGATAGAGTACACGGGGAGTGTACTCCATGTTGGGAAACGATGCACAGTATGGCATGTGTGCCGTATTAGTGATATAGTGGAACGTCGTGGATGGAGTACACGAGGAGTGTACTCCATTGTAATGGAGTGATGCACCGTATGGCGTGTACGCCATAGCGGTGACGTAGCGTAGTTCTGTGAAGGGAGTACATGTGGAGTGTACTCCATTGTAATGGAGTGACGCACCATATGGCGTGAATGCCATAGTGGCGACGTAGCGTAGCCCTGTGAAGGGAGTACAAGAGGAGTGTACTCCATGAGGTGCAGCGATACACCGTATGGCGTGTCGCGAAAATAAAGGTGATGTCATAGTAATGGACGAAGAGCTCGATGTATGGTGTCGGGAACTGTGGAACAGTGTCCCGAAGTATGAGATATGGCCTGTAGTCCAAGGCGACGAGTGTCGCCATGTGACTGGCTTGTGGCCAGAAGTAAGTGCAAAGTGGCTAGAAGGTATCGGAGTAGCGCAGCGAAAGCATGACTGGGCAACGTCACTAAGTGACGTGGTTGATTAAGAGGTCCTGCTTGCGATTGGCGAAGAGTAGCGTAAGAGTGATGTAGAGGGAACGTGACAAGGTGTCACGTTGTGAAGAGAGTACGTGAGGAATCGTACTCGTGATGAGTTGTAAGGTGACGTAACAGAATGTCAGAAGTGACGTGATAAGGTCACGGTGTAGCTTGGGAATGGTCTCGAGCTATATGGTGTGGCGTAAGGTGTTGTGGTATGTGCCGTAGTAGTGTTACGGCTGTAGTCTATGGCGATGAGCCTCGCCTTGTAGTTGGTTTATGGCCATGAGTATATGCTAAGTGGCCAAGAAGTATCAGAGCAGTGCAGCGGAAGCGTGATTGGGCTACGTCATGAAGTGACGTGGTCAATCATGAAGCTGTGCTGTGATGGATTAGGATATATGGACGATGACGTGACAGGGTCACGGCATAGCTTGGGATTTAGTCTCGAGCTATGTGGCGTGACGTAAAGTGTGTTTATAGACAGAGTCCCATCGTACTAAGTGTTGGGATGAACTGTCATGAGGTTCGGGTAGCACGGAGAGTCGTGCTAGCCAGATATGAGAAGGTTGGTAATGGAGTATGGCGTTCGCCATACGAGTCCATGACCAATGTATTAAATGATGATCTTAAGAGGTAAAGGAGTAGGGTACGTGTGTTGTCTGGTTAGACGCACGTGCCGGACGGATTCACCATATGAAATGGGTAATCTGTCCTAAGCATGGTTACACGGTACTCAAGCCTCAGAGTGGCTTGGAGCCGTGTAGTACAGATGGATGATCATGAGAAGTAGAGTGAGCTAAGATACATGAGGGTAATGATGAAAGTACTGTCTAAGAATGTGATGCGTGACTTAGTCAGTCTAAGTCATGCGTCAGAACTTGGTTAATGAGAAGAACGGGACAAAGGTCCTAGTGTTTAAATCCTAAGGTGAATCACCTTAGCGAGTAAGCACTCGAGATAGAACGTAAGGTTAAAGGAAGTAGAGACCGTAATGGGTCTTCAAGGGTTTTATCATAGTAAGGAGCATGAAAGGACACAGGATAGAAGGAGAGTGTTCTCTAAGTAAAGTATAGCCCTATTTCTAGTTCAGCTATTTATGCACTAGATAGAGAATAACATAAAGGCTATGTATGCATGTAGGTTGCCATCTGACACGCATATGAATGGACTGTACGGTATGAATGGACTGCATAGTATGAAAGTAGCATGGAGTCCAGGTAAGTGTTACGTTCATGCTCTTCTAGAGTTTTCTAAAAGTATGAATGGAAAGGAAAGAAAGACGAACTGTTTTCCCACGAAAGACGCTTTATGAAAGGACACGAAAGACCTTTTTTTAGAAAGCATGCTAAGTATTGAATGGTATACGTATGTACGACCCCTCTATGAAAGCCCATTTTTACGCACCCAAAAGTATTAATTGTATGCATGTGAATGGATGAATATAAGATGTACCTATTGTACGTATTTTCTAAAGAAAAGAAAAGGAAGCTTCGAGGGTGATGCCTCGAGCTTCCGAACGATGCTTTAACAGAGACGCGAAGAAAGTGTTTTAAAACTGGTCCCTGAGAACTGATGCTCTGCTTTTAAACGAAAAGAAAGTTTTATCATGAAAAGATGTTTTCCCACGAAAAGATGTTTTTCCCATGAAGGCATGAAAAGAAAAGAAATGAAATGAAAAGGCTCATGCCCGTGCAAATGAATGTATGCCTCAGCTCTTTAAAGCTGACATGAATGAAGTGAATGAAAGAATGAACGGCACGTGGCATGAGCGAATGTATGAAAATACGTAACGGCCATATGGACTGAATGAACGGAAAGGGGTACCCAACGAATGAACGGGGCAGATTGCAATGCCGGGCAGTAGTATCTGGTAGTTGACCCAGTGCTGCACCCTGACGAAAAGGGATTCCAACCCGTGGCCACGGGCGAATCCATTGGCCCAAAAGGCCGCTAACCCCAGCACGCGGGGTGTAACAATGTGCACTGGCCTATGAATGAAAGTGAAAGAAAAGTAAAGTAACTGTATGTATGAATGCACTGCATTCTTAAAGAAATGAAGCTAGTGACGGTGGAACGTTTTTAAAGAAAGAAAAGCACGTTTTAAGAAAGAAAAGCCCCCGTTCACTGATGTTTTTAACGAAAGCATGTATGCATGTACGTATAGTATGTATGAATGATGAATGCATGAATGAAAACATATGTTGCTATATTTTAACGGTATGAAGTAATGCTTACTGAGTATTCGACTCATTTTAGTTTTTATGTGTGCCCCTCCCCCCACAGGAAACTAAATGGGCAGTACGCCCAGGAGGGACACAGCCAAAGGAAAAGAGCACGGAAGTCTAGGTATGAAGGTTTTAACGTAAGAAAATGTCTTTTTATTCTAAAGAATTTTATTTCCCACTCCAAAACCCTTTTGTTATGAAAGCACTTTTTATTTTATAACGTAGAGTCTTGCACCCTAGGAAGGACTGTAAAAGGTTTTAAATTGGACGGTAGCTCCCGTCGTCGTATTTTCTAAAATATTTCCCAAAAAGGTCCACCACAAGGACGGGCGTTACAGCTCTTCCTCAGGATAATGTAGTACCTCGTAATTTTTATGAAGTGAAGCAATTGAAGTGAGGGCTAAGATTTGATTATAATATCATCCATGCTTGTAAAAATGATAATATTCTTTACTGGCAACAATATGCAGAATTTGACTCATACCCAGTGTGTCATGAGTCAAGATGGACATCCGATAAATGTAATATACCCCACAAAGTTTTAAGACATTTTCCGTTGATTCCTTGACTTCAAAGACTGTTTATGTCGAGGTTAATTGCGAAAGATATATCTTGGCATCCTACAGATTCTTTACAATGGAAGAAATTTGACGTCGAGTATTTATGGTTTGCCGAAGAACCTCGCAATGTACGTCTTGGTTTAACAACGGATGGTTTTAATCCGTTCAGCAACATGAACACTTCTCATAGTATTTGGCCTGTCATATTATTGCCCTATAACTTGCCACCTTGGAAGTGTATGAAGGATCCGTATTTTATAATGACTCTACTGATACCAGGGCCGAGGTCACCAGGGAACGAACTAGATGTATATCTACAACCACTGATTGCAGAGTTGAAAGAGTTGTGGGATGAGGGTGTCAGTACATATGATGCGACTTCATCGCAGGAGTTCAAGATGCATGCTACAGTGATGTGGACAATAAGGCCCCGCTTGGATACACAGATGAGATGAGATGAGATGAGATGTTTTGAATAGTAGTTGAATAAAATATTAGTAGAATATATTTTTTAGTATTATTTTTATGTTGAAATTTGAAAAAGTTGAATTGTTTATTATATTTTTGTATGGAGATTTGAAAAAGTTGTAATGATTGAGATGAGATGAGATGAGATGAGATAGTGGTTTTATGTAAACAAACGGGACCTAAATAATTTTCCAGCATATGAAAATTTGTTTGCACAAAAGCTAAAATGGCTTGTCCTGTTTGTAATAAAGATACACAGTCTCAGTAGTTGAGTCATGGTAGGAAATTATGTTATATGGGACATCGTCGTTATTTACCACATGATCATAGATGGCATTCAAATAGAGTTATGTTTGATGGAAGGGTTAAGCCTAGGTCATCACCGCCAGAGTTGTCTGGGAATGATATTATCGTGTAGTTGGGGATGTTTCAGAAAACAGATTTGGGAAAGATACCAGAGTTCAAAAGAGAAAATGAAAAGCAATGGAGTTGAATTGGACAAAAAAAAGTATTTTCTTTAAGTTACCATACTGGTATACATTGACACTGCACCACAATCTAGATGTTATGCACATTGAAAAGAATATATGTGAGAATATATTGGGCACTCTGATGACAATAGAAGGGAAGACAAAAGATACAGCTAACTCTCGTAAAGACTTGAAACAGTTGGGGATAAGACCGAAGTTGCATTTGCAAGAAAATGGGTCGTCAGCATATATGCTCATTGGATGGTATACACTCTCAAATGATGAGAGAAAGAAATTTTGTGATTGGTTTATAACAATCAAATTACTAGATGGCTATGCTTCAAACATGTCAAGATGTGTTTGAACACATAATTGGAAGATAACTGATCTTAAAAGTCATGACTGTTATGTATTTCTACAACGTTTGTTGCCGATTGGTGTGCATGGAAAGCTTACTTGAGATGTTCGTACAGCTCTCACAGAATTATGGGGATATTTCAGAGACATTTGTAGTAAAACGTTGAAAGTCGATACATTGTTAAAAATGGAAGCTGACATTGCAGTAATATTGTGCAAATTGGAGAGTTTGTACCCGCCTTCATTCTTTGATGTAATAGTTCATTTGGCTGTGCACCTACCTCATGAGGCTTTAGTTGTTGGTCCGGTTCATTATAGATGGATATATCCTATTGAACGATTTTTGAGAAAATTGAAGCGATCTGTAGGGAATAAAGCTGGTCCAAAAGGTTCAATTGCTAAGTCATATATTGATAATAAGTAGCATACCTTTTGCTCAATGTATTTCCGTGGGGTTGATACTAGATTTACAAGACCAAACCGAAATTATGAAGGAAGACGAGAGATGGGAGTCTAATCGACATTTACCGTGTTCTCCCAGACAGTACGTCCCATAGGCGCACAAGGGGCTACGACCTATGTGGGAGAGAGTGTGAAAGAGCTCGATGCTATGTCTTGAATAACTGTGCAGAGATTGAGCACTACTTGAGGTTAATGATGATCCTCTAAATCAATATTATCTTTAAGTCTATGTATAATAATATAGCATTTTTCGTTGATACAAATTAACCATTTAAATGAACATGCGCAGTGAACATATACAACTACTTCGCCTGAATGGTGTAACTGACGTAGAAAAGACTCACGAAAAGGAATTTGCCTTATGGTTTGAACATACGGTATTATTGTAAAGTCCCATTTTATAATACGAATTACATGCCACTAAACTCTACTTTTTTATATATAATAATATTTATTGATGTAGGTTTTATCGAAATATGGTGAAAATTCAGAAGAAATTCCACAGAACTATATGCTCTGGCATGTGGTCCGTCTGGGCGGGTCATCCAGTACTCAGGATGTTTGGTGCATGGATACAGATTTCACACAACTAACAGATAATGATTTAGGAAAACTCAAAATTGTAGGGTCGTAGTCAAATGAAGTCATGGGGATGATAACATTGACTTCTATGGAATTGTAGAAGATATTATAGTGTTGAAATACGTGGGAGGATATATAGTCTGGTTGTTTAAATGTAATTGGTGGGATGTCTCAAATCCTAGGTTGGGAGTGCGTAACGATAATTATTTTGTGAGTTTCAATACATCTCGCACATGGTATGAGGACGATCCATCCATTCTCGCTTACCAAGCGAATCAAGGTTTCTATTTAGATGATCCAGAGAACGGAAACCCATGGCTGGTAGTGGAGAAGTTTGCATCAAGAAATGTATATGATTATATTTCAGAGACAGATGAACCTTCAGAAGAAGTTGATAGTCCAGCAAATGAAGAAGCATATCAAGAGAACGAAGTAGGCATCAATCTATTTGTTGATCTCATCCAATATGATATGGTCTCATTACGTAGAGAAGATGTTCAATCCGAAGTAATTGAGGGTGAAATATAGGAAGACGGTGAATCTACTGAAGTGTCTAGCGAGGATGAGGGCGACTAGTCTAGCAAAACGGATAATGAATTAATTTTAAACATGAATTTTTGTAAGTATTATTCTTATAAATGTTTGTAACATTTGTTGGAATAATAATTTGTTAAAAGTTCAAATAGATATGCCTCCTAAACGTAAAGCAACACGTGTGCCATCCCCATCCATTACTGACTCCCTGTGTGGTTTACCTGCCATGAATAGTGAGCCAACACTACCAGACTCAGAATAAGGTATTTTATCAAATTAAATACTACAGTTTATGCTCAATTTAACTAATATATCTATAAAATAAAGTTATTTAATTAAAACACTTGCTTTAATTACTGTATATATAGCTATTGTAAGCCAGCGCCGAGGTAGAGGCACTACGAGGGATGTCTGCATAGAGAAAGTAAGGAAAGTTGGTAAAATTAAAGTTGATATTCCTGATTTATCACACCGGTAGTTCCGGAGATTCGGCAGCGTGGCTTGCTTCTTTTGTTGGTACGCTTGCTTGCACGTATACATCGATCGCTACATCATCTTGGTCTAAAGTTTTTCAAGATGTGAAAGACCACATCAAAAATTGTTGCTTGGTAATAAGCTACATCTCAAGCAACTAAGTATTATTCATGTCACTTTTTGGATATTTTATATTTATACTAATTATTTATAATTATTGAAAGGATGAGTTTGAGCTTAATTTTGGCCGATGAGAGGATCGATTAACGGTTGATGAGCTAATGTCAAATGCATTTTGGAGGTACAAAGGTCGATGCCATGCACACTATAAGAAGTTCAGTACTACAATAGAGGAGCGCCAAAATCCATTCCATGCAATGCCATCAAGCGAATGAGAGAAGGTTTGTGATATGTTTGAAGATCCTGCTTATCAGGTAATTTCGCTACTTTCTTTTTTTAATAGTATATGATAAANTATTTTTTTTTTTTTTTTTTTTTTTTTGCAGAAAGAAGAAAATCCTGCTGACTATGATCTGACCCAATTGTATGCAAAATTACATAAAAATCGTGATAGTATTTGGACCAGTCCCGAAGTAGAGGCAAATTATGTAAGTTTAAGTTTCTTTAATTCTATTGTGACTATATATTTTTGTTACTTATACTAACTAGTATGATTTTGTTTTTGTACGACAAGATGATATCTCTCAAGGAAGCTGCTGCGGATCCATCTGATGCATCATCTGTCAACGATACTTAGATCCTTTCTCAAGTTCTTGGATCACGATCTGGATATTTGAGGGGCTTAGGACTTTGTGTTAAGTCATCCTCAATATTATCATCCTCTTCTCGAGCTAGATCGAATGAAGATAAGACTAAAGAATTGGAGGAAGCAACACTTGAGATAGAGCAATTGAAGTCCAAGAAAAAAGAGTTGCTAACTCGATTAGATCAAGCAGCAAATCTTGAGGCGAGATTAGAAGAGAACATATAGAAGAGACTGGAGATGGAGGTACAAAAAGCTATGCTTCAGTTTCAGTCAATTATGTCACAAAACTCTATACCACCACCATAATTGTAAAAAATAATTATTTCTTTCATTTTCTTTCTATTATTTTGTTTCAAAACATTTGAACAATTGACGTTTGAATTACAATTTGTGTAATACTAGTATGGTATTTTTAATTAATTAAATTCTGTTCTGTATGATTCATACCGTTTGAACGGTAAATAACCAGTCCGAACTGTAAATTACCATTTTCTAAATCCATTTGAATAAAAAACATACCCATTCGAACAAAAAATAACCCATTCAAACGATTAACGCGAAATACAATCCCAATGGACGTAATTTACATTCAAACAAAAGTCATTCGAATAAAATTTATTGGTTCGAACACTCCTTTCGTTCGAATAGTATCAAATATGGTTATTTGTTCGATTCAAAATTTTATTTCGTTCGAATGAATGGGTCGGTTCGAACTGACAAATATTCCATTCGAACAATTTGTTGAGACGAAATTAGTTTGTCTAAAAAACAATTACCCCATTCGAACAGTTTAGACCGGTTCTGAAAAATTTCGTCCCTAAAGTGATTTTTGGAGATTTTGTCTCCAAAAACATTTTGAGACAACCTTTTAGAGACAAATTGAAAACAAAATTTTTTCATCTCCAATTCCTTTTTGGGATGAAATTGGAGTTTTTTGAGACAAAATTTTTTGTCTTAAGAAACAATTTCTCTTATAGTGACACAAGGTTACCTATTCCTGTTCATGACAGATAAAGATGCAATGTTCCTAACATGCATTTAATATTTGTAGCGAATAATTTTTTTTTACCAATACTATGCACCAAACTAAAGATATCTCAAATATTTAAAACATGATTAATACATATTGACAAGATAAACATCCACGATTACAGTACGGGTTTCAAAAAATTGTAACCTAAAAAACATGGGAGACCGAGCTCCATAATTACAAGCAGAAACTAAAGTATCTACTAGGCTAATCCATCAAATAATTCGGACAACTCAGTCAAGGATGCCATATGACTATCTATAAATCGGAACATCGAAATGATGAGCTTCGCATCGTGCCGTCGTTGTTTAATCGACTGTCTCCAATTGATCATCTTTTGAAGTGCCTCCTGATTCTGGCACACGAGCTACCATTCCGGGAGGAATGGTGGTTGGGACTACCATGGTAAAATTTGAGTACAGATCTCAGCAAGTTAACAGAAAACTTTCACACAGGTTAATGATGCATGCATGACAGTAAAGGCATGAATGCATAATCAAAGTCATAAGCAATCATAAAATAATTTGACATATAACATGACATAAACTGACATGACTTGAACTAAAATGTGAACTAAACTTGATACTTGAAATGACATGAACTTAATCTGAAGAATATGAACTTGGACTGAAACATAGACAAAATGTGAACTTGAAACTTGACTGAAGTGAAATTGAAACATGCCTAAATGTGAACTTGAAATACATGAATTGGAATCTTCTTCAATAAGCATGATAAATAAAAGTGACCATATGGGTGCTACATGGGTCCCCTTAAGCCGTATGTTCCTGCGCATTACAACACAAGTATCTACACCAAGTATGAGTGTGTTAGCATACGTGCCAGTTCACAGGTATCTGTACTTGTTTTGGACACACGTATTGTATGTGTCAGTTCACAGGTATCTAAACCTGTTGTGGACACACTTGTTGTACGTATCCCGTGTCAGTTATCTGCAGCAGCACAAGTAGGTATAAAATGAAATTGAAATGTGAGTGGCACCCTCGGCATTAATGCTTGCTATGCTCCGGTGACCAATTATTTAGGTCCTATTAGCAACTCATTGATCTTTACCTTGTCAACCTAGGGAATTTCACACTTGTTTAGACATTCCAGTATGAACAAAGAAATTCCACTAGGATATTACCTCATCGTAGCACTTAGGATCATGATAGACGTAAACAGACTTGACATGACTTGAAAGGTTGTTCCCGAGATATACAAACTATACTCAACATGAAACAAAAGGACAAAAGCCCTAACGTAATGTAACATGACATGAACGTGAAACAAAAAAATGACATACTATGAGACAAAATATTTTGTCGCATGACATAACAAGTAACAAACAATATTTTGTAACATGGCATAACATATAACAGACAATATTTTATAACATGACATAATATGTAACAGAAAATATTGCATAACATGCCATAACATGTAATAGAAAATACTATGTGACATGACATACATGTAACATATAGCATTACTTAACATAACATACTTGTAACAGATAGCAATACATGACAGAATAAATTATGTAACAAATAATCATAAAGTGACATGGCATACTATGACATATATGATAACATACATACATAAACTGCAGTTCCCTTACCCATCACACATACACAGTAATCTGATACTAAATTAAGAGCTAACTTACAGTGATCATTGCATTACAGGGATTAAGCACGAAATACAAGAAACTATAAACAGGGATTCTAAATGTTAAAAAATTTATCTCTAACAATTAGAAACATAAAAAAATGCTAACTTAGAGTAAAATGACCATTTTACCCACTCCATATGGAAAAATGACCATTTTACACCTAGTTTAAAAATTTCACATCCTAACTCCAAAAATCACCAAGATTTACATTCCTCATATAACTTTTGTCTTAAACTCAAATATCAACTTAGAAAAAATTAAAATTAACATAACTATGAAAAACATCAAAGGGCCGAAACTTCCAAAGGCCATATCTCTTGATTTTTGTTACAATTTCTTCCAACTCCAAAACTCACGATCAAACTGAAATATTGCAACAAAGATTCTTATATCCTAAGTTTAAAAACATGCTTAAAACATCCAACAAAACTATACTTCTCATAAACACAAAAATTTTAGTAAAAAGATCCAAATATTTTAACTAAAACATAAACTCTTGAATCTCAAGGTTTGACCTATTTCAAAATGTTACCAATACAAAAAATTCAAATCTTTCTTCTAACATGTTCATAACACATTTCTAAGAACTAACATGGTTTCAATCAACATACAAGTTGTGATACCTCATATGATAAGGATAAGGGTAGGTGGTGTATGAGATCCCATATTGCTTGGGA
Source organism: Pterocarya stenoptera (assembly GCA_003123785.1). NCBI lineage: Eukaryota > Viridiplantae > Streptophyta > Magnoliopsida > Fagales > Juglandaceae > Pterocarya > Pterocarya stenoptera. The sequence continues at coordinate 14,376 of QEOT01000830.1, read as the reverse complement.
ATGAGAAGTTCTTGCTCTTTATAAGGTTCTAATGGGGCTCCAATTATATCATTGACTAGTCCTTTTGGAGTATAGGCCATGTGGTTTGGGCCTTCCATTGGAGCATTACAAATGATATCAAAGTCTATTCCAACAAGAAATGTTGGACTTGAGTCGTGCTACCTACGATGGACTGGCCCGATGAGGATGTTGGGAATTTAAGGGGGTAGATTGTGATACTCCATATGATAAGGATAAGGGTAGGTGGTGTACGGGATCTCACATTGTTTTGGAATGAGAAGTTCTTACTCTTTATAAGGTTCCAATGAGGCTCCAATTGTATCATTGAATAGTCATTTTGGAGTATAGGTCATGTGGTTTGGGTCTTCCATTGGGGCATTACATAAGTCACCAAAAATCACAAAATCTCACTTGAAGTACTCAGCTCCAATACTTAGTCAAAAACAGAATTTTTTCTAAACTTTGCTTAGATCAAACACTTGATCCGAGGCATACCATAATGAGATCTTCAAACCAAAATATCATATGGTTTAAAAATGTGTCCTAAATTAGATCCAAACATTAAACTTAAAAATACATGGCTAAAAATAAACCAAAACATAGATATAACTGAAAACATCAAACATTTGACCCAACCGAGTATTCTCTTGCATAAAAATTCATATCTTTGAAAATAACACAAAACCTCTTTAAAATAACATGCTAACATGTAAATAAAAGGCTTAGTATCATCAAATAAATATATCAAAGCCATTGGAGTAACAAAAAACCACAAAAGATCTAAACTTTCTTAAAACAGAAATTGTTTTTTCTCTTCCAATTTCTAATCTTTTAGATCTAAGAAATATTTCATCAAAATCTTTAATCATGCAACTAATCTCCAAAAAAATTTCATATAAACATGTTGAAACTACTCCATAAAAATTTCAGACCATAATTTGTTCATTAGCTTGGTCAAAAACTCCAAAATACAATACACTATCCAGATTATTGTCCAGATTGACCTTTCTATGGTTAAAACAACTTCTAACTAATCAAATGACCATGAAATGAAACAAACAAAGTGCCCACGGAAACTAGACTCAAGGGCAAACACATTGTATGAAGGAATCATTGGGAGAAACTACATACAATGGTTCTAAGAATGGCACGCTAAACGGCTCAGAAAACTACCCCTGAGAGCTTTTAAGTGTTCTCTCCAAGAACGGAAATAAAAATGGGTGAAGTGAGTGAAAGGGTGACTTGCACGCCTAATACACTTATGAAAAGGGAAGTATGTGCTTGAGTGATACCTTGATGGATTGTGATTAAGTCACAAAAAGGTGCAAATAGTGAGTGCTTTTAGCCAAGAAAACTCCAAGAGAAGGGTGGTGATGAGCTGGCCTTTGGCCTTCACAACATGCACGACTTTGGGGCTGTTATGAGCAGTGGATGGTCAGCTTTGAGTGTGGAAACTTCCTCAATAAGCTTTGCCAATGTGGCCAAAATTTGTGGGCCTAATATGCCTTAAACAAGTGGGCTTCATTTGGGATTTAAAGAAGGTTTGAGATGTTATCAAATCCAAATACAATTTTTCTTGGCCTAATCAAATTTTCAAGGTTTAAAGGGTTGGATAATAATGTCATAACATGAATTTGATGAATTAATAGCATGTGGAAGTAATTTAATTAAGTGATTAAACACTGCTAAAAATCGGATCAAATAGAGTTTGGAGGCCAACTGTAGGGTTTGGGAAAACTGTTTAGGGTTTCGGTTTCAACCAAGCTTTTGGGGATTCATTTGGATTCCAACCATTTAGGGTTTCACTAGAGTTGCAACCCTCTTTGGTTTGGCACAATTTGGATGGTTGGATGAAATAAAATTTTGTTTAGGTGGCATGATCTCACATCTTGATTTCCTTCACATTTCCATCTCATGGTTCCTTTTAGTGCCCAGTGTCCAAGACTATTTACCAAGTGTGACTAAAATCTTGTCAAGTGTCTAAATAAAACTACTCTAACCTAATTTGGACATTCCACACTTTGATTTTGAAAATACTGCATTTGGACCTATTATTGAGGTTACTATTCATTCCAGGAAAGTGAAAAATAAATTTTTCACTAAAAAATTCCTAAACATGCATACTAAACTAACTGTACAATTTGTTTATCAAATTTCAACCTCGTAATGCCTTGAAATAAACAAATCTCATTTTCAAACAAACTTTTCGTTCGAAAACTGAAAATGTGATTATTGTGCCATAAAATCTTAATAATCAATTGAGTCTAATGGCGTAGGCCATATGCCATTCTGACACTTCTAACTATCTCAAATAAATAAAATCGTGCTTCTGGCACCATAGTGAGTAGTAACACTAACTATGTTGACAAACTAAAACTTATGTGATTGGTCGATTTGTGAAAACTTATGGAGTTTTCACGAAATTACTAAAGCCTAAAAACATTCCACCATTGAATTTCTAGCGGACTTTTACAACAAAAACTTAGAATTTTCCTTTTTTAGTACTCTTTTTTTATTTCCATAACGACAAACGTCAAAGGTTTCAAAAATTTCAAACTATTGAACACAATTAATATTGATGAGTACTATAATTTTATTCAAATAAAATATTGGAGAAATATATATAATAATAAAAAAAAAAAAGAAGCACTTACGTAGATGGTTATAGTGTTGTATGTATGTCGTTATACTACTACCATCAAAGATTTAATTAGGTGCTGTTGAAATAGTGGGTTGAGATAAGATGAGTTGAAATTAAAATTAAAATTTGAATACAATATTGTTAAAATATTAATTTTTAACATTATTATTATGTTAGGACTTGAAAAGGTTGAATTATTTATTATATTTTATATGAAAATTTGAAAAAATTGTAATGATAAGATGAGATGAGATGATATGATATGAAATATTTCCTGTATCAAAACGGGGCCTTAAGATTTGAGAACTGGTTTTTCAAAACATATGACAACAACAAATTAAAATATAAATACGGTAATAAAACATCTGGTTATAGGGGACTCTAAGGATATTACTAGTTCTTTTTTAATTAGGAAATTGTTGTACCTTTTTTCTACCATTGAAATATATTGAAATTTGGTTTTGCTTAATCTTTAGTTGATGTTGTCTATTTTTAAATCCACTTTCTTACTAACAATAACTTTGTTGAAAATTAAAAGGGCTAATTGTAAAATTAGTACCTGGATTCTCACATTTTTGCAATTCATGACTTCTATTTTTAATTTTTGCAAAATTGATACTGAAACTTCAAGAAACTTACAATTCAGAACCTCCATTACTTTTCAATCATTCAGAAAACGAGTTGACATGATCTAGAACGACCCACCATTAGAAAATTAACGGTGTGATTGATACGTGGCATGTTCATGTAGAGAAGCACATGATATTTTTCATTCTGTGGCATCTAGAAGAACACGATATTAATTTCCTTCCATGGCATGTAGAGATATAAGACACCACATATATTTAAATGTAAAAAATTAGCAATTATTTAATATAAACCATAAATACAAACCCAAGTTCCTAAAACAAAATATGCAGTGTAACGTCCATCATTGTGGTGAGACTTTAGAAAATGATTTTAGAAAATGAGACGGGAATTACCAACCCATTTAAAACTTTTTCCCTTTCCTTCCAAAGATATAAAAGATTCTAAGTTTAAAACTAAAATCTACTCTATAAATCTAAGAGAAAGTTTTGCAGCGAAGATCATTACATTAAAATTAAAAGTTTTTTTTTACAAAAATACTCTTAAACATGTTACATAAAACTTGCCAAGGCTTCTATCACACTACGTCATATCTATCCTGATGTTTCTTCCTCGTTTTGTCCCTGAAAGAGGGAGGGACATACATAAAAATTAAAGTGAGTCGAATACTCAATAAGTATTACTTCATACTGTAAAACTATACTAACATAGGTTTTCATTCATGCATTCATCATTCCTCTACATACTTTACATAAAGCATTAATTTCATTTGAAAACATTACAAGGTGGTTTCTTTAAAAGGGTTTTCATTTCATCAAACGTTCCAACACCTTGTACATTCATTCATAAAGAAATTAATAACCATTCATACATTCATTTACTCTTTTCACATTTCCTCTGGCCGGTACACAATGTTATCCCTCGTGTGTTGGGGTTAGCGGTCTTTTGGACCCGAATTCTACCCGTGGCCATAGGTTGGGAATCCTTTTCAGTCAAGGGATAGCACTGGGTGCACTTCCAGTACTAGTTATCCGGCATTACAATCTGCACAGTCCATTAGTACCATCATTCATTCATTCAATCATAGCCGTTACGTATTTTCATATATTAAAACATTCAATCATTTTCTTTCCTTTCATTCATTCCTTTCAATCCTTTCATTTTCATTTCTTTTCATTCGTCAGTCCATTCATTTCATAAACATCGTTTAAAAGCATAAGCATAAGCATCATCAGTAAACATCATTTCATAGCATTCATTAAACATTCCTTTCACAACATCATTTAAATATCATTTCATAACGTCATTTAAATACACTTTCATCGCATCATTTAAACATCTAGGAACTCTCATAGTCTTGACAAGTGGCAAGAAATGTGGGTGGTTGTTAAGTGGGTACGTTGGCCGAAAGTCTAGGGGGATGGATCTGATCTTTCCCTAGGCATCTCATGATTTCTTTGTTCTAGAACCCTTCTTCATGTGTGACAAGTGTCAAAAACAGGTGGCCTTTGTCATGGTAGGCGTACTGGAGCTTTCGGGTTACCAAAACCCTAAAGTCTCTCACCCTTATTTTCCTTAATCAAGTCTAGGTTCATTGTGCCTTATGTGTGACATGTGGCCAAACCTTTAGTGTGTTGGGCACGTGCCTCTTTTTTCCCTAGGGTTTTAGGCTTTAGCACAATAGGTCTCGCTGAAATCCAAAGGCCTACTAGGCCTCTCTTATGGGTTTAGATGCTCAACGCACCAAGACAAATAAATAATTAACTAAAGCCCAAGGTTTCTACGTACTCTATACCTCTCTCACGATCCAAAATTAAATATAACATGGTGACAAAAGACAGACGAGGACTTGGCTAGGTTTGGGTTGTCACAATTTAGGGTTTGTTCCCAAGTCTGGCTACAATACAGAATTATTGTACAAAAGTATTTGTCTCAACCTTATACAATAGTCTTATGTTCAAACGGGTTACCTACTCGATATGAGCTTCAATACCTAGGATTTAGCATATTGGGGATGACACTAAACATACCCTAAAGAAAGACTGTTTTGATGGACCTGAATTTTACATTTTTTAGGGTTCACAAATGATAAGGTCACCCTAGGATGTCACAGCTTGATAAGATTTAGGGTACACTTGTAAGCATAATGTACACTTGTTGCTGAAGGATGCCTACTATAGTCTTTGGCTAAGCCTATCTAAAATTGACAATTGCACCCAAAGAAAAACTTGATATCCTAGTTCTCAATGTTGCAACCACACAAATGGTGCTCGTGTGTAGCTAGAGATACATTTATGCAAAATCACCTATGCAACAAATTAGGTTGGCCGCATGTTGCTTTTACATTATAATTATGATATGAAGGCTCCCCAATAACCACAAGAAGGCATATTATATGAATCCCATCGCCAAAACCAACATCAATAAAAATGTGCACTATACCCACCATTGCAGATATGCCACCATCATTATATGAGTCTCATTTCTTTGCAGTCATTGCTGTGTATCCAACATTTTCTGTATGCCACCACCATAGATATACATTTTACATTGATCAATGACATATATATAACATTTTTTTTATAATTTTCTTTTTATAATATCTTTCAAATGGATGGAGATTATGTAATTTGAAATTTAACTTAAAGAAAACTTTAATACTTCTTATGAAGTGGCACTATTATATTACATTGCACATTACAATTCTCAGATTGGTTGGGTTATAAGGAATTACAGAAGTAAGGCCGCATGTAACACTGGCATTTTAGTTGTATGGTGGCCATACATGTCTCATGTGTATGCATATAGACTCATAAAATCACAACCCAACAGTCAAATCAATTTCATGTTTTTGTCTTCAACTTTCCTTATCCAGACAGTTAAAAAAGGAAGAGTAAATAAAATATAAGGCACTCTTTGGGCGACAGAATTTCATTCAGCAAACTACACAATATCATGGGCACAAATTAGTGTATTGAAATCAAAATTTCATGTAAAAATTAACATAACAAAACCTCCATACAAAAAATTACACACAATCTCCAAAAAAAAAACCTTCACCAAATCAGTGTATAACAACAACTAAAATGCACAGAATCTACAAAAAATAACATTCACCAAATCAGTGCATACCATAAAAAAAAAAAAACTTACAGAGAATCTACAAAACAACCTCATCCTTACAAAACTCTTTGGGAGACAGAATTTCATTAAGCAAACTACACAATATCAGGGGCACAAATCAATGTATTGAAATCAGAATTTTATGCAACACAACAGAACTTCCATACAAAAAATTACACAATCTCCAAAAAACAACATTCACCAAATCAGTGTACAATAGCAAAAAACTTACACAAAATCAACAAAAAAAACCCTTCACCAAATCAGTGTATACTAGAGAAAAACTTACACAGAATCTAAAAAAAAAGCCTTAAGGAAATCAGTGTAATTCATAAAAATGTCTAACGTGTGTTACCGTGACGTGAGGCAACGGATCTGGATGCAATCTGGCTTTCTCTACAACATTTGGAGTTTGCAAAAGTACCTAAACACACCGTCTAGAGTTTGAGAGTGAGAGAGAGGGATTGAGGGTTAGCACGGGGTCCTTACAAGAGAGAGAGAGACCATTGAATGGAGGAATTGGTGAGAGAGATCGGGACTAAAGGGGGTGAGGGAGATGGGGCTGGGGTCGTCATTGAGAGAGAAATCTTTGAGGGTTTTTGGAGTAAGAGACTGAAGGGGCTTGGATGAGAGATGACGAAAAAATCATCTAGGGTTTCAAGGGGGGATCTCGGGTGACGGGTGCTAGGGTGAGGGGGATCTCTCTTGACAGGTGAGGGAGAAATTGAGGGGTGCTCGGGAGGGAGAAACTGATCGCATTCTTGATGGGGTGAGAACTGAGGGAGAAGAACCGTGATGTGGGCGACCAAACCGGATTCGCCACGTCAGGTGTATGGTTTGTGACGAACCAATAAGAGGATGAGTAGATTTTTCCTATAACTACTAACAATTGTTCTATACATACAATTACACACCATCATTTTTCTAGTTACATACTACTATATTAGAATCTAGATAATACAATGATAGTCTTACAACATATTCATTATACATGGTATATAATTCATTATTAGTTAGCCAAGTTTCATCTATCCTAATATATGTAAAATGTATGATAATGATACTATGATGTGTAGTGTGTATATATAATTGATAATTAGTCTATTAATATTCATATTTAATAATTATAACATACCAGTATAGTATTGAATTTAATTGTACAAGTTCTATACTTTTTATATAAGTATATATTTTTATTAAAGTTGGAGTCGAAGGAGGATTTTTCGATTTTTGCACAGCCATACTCACCTACCTTGGATAATGTTTTATGGTTTTCACAGTTATGTATAACATAACATTACATAACAATTAAAATCAAGGTCACAACTCTAATTTTCAAACATTTCATTATATTCACTTTTTACAAACAAATAATGGAAACTTCCATCTTTTTTATTACCAACATGTAAAATAACTATTTATTTAATAAAAAGAAGGGCTATACTCACAAAGAAATATTATAAAAATAAACTTACAAACTAACATGATTTCATGCGATACATTAAATTTACTTGACAACAAAAATAATTTTATAATATGATGTACCACAGCAAATCACGTTAGTCTATGAATTTATTTTTACAAAACCTTTTTTGGGCAAAACATTTCTCTTTAACAAGATATTGATCAAACATAAATAATACAATAGGTTAGCTCACAAAAAAATGTCTAAACTTTTTTTTTTAAAAAAACATGATAATAATCAGAATCCAGTTAATTGTATAAAGCAAAAGAATTTTATGTTGGCTTGTCTTCTTCTTTTCTCTTGCTGGTGCTAAGGCCACCAAGGAGTTTACCAAAATTTTTTGTCAATTAGTGTAAATATTTTTTTGTTTTTTTAAAACATTTTTAAACTCCTTTAAACATTTTTAAAAATAAAATAAATTATAAATTTATAAAAAGAAAAAGAAGGGCTATACTCACAAAGAAATATTATAAAAATAAATTTACAAACTAACCTGATTTCATGTGATACATTAAATTTACTTTACAACAAAAGTAATTTTACAATCTGATGTACCGCAAAAAATCACGTTAGTCTATGAGTTTATTTTTACAAAACCTTTTTTGGCCAAAATATTTCTCTTTAACAAGATATGGATCAAACATAAATACTACAATAGGATAGCTCACAAAAAAAATGTCTAAACCTTTATTTTTATTTCTTAAACATGATAATAATCAGAATCCAGTTAATTATATAAAGCAAAAGAATTTTATGTTGGCTTGTCTTCTTCTTTTCTCTTTCTGGACTCTTTTGCTCATATTGCTTCCATATAATCAGAGCACTCCCAATGATCCTTTATAATTCATTTATCTTCATAATATAAACAAATGTTCTCAAAAGTTCCCTCCATTAGATCTTCTATTTTAAATGTACTTTTACATTCTACTACAGGAAATATCTAGATGTAGAGGACATTGTTCATTATTGTAAACATTTTTAATTAATTTCTCTTCCTTCCATGTTGAGTTTCCCATTTTTTGGGTTTTTTGATACTATCTATTTCATTTTGTAAAAACAATAATACTAATTTATATTTTGGTTTAGTTTATAAATTTGGATTAATTTAAAATAGGACATAATTATATGAAATTGTATATGGAGAGATATTGTAAATATCAAAATATATGATGATATCATTGGTAGTTAGAGAAAATACTTGAAATGAATAAAAAAGATTAAAAATATAATATTTAAATGATATGAATAAAAAATAAATAGTTTGATGTATGATATATTGTAAAAGTCAATATGTAAAATAAAAAAAGTGAATTTTAGTGATGAATTTTAAAGGATAGGATGAAGAATCCATTGTGAGTGCTCTTAGAGTGTTGCGAAGGCCACCAATGAGTTTACCGAAATTTTTTGTGGATTAGTGTAAATAATTTTTTTTTGTTTTTTTTCAAATATTTTTTAAACTCTTTTAAACATTTGTAAAAATAAAAAATTATAAATTTATTAAAAAACAATTAAATACTCAATAAGTTAAAAAATAAAAAGTAATTCTGTACAAAAGACAAAAGTAGAGTTTTCCTCCAAATAAAAGTAAAGAAAAAAGATAAGGTAGATGTAGACAAGTAAATAACAGACAGGTAAGGGCGATTGTTGGGGAACCTCACCTCCTCTTCATGTATCACTTTTTTAGTTTAATGAAATCAACTTGCTTAGAAAAAAAAAAGAAAAGAAAAAAAAAAAGACAGGTAAATAGCAGGTCATTCGTTGTTTCTCCTCAGTCCACCATGAGCAGGGCAATTTTAGGTTGTCTTGTGGTGACCTGGTTGGGCAATGGCCTGGCAGCTGCCCCAGACGACCTTTTCGTTCTAGTTTTAATAATAATAATAAAATTATTTATTATATCATCTATAAGAGCATTTCCATCCGGTGCCCTATAATCTATTTTTTCCTATAATTTTAAGGAAACGTTTAGGGAATGCTTTCAAAACTTTCCTCCATTCGGATCCCTATTTTAGGAAAAAAGTTTAGGAAATGAACAGTAGTTCCCTAAATATAGGGAACCACTATTCATCTCCTAAATCACTTTTATCAATATTTTATTTATTTCAATTAAATTAATTCTTCTTCCAATCATCTACATTTTCTCTCATACTCATATTTGTTATAGTTTTAAATAATAGTTTTAAAAATAATTTAAATAACTATGAAAATATAAAAAATAATAATTTTAAAAATATTAAAAATAATTTAAATTTTTATTTAAAATATTTACTAGAGTAATAGTTCAAAACATAAGAAAAAATATTGAGTAGTTAAATTTATGAATAATGCTAGAGCCACCGTTGGGGCTCCCGCTGGGAGCCACCGCTGGGGGCTCCTATTGGGCTCTAGCATGTGGTTTTTTGTATTTTATTTTTAGTTCTTTTTTTATCTAGATTTTTTTAACAATTTTAAATATTTTAAAAAAATAAAAATATTTACAATTATAAGAAGTATCATTTTTAGCTAAAATTTAGAAAAAAAATTTAGGGAATCGGATGTGAATGCTCTAATAGCTCTTATGAAAAAAATTCGCAGCCCTTTGACTATTAAAACTTCTCCTAAAAGAGTTTTCATAACTATTAATAAATATTTGTACACTATTTAATAAAGACTTCCTACATTCTAAACATATGTTAAGACAATATTTGACAATGGATTCATATTTGATACAGTTCTTGCTCGAACTCTAAAATCTAGTATTGGAGAGGGATATACAAATAAGGTGAGCCCTACAATATTTATAGTGAATTTAAAGTCGAAATTTTTTGTATAAATATGTATATTTAAATAGAATGATAAAAATGATAAATCACATATTGATGTGTAGTGTGAAGTTGATAAATAGCATTTCTCTTTAAAGTTATCAAATAAATTCACTCAATCAGTCAGCTATAAATGATATAAGGTCAATCTCGTGTATCTGTCTCTCTTTCACTTAGATTATCTAAAATTTAGACCGTAACTCAATGGAATTCAAATCCTTTGGTAACAAAGAATATTTTATACTTCTCTACAATTTTTTCTCAACAAACATATTTTTAATGGACCATAAGACTAATCTTAGAGCCAAACATGTCATAGACTATTGTGAAGTGACTTGTTCATAGTCTTGTTAATTACCTTTAACCTAAATCGGATTAACTTGTTCATAATCTTGTTAATGACGTTTAACCTAAATCGGAGTAACCCAATTGTGGGAACAATGAAAATGATTTCCATTCTACTTGTTTATTTCATTTGAGAAAGAAGAAAAATAGAGTGGATCGGGAATCCACGTTATCCATAGAATTGCAACCTTAATCCAGTCAGCACATAGTACGGACTCATTGTTTTCCTATGCAAATAGAAAATACCCCCTACAAAAACATTAATTTTAAGGTTGAATTTGGATATACAATTAATATGAAATGAGATGAGATTAGATGTTTTGAATAATAGTTAAATAAAATATTAGTAAAATATATTTTTTAGTATTATTTTTATGTCAAGATTTGAAAAAATTGAATTATTTATTATATTTTTATTTGAAAATTTAAAAAAATTATAATTATTGAAATGAGATGAGATGAAATAATAATTTTGTGTAAACAAACGGGACCTAAGTTTCGTTTAGATATAAAAACACCTTGATTTTATTTCATCTCATAATTATATTTTTCTTAAATTTTTATATAAAATATAATAAATAATTTAATCTTTTTAAATTACAAAATAATAATAATATTTTTTTAACTTTGGTCTAAAAACTTTTCTTCCGGTCTCACTCTCCGCCTACTTAAGTGAAATTTAAAAACGTGCTATTCTAAATAAAATGCTAGCGTTCCCACTGCATTATCGTCGTCGTCGTCGTCCTCAACTGTACCCAGACAGAGACAAGACAGACATTGCTAAACGGAGCAGTCTAATTGGAGCGTGTCATCACTTGCCACTCAAGCTCGCGTGGGTATTCTCTCCTTCCCGTTCTAAATCGAACAATGCCTGGCCCCACTCCTTTGAGACAAACAGAGACACAGACAGGAGAAGAGGAATAAGGTGGAAGTTTTGAGTGTAGTTTGTGAGAGTTTCGTCGCCATGGCCGCCAGTCCTAACAAGCATCAACCACCACAACATCAAACACAGGCAGAAGATTCTTGAGCGTCTGAAAGCTCCTTCTGAAATGGACGCCTCCAATAAGGTCGGTTGCTCAAACTGTACTCTCCTCTCTCTCGCCCTCGCTCATTGTACCACACCCTATGACTCTTGTGTTTCTTCATTTATCCACTACGATCCAGCTCTGGGCCTTTCTTCTTCTTTGAATTCNCTTTTTTTCTTATTTCTTGAGATTATGTGCATTTTTTTGTTTGATTTTTTGATGGTCGAGATCTTGATCTTTGAGCTTTCCTTTCTTGGGCCATGTTCTCTTAGACTTTAGTTTCATTAAGCGATGAAATCTTTCTAAAAAAATGAAAAGAAAAGATAATACTTAAGTACTGTTTAAATTGCTAATTTTTAATATCAATCTGGGGTACGGGGATTTCTTTTTTCCTTTTCCGTGGACTTTTCCTCTTATCCTTAATTTTCTAAGTAACCAAACAGATCAATACTAGATCAATACTAGTTCCCTCCTTTGTGGTGGTCTGGCATTTTCGTTCTATTTGAACTTATGAACTCTTTCATGTAATTTCGTCACTCTTTAGCTTGATTAGTTTGATTATCGATTCTTTCCCAGGAAATTGGACGTTGGTGCTATCACCCCTTTCGTTTTGTACGTCAAGTTTCATATTTTCTTCCCTTAACCCTGCCATGACCATTGGGAACTTTTACCCTTTTATACTTGTTAGATTGCTCTCAAAAGGTACCAGTTTGCTTCATGAAGTGAACGTCCTTTGATTCTCTCCTTGTTAATCTCTTTGATTGGGTTTCAAGTCACTTATAGTATGTGATGCTTTCTTGTGAGCTATAGCCGCCTTAAATTTGCCTTTTCTATACATATTCTTTGAGCTCATTTCGCACTGACTTTCTTCAACGTCACATTCTCACGGTGCCATCTCATTCCTAGTTTGTCATCGATATGCATTTGCTATTACTTTCGTTGGATCATAAATGCGTTTCAGCTCTATGATGACTTTGGTTCTACTTAGAACACCTCGTTATTTTTTGGCTTAACCAATGGCTGTCATAATCATGGGGTCCTAAACATGGCAGCTCCGCAAAATATCGTTGATAAATAGGGCAACATTTGCATCTTTTTTGTGACTCACTCTAATGAACTTATGTGGAAAAAAGTACTTATGCAGATATGGCCCTATTTGTGAAAAAAATGTGTCGAGTTTGCAAATTGATGTTGTCATCTACGTAAAGCTGACTCGTGCTGAAATTTATTGTTCCTGTGTTTTTATGCATGTTTTATAGTTCATTAGGACGGTTTTTTGTAAGTGAGCCGAAATGCCATTGGTTACAGGTGGGCAAGGCTTGTGTCTAATTTTTAGCTTTTTAATGCTCTGTTGCTATGTGTTGTAGGAAATGTCATCCTCTGTTGTCGAGGCGAATGATGCAGTCACTGGTCACATCATTTCCACCACCATTGGAGGCAAAAATGGTGAACCCAAACAGGTTATGAACTGTGCTTTTTTAATGTTATTTTTATTGCTGCTGTTGCTGTAACATGTCTCAGCTCCTCTAAATTTTATAGAAAAAATGCAGTACTCTTTATTGTTTAGAGATATATGATTATCAGAAATGACTAATGCTAACGCCTTGTGAAAATTGTGCTTGGATCCCTATTCGTGCTACTATCTAGCTCTAACCAATTGATTAGTAATTCTGAATGTTGAATTGCTGATGATAACTAAGGAGCTTATATTTTTCATCCCACTTATTATCTTGTATTTTGTTGTGATGCCGCTTACAGACTATCAGCTACATGGCAGAGCGTGTTGTAGGGAGTGGATCATTCGGAATTGTTTTTCAGGTATAGAACTATATGTGTTTTTATGGTAACAACTGGTTTTTCATGGTATCCTGTATTCATTGTAGCAATTGATATCACACTATTCAGGCAAAATGCTTAGAAAATGGGGAGACGGTGGCCATAAAGAAGGTCTTGCAGGACAAGCGGTACAAAAATCGTGAGCTGCAGTTAATGCGCTTGATGGATCACCCAAATGTGGTTTCTCTGAAGCATTGTTTCTTCTCTACGACAAATAAAGACGAACTTTTTCTGAATTTAGTTATGGAATACGTTCCTGAGACTATATACCGGGTTCTAAAGCATTACAGCAGCATGAACCAGAGGATGCCCCTCATCTATGTTAAACTTTATACATATCAAGTATGAGTTTATTTTTTCTCTTTCTTTCGCATTATCATACTTGTTTGTTTAGATCACTTTTTATTCCCTGAATCTTCTTTTCGCTATTTAAAATTCTGGTAATAAATACAAAATGCATCTCAGATCTTTAGGGGGCTGGCATATATCCATACTGTTCCTGGTGTTTGCCATAGGGATGTGAAGCCTCAGAATCTTTTGGTATGTTATCCAACA
>QEOT01000829.1:27504-46004 GCA_003123785.1 Pterocarya stenoptera | reverse complement strand
TTTTTTTTTTTCCCTTAGAGGACAGTTATGGAGGCAATGACTGCTATACTTGGAGACGGACTGCATGTTGGTATCCTGCTTCAGGGAAAGAAGGTGAAAGATGACAACAAAACCCTACTTCAGACTGGGATATCTCAAGATCGGAAGCGTCATAGTTTGGGTTTTATATTGGAGCCCAGACATGCACAAATCTCCCCACCTGCATGCACGGAAGACCAATCTTGGCTACCTGGTTGCACACCTCAGGACTTATCTAGGTTGTACAACTTTTAGTTTCTGTACTCTTGAGCTATCTTTTATGTGTTCCAAGTTTGTGAATTAACAAATTTATCTTGTCTAATTGTATTAGTATATTCTATTCTCAGGCATTCTCCTCCGTTGACACTACAACTTGGTATATCTTATGTCTCCCCAAATCCTCTGTTGTTGAATTTGGATAGATGTCCTGAAATAATATCAGCATAGTTCCCTCTCTTGCTGATAATTCAACTGCAATTGACTGCCAGAGACCCAGGCAATGGTTGCAGTTCCATCAATTGGTATGGAGGCATTGGTTGTGGTTCCCTTTTGTAGGAAATCAAATCCTGAATTTGTGCAGAGGCGAATCAGGAGACCGTTCTCTGCTTTAGAAGTAGAAGCATTGGTTCAGGCAGTTGAAAAACTTGGAACTAGAAGGTACGTTTGATGATTACCTAGTTACTTTAGTTCAGAATTTGAATTGCCTTTGTATGGACTATAACCAGTTGACTTGGGTTGTAGGTGGCGTGATGTTAAATTGCGTGCTTTTGATAGTGAAAAGCATCGTACTTATGTTGATTTGAAGGTCAGTGATTTGAGGTTCATAAACTTGCAGATGAGTGCCTCGATTGATCGTTGCACCACTTCTTGGTGCCTGGTATTTCTTTTTTGTAGATGTTTAAAGAGTGTGACTGTGTTTCAAATATTTAATGGTGCCATCCCCATAACTTCCCCAACCCACCCCCTGTTGCCCACCTGCTACTTGCTATTTTATTTTCGGGTTGTTTCCCACAATCCGTTTAGTTCTTGTCAAATTCTTTGCTATAGTCAAGGCTTCGTTGAGTTGAGCAGTTGCTGAGCTACCTTCAAGGTTTTAATTATATCATTCTACCCTCTAGATATAGTTTTGGATTGAAATGGCTTAGATTTAGGTTGGTCTAGATTGACTATGCCGTAAATCAGCAGATTTATTGATATTGTTGTGTTTACAACATGACAGTATAACAATGCAGGATAAATGGAAGACATTGGTGCACACAGCAAGAATCTCATCTCAGCAGAGGAGGGGAGAACCTGTTCCGCAGGAGCTTTTAGATAGGGTCCTAGCTGCCCATGCCTATTGGTCCGAAACATCAGACAAGGCAACAGGTTAAAACAACTGTATGAGGGCTTGCCTTATTGGGAAACACAAGGATCAGGCAGAAAAGGGTTTGAGTTAGATCTTTGGTTATTTTTCAATACCATGTAAATGATTGATTACGTCTTCTTGCAAAGGGATTGGTGGTTTGTACATGATTTGTTAAAAAAATGGCTGCGTGTTGAAGAGAAGTCACCAAATCCACTCTCACTCTCTGGGATGTAGAAAGTTGGTGATATCTTGCTGCAATTGTGTCGTAGGTTTTTTAAGTGTTGTCATTCTCTATTGTATTAGAATTGTTGATCCCTTTTATTGAGACTCTGTCAGTGGTAGATGAAGAATCCGACTTTATGACACTTCGTCCATTTTTTTCTCTTATTGTATGATCTCTCTTTTTCTCTTGACACCCTACTTTTCTTCTTGTCTTGTCCCATTCCTCCATTTTCCACTTGCCTCTTAATGATGACCCTTTGGTGGGCTGGGTTTGATATATTTGAGCCCCCTACTTTTATCCTTCTAGTATGCTTGTAATTTTTAAGGTTGATTATTTCAACAAGAACGCTGTGAGAATCTTCAAGTCAAGCAGCGATAGAGATAGTCTGTGAAACAATGTAGAAAAATAAATGCTGAGAACTGGTCCCCAGATTTCTATTTGTTTGCGCTAAGCAGTGAAGAACTTTGAGCGTCGAACTCGGCTTAGCGGAAGATGTACTTGACCGCGCTAGGTTCTTAGAGGGAATAGGGTGAAATGATGGTTTCGACTTAGTTTTTAACTTACAAGGAAAGGGAGAAAAATGAAGATCTTGTTGTGGCATTCTAACGATCATAATTAATTTTTCATTGATTCGTTTGCCTAGTTTCAAAAAGCAACACCAACCTTTGGCTAATAGCTATGTTATGTAGCTCTGCTTGGAGAGAGAGGTGGGAGATGCACTGGATCGCACTAGGTGCGAAGGCGAAGCTCGGTTTTGAGAAATAAGCGGGAGATGTACTCGGCCGCGCTAGATATGAGCATAGAGCTTGGCCTAGAAAGCTAGGTGAGAGATGTACTCGACTACGCTAGGTGCGATCACGAAGCTCAGCTTAGAGAGATAGGCGGGAGATGTACTCGACCACGCTAGGTTCGAGCGTAGAGCTCGGCTTAAAGAGTTAGGCAGGAGATGTACTTGACTGGGCTAGGTGTGAGCGCAAAGCTTAGCTTAGAGAGCTAGACGAGATATGTATTCCATTGCACTAGGTGCGAGCTTGAAGCTTGGCTTAGAAAGATAGGTGGGAGATGTACTTGATCGCAATAGGTGTAAGTGTGGAGCTCGGCTTAGAGAGTTAGGCGGGAAATATTCTTGACTACCCTAGGTGTGAGTGCGGAGCTTGTCAAAGAGAGCTAGGCAGGAGATATAGTCAATCGCGCTAACTGTGAGCATGGAGCTTGAGAAGACTTGGAAAATTTTGTAGCAAGAGCCTTCGAGGATGCAACCATCTGAACATTTATTGTTAGCAAAGAGTGTGATTTTTGAAATCATTTTGCTTTTGATGTTAAAGTTTGCTTGTAGAACTTGCGCTAAGTGGTCAGGGAGCTCGTTGTCCCCCTGGGTCTATCTCAGGCAGTTGTAGAGCCTGTTGACTCGTTCCCAAAGAAAACCCACTCAAGGCTGTTGTGGAGCTTGGAGGCTCATTGCCAAAAGTAACCACCCACTGGTGGCACTTGTGGCACAAGTGTAAGGCATTTGTTGGAGAAGATGCTAGGAGGAAGATGACTCGACCCTAGAGAGATGGTGAGGAGAGATGGGACACTTAAGAGATGTGTTCCCTTCTTTGTTCTCCGGTGCAAGCGTGAAGCATCAGTTTAGATAACCAGGCAGGAGATATCCTCGACTGCATTGGGTGGCGAGGAGAGATGGGACACTTAGGAGAGGTGTTCCCTCCTTTGTTTTACAAGTGCGAGCGTAGAGCATCGACTTAAATAAACAGGCGTGAGATGTGCTCGACTGCATTGAGACATTTGGGAGAGATGTACCCTCTTCTGTTCGCCGGGTGCGAGCGCAGAGCATCGACTTAGCTAATTCGACAAGAGATGTGCTTGATCGCATTGAGGCAAGGAGAGATGGGACACTTAAGCGAGGTGTTCCCTCCGTTGTTCACCGATGCAAGCGCAGAGCATCAACTTAGCTGCTTTGGTGGGAGATGTGCTCGACTGCATTAAGGTGAGGAGAGATGGGACACTTAGGAGATGTGTTCCTCTGTTGTTTGCCGGTGCAAGTGCAGAGTATCGACTTTGCTGCTTTAGCAGAGGTAGAGCTCGACCGCACTACTACGATGGGAGACAGAGCTAGACCACGCTAGGGGGTTTCCACAAAAAACCAAACGAATGAGTATACATAATCCAAATTATAAGTTTGAGACTTTGCAAACCTGAGTCAAGTGGCATGATGTCTAGTTAGCATCCGATCCGTGTAGTGGAAGTGCATCTGGGCAAGGAGCTTGCCTTCCATGGTGATGAAGTCTACTGGGTGGGCAAGGAGCTTGACCACCGTGAAGGTGCAGTGCACTAGGCAGGTAAGGTGATGCACGTCATGGGTGGCCGTGGAACAGACCATGGTTGAGCAAGGTGGGGCACATTGCACGCCTCATGCCATGTGCTCATGGGCGAGGAACCTGTGAGGGTGGCGAGGAGCCTCCTCTGTGAAGATGGTGAGGAGCTTCTCCCTTAAGGGTGGAGAAAAGGCATGGTGCATGTAACACCGCAAGAGATGGGGCTGGCGAGGAGAACAACACAACTCAGTGGTGAGGAACGCCGCGTGGAGGCATTGGCAGAGATGCCACAAGGGGGTCATGGAGCCAGACATGTACACTATGCGCGTTGAGGCTGGGAAACTGTGCCCAGGCGAGGTTCGTTGTCCCCAACCTACCTTCCTTCTGCAACTTGAACACAAACATGTTTGTTTCTCATAAATCTTAGTCAAATAGCTGGAAAAGATATTACTTTTGAATTATTTTATTTAATTGATGAACAAATGATGTGTGGTGGAAGAAAAGAGTAGTAACAATGACGCCAACTGGGGCAATTTGAATTATTTTTGAATTACATAACTATGTTTTGAAATAAAACTCCGATTGTGGGAAATATTCTCATAGACCAAATACAATGGCCGTAGAAACTCAGAAACGAGTAGCGATTTGGGAAAAGAGAGCCTTAAAATCTTTGGTCGGTGTCCCAACACCCTCAGGCTTTGAGGACAAATCAAAAGCCTTAAATTTGGCATCCTCAAACTGTAATGCCTGTTGGAAACAAAGAAACAAACACAGAAATATACTAAATACTAAGGTAATAAAGAGTAGGAAGAATCAAATGCAGCTTTGCAGGTAACAAAGACTAGGAAGAATCAAAGAAACCACAAATTAGCAGAAGCACAACTCAAGTAAAACAGAATACCTGAATGCACACTTCTGCCACATCCGCCCTGGAAATGGTTCTAGTTTCTGTCTTAAGAAGCTCATCATCCTTTCCAATAAGTAATTCTCGGATACCGCCTTCTTTATCTTGCAGGCCTCCAGCCCTAACCCAACCATATAAAGGTTGTCAATGTTAATTTGCAAGAGACAATAGCACAGTTACATAGTGACAAATCTTTCAGAATTACTCTGTTAAATTTCTCGTGGACGAGTATCTTGTTTATTCAAGTAAAGTTCAAAGATCAAGTTTGAAGCTTAAGAAACTTAAATACATTAAAAAAAAATTAATAACCAGTCCTTGATTTAAAAATAGACATTGGATTTTTAAAAGTTTCTTTTGATTCCTTAGGTTTCAAGTTTAAAAAACAAAAATTATCTCTCCATCAACTATCCCAATTCGAGTCCGAATCACTAGCAGCTCGACAAATTACCAAGACATGCTGACATGTGGATAAAAAGATAAAAATACTTTAGTTTTAAAAGACCAAAAATACTGAAAAAAAAAAGAAAAAAAAGAAACAGGGAAAAATAGAAAAACACAAAAACAAATCAAACAACAAAGAAGTAAAAGAAAAATTAAAGCCAAAATATTTACATATAAAACATAACATTTCATGGGATGGAACTTTAAAAGTTAAAAAATAAATAAAAAACAAGAACATAAATAAAAATTAAAAAAAAAATGAAACTACAAAAAAATAAAAACATATAAAAAGCCAGAAAATAAATAAACTAAATAACACCATTGCATGGAATGGAGGACCCCTCCACCCTTCACTACTCTCCGTGAGGTTGGATAGGAGAGGGAACTGTTTAATTCCCCACCCAAGTTTAACCGTTAAGTCAGAGCAAAATAGGTGACATGACACAATCTTGATTATCAGATATCAATAGAAGATCTTATTCAATAGTCAACAGTAAGTGAAGAATGTAATGTATCAACTTTGATAGTTTGATATGTAAAGCCTAAAATGTCTGTTCGTTGAAAGGGATCAAGGGTACTTTTCTTATATATGCCATAGGAAATGATCCTACCTTATAATAGTGTATGGAATACCAGAGTCGGCCAAATACTGCTCAGCCTTCCTCTTCCATACCTGTAATATAGTAAACAAGAAAAATGTATTTCTGCAGCATTGTGTGCTTATTAATTATAATATTAACCATGAAATAAACAACTATAGAAACCAAAGAGAAGTAATCTGGCAGTAAAATATAAAGGGACCACGAACCAATATATTGCCGTTACCCAAGCTGTTCAATGGATTATTTAAATCTGTTCCACCCATAGACCCAACCAACACAATTTGCTTCACTCCCGCAGCCTTAGCTGTCACATGGACCATATAACTCAAGAGAAACAAAAAGTGCAGTAAACATAATTTATCTAAGCGAAAGGGGGGGGGGTGGGAAGAAATGCTCACCAGCATCTATTTGATTTTTCTGCCCAATCCAATCGACCTAAGAAGCAAAATCCCAAAAACTTAAGCTTCTCGTGTAAATGGTGAAGTTTAGTCATAAAATTTTCAATTTTTTTAAAATAAAGGGTTAGAGAGTATGCAGACTGTCTGATATGGTCCAAGATTGCCACTTTTGTTTTATTTAATCAGAAAATGGATATTCTAAGCAGAAGGAAAGTTATATAAAAACATAAAGCTGTCCAAAGATCAGGAAATGAAATGCAGAAGTAATTACCTGTTCAGGATAAGCTCCATCTTCAAAATAGAATTCAGGACGTTCACCTTTGGTTGGATCAAACCCAGGTTTCATCTTGGGCACAGCGCTTGTGAGGATTACGAGTGCATAAATACCTTGGCTTGCAGGAACTATGGTGCTGCCATCCCTTATATCCCCAACAAAAATATCATCTAGTCCACCTATTTTTTCCTTGCTCTCCTCGGTTCGAACTAAACCTCTGGCAACATACTGCCCCGACCTCTCCTTCAATTTCTTATAAACTATTTGTCCTGCAAGAGCCAAATTACCAATAAAAGAAAATCCATTTCACTTCGATACTCTTCCTTCAGAAAAGAAAACAGGAAAACATAGAAAAATAGAGAAATAAATGGAAGGGGCACCTGTTCTGCCACCAGCTCCGGTGACCAGGACCGTGCTTGGAACCGAGTCCGCCATTGCTGCCGATACCACTCCAACTCCTCTAGGTCCCCTTCTCTGAAGAAATGGGTAACCAGAAGCATTGAAATTAAGAGGGGAGAGCGGCCTCGAAGTTTCTGGAACCCGCAGTGATAGTGAGCTGTGTTTATTATGACATGAACCGGACTTTAACGAGAATGGCGTTGCGGTGGTTGTGGGGAAGCCCAGTGGGACCCGTGTAGCGATGGCCATTGAGCAAAGACTAGTAGGATGGACTGCCATCCATGCGGCCGACGGTGAGATAGTCGGAGGCTTAGAAGTGTACTTCCCTCACCGGAGCTTTGAGTGTAATCGGGGTTCCTTCTGTTCGGATTATCTTATCCTACGACTAGTCTACTACCTTATCTTTGTTGTGTTTAGTATTTACTGTTCGTGAAAAAGGTCCGTGACGTCACGCTCTTTCACACTGAACAAAGTGTTGCTCTTCCTTATGGGCTGACCAACATTGAGAGTTGGCTTTGATCCGTTGGGCTTGTCTCTGGGTTTGCAAGTTGGATAATTTGGGCAAGGATCTATTGGAAGATAGGCCTCTCATGGTGGGCTTGATGAGTTGGGCTGTATTCTGCAGAGTTTATCAATGGCCCAGTAGGAAATTGGATCTGTTGGAAGATTTTGCTAGCTAGGATCGATGCTGAACTCCGTTAGTCGATCTCTCTCCTTCTGCGTACGATTCATGAATCATAATCAAAACTCAAAATCCTATGGCCATATTAAATGTTATTTAGTTCTTTGGTTCTAAGGTAAACCGAAAATTTTGGAATTTGAAGTAGTTTTACGTATAAGTCTCAATTGTGTGTCATGAACGCAGGAAAAGCAACTGTAGATTAGGCCAACGGTTGAGTTAGTTGATTGTGGAGTCAAAATATATGCGGTGTTTAGTTTTAAGAATACAGTGCGTTTAGTGTGTTAGATGGTATGTGCGAAGGTAATAAAACGGTATGTTTTGTGTAAGCATAAAACGTTGCGTTGTATGTGTTGGGATATGAAAAGGAAGGGTCAGTTTACTGTTCATTATTTGAGAAGTGTTTGTGAATACACTAGAGGTTGGGTTTGCCTCGAATCAGATCCTTGTTGCTTAGAGAATTCAATCAAGAATTTTTCTTGACTCATTCTTGTTTCTCTATCTTCTTCTTTCTAAGTACCCTCCTAATAGTTGGTATCAAAGAGGACGATCCTCTCATGGCGGAAGGGACACAGTCGACAACTTTGAAGGCCCATCAAGAAAACAACCAACACCAGCAAGAAGCCATCCAGATCCAACTTGATGGCCAACAACAAAATATCCAAATGCTTACTGACAGGTTAGATCATATGAATGACATGATTCATACTTTAATTGAGCATCATTGAGTTCTTCCTTCTAGGGAGGGCACTCAGGATCAGAGAGTATTGTTTCAAAAGGAAAGGCCTCTCTTGGCTAGAGGAGTACATTTGGATTTTTTCCATTTTTAGTTCCATCAAATTGCCCCCAATCAAAGGTTGTTATTGGCCTTGTATCATATGGAGGATAAGACTCTGATTTGGTATCACGATGCAGTAAATGGGGGGCCATTTTATGGGTGGGATTCCTTTTTCAAGGCTTTACTAATAAGATTTGGACCTACAATCTCATGGATGCCTTGATAAGGCTTAAGCAGACATCCACAACAGCTGCATATAAGACCCAATTTGAGAGTCTTTCCAATAGATTGAAGGGCCTTTCTGAGAACCAAAGTTGAGTTGCTGAGTGGCCTGAAAGATGAGATCAGGTTACCAATTAAGATGCTCAACCCCATTAATCTGAGTGCAACATTTGGCTTAGCCAAGATTCAAGAAGAATATGTTTTGAGTTCAAGAAAAGCATTCATAACAAGAGGATATGGTGGAGATGTTCAAACTGTTGGATCTAGTGATAGATTCTAGAAAAAGTGTGTAGGAAGACTTCTTCTTCTAAGATGGATGAAAAAATGAGGAAAGGGTTATGCTATCACTATGTCGAAAAATAGAATCATATCCATGTGTGTAAGGATTCGAAAGTTTACTTGCTACAAGTAGAGGATAGTGGTGAGCATGGAGAATGTGATTAGGAGATTGGGGTAGAAGAAGAGAGAGTGAAGGGAAGTTCAGTGGGATTACCTGAGGAAAACCTGGAAATTTCAATTTATGCTATTTCAGGTTCTGCTAGTGCTAATTCTATGAGATTGTTGGTAGTCATTGAAGGATAGTTTGTAGTCATTTTAGTGGATTCAGGAAGCACACATAACTTCCTGGATCCTGGGGCTGTTCGTGTGTCAAATTTGAAGGTGGAAGAGACTGCTAGGCTATAGGTCAAGGTGGCCAATGGTGAAAAGCTGCTAAGCACAAGTAGATGTGGAAGCATTCCTCTTAAGGTCCATGGGAAGAAATTCTTTGTTTCCTTCCATGTATTGACCTTAGGTGGGTGTGATATGGTTCCTGGAGTAAATGGTTGAAAATGTTAGGCCCTATTGTTTGGAATTTTCTAACAATGTCAATGGACTTCCAATTTTTGGGAAGAAGAACTATTTTGTAGGGCCTGTGTACTGGTGATACATCAGTGGAGGATGAAAGCACTTTCTTTAACCCATCTTCTGTGGGAAAGAAAGGATGGTTGTTACAAGTTGTGCCTGAAGGAAGTGGAGAACAGTTTGATAATGAAAAGAAGAAAGCGGTAAACTTGCTTGAGGAGCTTAAAGGGTTATTTGAGGAATCTACTGGGCTGCCTCCCTCTATAGCTTGTGACCATCAAATTAATTTGAAAGAAGGCACCCAACCCATCTCAGTTCGACCATATAGGTTATTACCAGAAGACTGAGATAGAAAAGATGTTAAGAGAATTGTTGCAATATGGTGTGATCAAGCCAAGCCAAAGTCCATTTTCATCATTTATTCTCTTGGTTAGAAAAGTTGATGGAAGTTGGAGGATGTGCATTGACGACTACAGAGCCTTGAGCCAAGAGACTATCAAGGATAAATTTCTAATTCCTATGATAGATGAACTTTTGAATGAGTTGTGTGAGGCTCAGATTTTCTCTAAGCTTGATTTGAGATCTGGCTACCATCAGATTCGAGTAAGAATTGAGGATATCTCTAAAATAGTGTTAAAAAATGGTGCCCATACTTGCTTGGACAATCATTTAAAATTAAAACTGACCAACAATTCTTGCTGGAACAGAAGGTGGATTCTGAGGCTCAATAGAAATGGATCATAAAGCTCATGGGGTATAGTTTTTCAATTAAGTATAAGAAGAGCAAGGAGAACAAGGTTACTGAAGCCTTGTCAAGGAAATTGGAGGAGGGTGAGGGAGTCTTGGTAGCGATTTCTTTCCCTACACCACTATGGATTGGTGAGGTTANCAACTTTTTCAAATTTCAATTTAACTTTTTCAAATCTTCAAACTAAAAAATAATATTTTAAACTTTAAAACAAAACACAAAATTCTCATCTCACCTCCCAAACATAATCTTAGTCTCAGAAGCTTCAAGCAATTTCCTCAAAAGTTCAAAAGCATGGAATTGTTAAGCACTATTCTATTCAGCAGAGGTTGTTGCTCAGAAAAGGGAGGATGGTAATGGTTCTAGGTTCTAATTTTTAGAACACAATTCTATAATATGTTCATCATAGCCCCCAGGCTAGCCATGTGGGCTATCAGAAAACTTTGAAAAGAACTAAGATAGACTTTTATTGGGAAGGGATGATGAGTGATATTAAGAAGCTAGTGAGGGAATGTGACACATGTTTGACAACAAAATATGAGGCCATACATCCTGCTAGCCTATTACAACCATTGACAGTTCCAGTTTCCTCAATGGCTGATATATCTATAGACTTTGTGGAGGGATTTCCACTTTTGTATGGATATAGTGTCATTTTCTCTGTCTTTGATAGATTGACCAAGCATGCACATTTTTTTCCATTGTCACATCCTTATACAGCCAACAAAGTAGGTCCAATTTTCTTCTCTATTTAAGTTGCATGGGTTGCCAAAAACAATAGTCTCAAATAGAGATGTTGTTTTCACCAATGTGTTTTGGAAGGAGTTGTTTTAGTTGTAAGGGATTACCTTAACTTTCAATTCTGCCTATCATCCGCAAACAGATGGGCAAAATGACGCTCTTACCAAATGTTTTGAAGGTTACATATGATATTATATTGGGTCTAAGCCAAAGGATTGGACTATGTGTCTTCCAAGGGCTAAGTGGTGTTATAACACTACAACCCATTGTTCTTCTGGTATGTTTCTCTTTGAGGCTTTGTATGGATACCCTCATCCAAGACTAGTTTCATACTTCCCAAGCACAACAACAAATGAAGTTGTAGATAAACAACTTAGATCAAGAGAGCAAGTCATGATCTTGCTTAGGGAGAATTTACTAAAGGCTCAATAGAGAATGAAACGGTTTGTAGACAAAAAAGAGAATTGAAAGCATTTTTGAAATTGGTGATTTGGTTTATTTGAGACTGCATCCATATCGACAGAAGATAGGAGTACTTCATCACAACCTTAAAATTAGCGCATTGATTCTATGGTCCTTTCAAGGTTTTAAAGGTCGGGGGCAATGGCCTATAAGTTGTGTAACATCCGGCTCATAAGATAATAATAATAAATAAATAAAATTAGGACAATAAAAGAAGAATTTAACTTTAGATTAGTTATTATTTATTTATCAGACATTTTTAATTCCAAATAATATTTTTATTTTTATTATTATTAATGGATAGACTCTTCCTCGTTTTAAATTATCTTTTTAGATTCTACTAAGTTCGAACCCAAATCCATTGATAGAAATCTCCTTAGAATTTACTATCAACTTTTATTTAAAACTCTTACATTTCTTAAAATCTTAACCGTTTAGTTGATAAATTTTACATGTTTAACTCACCTCCAAATTTCACAACTATCTCATTATCCGATTACACATATTTATTAGAGGAATCCTTGTACACTTTCAGAACAAACCCCCTACGTTCTTCACCTTCCCTCTCTCTCGATTGCGTTTTCTCTCTCTCTTCCTCTCTAACGTAATTCGCTCTTTGCTCCCTCTCTCAATGGAGGAATATTATACTTCATACTCCCATTCTATTTTCATTCAACTATATAAGATGTGGCACATTTATGATCATTGAATAAATAATCATCCAATGGTGATAAATGTGACACATCTTACATAGTAGAATGAGAGTGAAATAATAGTGTAGTGTATAGAATTTTCTAAAAGTAACATCATATCACACTGGAAGCTAGTACATAGGAAGGTAGTCAAAAGTTTCTAGAAACTTTCCGTAAAGCAGGTGGAGCCTAATCTTAATTGGAAAATATTTTTGTTACAAATGAATTACACAAAAGTAAACCCACAAACTGATGTGGCTTGATGTGGTACGTCAGATTGTAGAATTATTTTTATTATTAAAGTAGATATAACTGATTCCATGTAACCATATCAATTTGTGAGTTTACTTCATATAATTTCTTTATGTCTGTTGTAATTCTCATTTTAATTTATGTGCTGTACTTCTTAGGTCTTATGATGTTAATGCCCTTATTTGATAACCTTGGCAGGTTAGAATTGGTCTGAATTTTGCTGATAGTCTCACGTGCACTTTGCTTTTACAATGGGCTCAAGTTTTGTATTGAGCTCAACTTAATTTTTACCGAAGTTATTTTATGCGGAGTTGGGCCTAACATTTTAATTTGGGTTTAGTCGTAATTAAATAAATATATTAATAAAAAAAACTTTATTTTATAGAAAATATATAAGGGACTTAAAATATATTCCCTTTTAAGTTATAAATTGAAAGCTACGAGATGATATTAGTAGGTAGAAGTGAGTAATTATTAGATAAAATCTCCAAGTGTCAAATTAAGTAAATAGAATATTATAACACGACTTTCTAAAAATTTAGTGACGTAAGTAGGTATAACTTAGTAGAGAGAATTTAAAAACAACACTGCGAGGTTAGTAGTTTGATTATACATTAGGATTAGCATACGTTAACTAGTTATATATATTATTATTAAGCCAATTCTTTGTAAGTCAGTATTTATGTACTACGCATATCATGATATTTGCAAGCACGTCATTCATCATGTTTTCTTCTACATATTATAGTTATGTATGTATTATGCATCTCACGTTACATCAGACACGTAAGTCTTCATAAGATCAATTGTAAGATAAGATCAGAACAGTTAATCAGATGGTCATTCAAATACATGGTACCGATGCAGTAAGGGTGGATGTGCAAGCCACAGACTCAAGCATGGTCCACCATAGTATTTTATCAGATCAGATCAGATCAGTGATTCCCCTTGTGTCCATAGGATGTGAGACCAGTGCACAACCTTGCACGTAGGATTAAGTGTGTTGACTGGTCCGACAAGTCCATTAATCCAGATAAGTTAGATCAGTCAATATACCAGAAATATTTCCAAATCATGCATGTCATCAACCTATTTATGAACTATCATGACTTTAAATTCTCAACACAAAATATTTTATGAAAAATCTTATGTTAAGTATGTTTATGTTATGATGAGTTTCTTACTTAGTCATCTACTCATTTTAATTGTTTTATATTTATTTTTTTTACCACCCAGGTGAGGATGATAAGTACGAATAAACAACCCAAGTTTAGAAAGAGCAGTTTGATTTAATTCTAGGCTTTTTAGTTAATTTTATTCAGATTTCGATTATATTTTCAAAATATATTTTATTTAATAATTATTTTTATAAATTAAATATTTATTTTGTTATGAAAGGCTCTTGTCGGGTTATTTTTATGAAAATATGTGATATCACTAACATGTTGGAAAGGTGAGTTACAAGCTGTATCTACCAACTTTATCTAGAATAAACCCAATTTTTCACGTTTTTTGTCTTAAAAAGAAACTTGGGCAACATATTGTTCCTTTACCCACTTTGCCACTAGTTGATTGTGAGGGGACTACTAAGCCAAAAACTGAATTAATTTTGGGAAGGAGAATGAAGAAGGTGAACACTTAGGCCCGAACAGAGGTTTTGATTAAATGGAGAGGTAAACCATCTGAGGATAGTTCATGGGATTCACTATGGAAGTTGCGGCAACAGTATCCTCACCTTGTGGGCAAGGTCCTGTGAGAGGGGGGAAGTTTGCAGCCTTGTGGTCAAGGCTCTTTCAAGGTAGGGAGAATGTCATGAAAGCAAGAAAAGCAATGGTAGATTAGTCCAACGGTGGAGTTAGTTGATTGTGGAGTCAAAACGCAACGTTTAGTTTTAATAATACGGTGCATTTTGTGTGTTAAATGGTATGTACGAAGGAATTAATAAAAATGTGTGTTTTGTGTAATTAATAAAAGGGTGTTTTGTGTAAGCATAAAACGCTGCATTGTATGTGTTGGGATATAAAAGTGAAGGGGCGGTGCAATGTTCATTATCTGGACAGTGTTTATGAATAAAGTGGAGGTTAGCTTGTTTCTTTGTCTTCTTCTTTCTAGCTGTGCAAGTCTTGAACAAATTCTTTAAAAAAAGAGGGGTGTCTTTTCGGATACGCTTTGTTAAAAATTCTTGCAGGAGTCTTGTACGCATAGAATTTGTATAAAATCATTATTGTAAAACAAATAATCTAGTAAGTTGATTATTGTCCAACTTCTTTCCTATGGTATTGATTGATGCATTATATGTTGCTTAAGAAAAGGGATGGTTTAAGGGCTTTTGCGAAATCTTCTTTATATAATTGCAACATCATCACGTGAAGGATGGACCAATTTCTTGCCTCAGTGATGCAAACAGTGGGGACTCGACTCTACCCCCCCCCCCTCTCACCTAAAATCTTATTATATAATCATAATATTAGCATAATATACATTTTAAAGAAACCGAGTTAGGATGGATTTTAGGCTCTTTGTGATATTATATACTTTGATATATGGATTCTGTTTGGTTTGAAAGAAATCAGATTGAGAAAAATTTCAAGAATAAACGATACAAAAAATTATTCTCATCAGTTACTATTTATTATCCCACACCATACATCTTACGAAAAACACTCGCATACCCTAAAAAAAAGTTATAAGTGTGGAGTGAATAGTAGAAGTGGCAATATGTGATACGACCCGTTAACCCAACACGAATACAACATGATAAAAACAGGTTAGCGTTTAGTCTTAATGGGTTCGGGTCAAAATGGGTTGATCCGTTAAGACACGATTACTTAACGGGTTGATAACGGGTCAACACAGTTATGACCCGTTATGAAAGTTAAAGTTATAATTATACCCTTATATCTAAAAATAAAATTGTTGAAATTTTAATTTCGATATTTTTATTGTTTGGATTATAATTTTGGACTTGTAGTTAGTTTTATATTTTTTTATAGATATTGTGATTTTAACATTTATATAAAAATTATGCTAAACTTCACTAGGTCAAACGGGTTAATTTTGGATCTGTTCAACCGATTTATATAAACGGGTTGACACGACACGACACGTTATGTTAATTAGTCGTGTTAGGGTTTGAGATTTTGACACGATAAGCTTAACGAATTAGGTTAGGGTTGACCTATATAGTATAATATACATGTCTTGACACGACACGAACACGATCCGTTAACACAATTTGACACCCCTAATGAATAGTAGCTGATGTATAGTAAATCTCTAAAAGATATATATATGGGCACATGTATGTAGAGCACACTAAAAACTCTTTGATGGGCCCATTGAACTTCATTAGGTTCTGGTTGAAACAAACCAACCAACAATGGGCGCCACCTCCTGGATGGTCAATTGAAATTCATTTCGATGTTAACTTCAAATCAAGTTTTCCACTTTGCAACAAATGGGCACGATTGTAAAGGGTGACAAGATATTTGTCTTTACAACAAAATAGCTAAAACAAGTCCAATTAAGGATGAGATTTGGGCAACAATGCGAATAGATTCTGGCTTTGAATCCGAATATGAATTCATTTGGATTATTGTATTAGCAACTTAAAAATTCATTAAATTTCTTACTTGTTTTCACCAAATAGGATGCTAGTACGTTAATGCATCTTTAAAATTTGAAGAAATTTAGATAAAATGATCTATATTGATTTATTCAAAAAGTAAAAGTTTGAAATATGAGCTACAGTAATTTTAAGTATTTCTTCAAATTTGAAGATGTACTGTTCATCTTCAAAAATAATATTTTATTGTAAAAAAATTTTCAATTGTTTTGCTTTTCAGTTTTTATTTTCCACGGTTTTCACTTCTCCCAAACACCTTTCACTTTCATTTTTGTATTCAGTTTTGAAATATGTGAAAGAAAAAATATTATTATTAATTAATATATAGTCAGTGTAATTGCAAAATATGAAAAAAATTTAAAATATTATTATTAAAAAAATATTATATTATTATTTTAACAAATCCAATATAAGGTTATAGCTAGAGAGGTTTTAGATTTATAAAAAAAAATGTATTTTTTTATCAAATTTTGAAGATGGCTTCGATAAAGCCAATGCTAATGTAGGTAGGAAAGCCATCTGCCAATACCCTTTCTATCATTCTTATAAAAAGAAAAATACAAAAATAAAGTCGCTTTCTAAGACCATAGCAAAACGTAATTTAAACGGATTATAGCAATGAGCCATTCTTCTTTTCATTCATACACTATACACCATGCTTGATTTTTTATTTTTTATTTTTATTTTATTCTTGCTAAACTAAAGGAATTTTTATATTCATCATTCATACACCACAGATTTAGTAAGAAAAAAAATAAAAAATAAAAAAATTATGTATGATGTGTGGTATAAGAATGATGAGTAGAATTTTTCTTTAGGGATATATTCTATGGTAATTGTGAAGGCAATATTAATGTTGGCCGATTCAAAAGAAAAATGAAATAGGACTTTTTAAAACCGCTTTAAACATTTTTAAAAATAAAAAAATAAAAAAATCATTAAACACTTCTTTAATTACTAAGTAAAAAAAATTTAAAAAAAATAATAATTCGGTACAAAACATGCATATAGAATTTCGGTAACTCTATCATTTCTCTTATCAAAATAGTGATCACCATGCTCACTGGCTTGCCAATGGTGGGAGGGAGAACTAGAGTTAGGCCAATACTGCCATTGATTATTTTTTTGCGAACATAAGTTCGCTTTGGAGGTAAGTAATTTTTTTTCGCAGTTTGATGTTTCTTAGGCATTATTAATCTCTCTCTGTGTTGCTTAGAAAAACAGGCCTAAAGTACATTTTATACACCTGTAATCTGGGTCAATAACATGATTAAACAACTCAATTCCTCCTACTTAAAGTGCATCTCTCTCTCTCTCTCTCTCTCTCTCTCTCTGTGCATCTTTTCCACATGTATATTAAATATAGCTTGTGATTAGACCGACTCCAAACCTTCAATTTTATATTCCATGTTGATTGTGATGATGCATTCTATTCTATTGATTGTATTACGTCCAATATATTTTTTATTCACATGCTATTGCTATCTAGGAAAAAAAAAAAAATTGAGTAAACAAGTCAATACATATTCCTCTTACCTACACGGTCCTTCAAATCCGCTTCAGATTAATAATATACCTTTTTTTTCCCCTCTTCCCCCCTTTGAGTGCAACGATATACATCGCTCTCACATTAATAATGATCAAAATATACCCGGTTTTACTTATATGTCAAGTATGTTTCGTTTGTGGTTGCATGTTGACTAAGTTGGAGCCAAGAGAAAATGACAACTTTTGGGACAAAATAACTAATCAGAAAGAGACATCTACATCATCTGTGCACAATGAGATGGGCCATGGGGTTTGGCTAAGATCCCAAATACATGATTTTCTCTTTCTTTTTTCGATGGCTAGCGGTGGTAACATATAATTTAAGCTATCACAGAAGTCTCAACTGCAACCTTGCCAGAGTAAGCAACTTCTGATTTCATGTCATCCTCCAAGAGCTCTGGTATTGCTTCCCTGATGTTGTGGATGCTTTCTAAGGCGTAATCTACACCTTTAACTCTCTGGGAACTGCCAACCTGCATTCCAGAATAGACACAATAGAATATGGGGTGAGTTGTTGTAACCAATGACCCATTTTCATGGGTACAAGATTTTCCAATGGCTTACCAAAACAGTGTGGAGACCCACACATTTTCCTGCTTGTATGTTGCGGACACTGTCCTCAAAGAACAACTGAAAGAACAAGAATATAAAATTATAAAAGAAATGTCAGTAAAAAAAATTGACAGAAGGAAAACCAAAAGATGATAGCAAGTTCAAGTTCTAAAAAGATGATCATCTTACAGTTCTCTGAGGATTTATTTTCGCTATTTTGAGAGCCTTTTCTATGGCGTCAACTGATGGTTTGCAGACAATTGGTGACTTTGGTAATGCCAAACCAAGATCAGGTCGAGCAAAGTGCCCAATGATGTCAAATATTTCAGTGGTGTTTGTGGCAGGAATATCAGGATTATTGCATAATCCCACAAACTCAATGTCATCTTCATCATCTGAAACAGTGCTTTTGTGAGTTGGATTCAGGGTCTCAAAG
>QEOT01000823.1:270259-303199 GCA_003123785.1 Pterocarya stenoptera | reverse complement strand
GGGGGGGGGGGGGGGGGGGGGGATGGGGGCTGTAAGGGATTGCTGGAGATGAGGGAATGCAGCATTTTTCCAACGACGACGTTATTTATGACAGTCGATACCAGCCTTTCCTTTGCACCTCTCCCACTCCCTCACGTCTCTCTCTACCGATGCCATCTTCCAGCACTCTCTTCTTTCCGTGCACGTCTCTCCATGGAATTGGAGGAGTGAGGCTTTTCTTTTATTTGAATATTAGCTAGAAATCATTCTTTATTGTTTGGTCGAAAGATTACAAATTATTTTTATATTCCAATTTGCTTTTCCTAATCTATCCTTTTTTAAGTTTTTCCCGAAATACAATATTTTATTCCCGTTTTAGTTGTAGTCTTTTTAATTGAAATCATACGACTAGAGGTACTATATTGTGGATTGATTTTTATTTTTTTGCCAAAATTGGGGTCTTAATTAAAGAGCATTGAAGGGGTCACGTTTCTCTTGATTTGAGATTTTCAAATATTACCGTGTAGTTTTTGGGATTTCGGCATTGTAGCTTCTGAATAACCTAAGTTAGGGTTATTAATGCGAAAAGAGTTTCATTTCCGTCAAGTTTGGATAGTAAGATGCGATGATATAAAAAATCTGTGAATAGTAATGAGATAATTTGAGTTAAGATATATTTGACTTGGTTTGTAAATGTGTGTGTTTGATGTAAAAGTGATATGAAATGGCTTTAACCTTTTATAAGGATTAAATAAAATGCTAAGTCTCACTAATTATTGAAAAATATTTTTAATGATTGAGTATTATTTATGAATATATTTTCTATTAACTAATATCAACTATTAAATATGACACATAAACTTATTAAAATGGAATATTAATTTTTTTTATTTTTCTAAAATTAAAATTAAAATTTGAGACATGTCTTGGAAAAATCCGAAATTAAAATTGAAAATCAAAATTTTTATTTTTTTCGAAAAAGAATTAGGTTAATATCAAGTGAGATGAGATGAAATATGTTGGATTTTCCGTTTAGATACACAAACACTCTCCCTCTCCCATACAAAATTATAGATGATTTTAGTTTCATCTCACGAACCAAACGGGGCCTTAGGGTTTCATTCAATTTTGTGTAACATAACTGACGGAAAGTGCTTGGATAGATGGTAAAAATTAGAAGGGAAATAACAAAAAATTGGCTAAATTCGAGAATAGCCAAACCTCCAAAAATGAGATTGAGAAACTGACTAATTTAAATTCTAACTTCTTTTAGACCTCCCATATAAAAAAAAATGGCTAAACCACTTGTACCCAAACTTCAAATGGAGAGGCCTTACTGAAATTGCATATTGGAGAGGCCCAGCTAATAAGATAGACGACCAACTCGAAAGCCCACAAACCCATCTCACAAAAAAGTGGAGAAGATGAGTCGCTTTGCTAGAAGAAATTAATTGTAAACAAAATTTTGATATTCCAACGTTATCCAGACAATATCTTTCCTAGCCATCAATGTGACGTCTCAACTTCCGCTTGTGATTTGATGAAATCGAGAGAGACATCAGGATATGCAATATTGGTTACACATCCACTTCGTTTATATGATACTAATGGTATGAAATATCCGTAGCAATTTATATATTACAAACATACTCCATCAGAAACGTTGTCATTAAATACAAACTGATAACCATTTATCTTCATGTACTCTATAAATACATAATCAACTCATCATTCATCACAATATTTCTATTCAACGTACTCTAGATCGATGGGCTACTCATCCTCCTGGCGCTACCTTGTCAGATCTGCATTAAAATCTACAGTTTTGATGAACGAGACCGTAGTGGAATTACCATGGTGAGATTATCTCAGTAAGTTATCCTTAGGACTACACTCATGATATTATGAAATGACAATTATTAACAAAATGTGTATGAATGCATATGCATGTGTAATATTGTAAAACTTTGTCATCACATCTTATCTTGGTTAACCATACACTCTAGTCTCCCTCAAGGACTCAAGTGTATGGCTGACTCTCTTCATCATCCCGCAAGTAACGATCCGAAAGTGTAACTTTGTCTCAAGAATGCTTTTAGTTTCTCTAGCTTTCGCCAATTAAGAAAACACAACTACATCTCAATATCGTTACTGCCTCTCACATGTTACGTTGATTGTTCGTCATCAACTTGAAAAAATTCCACTCTATTTTAAGTACTCTAGAGTAGATAGGAGAGTTCTAGTATAATAATTCCCCATTCTAGTTTGGGGTGGTTGCACTTTATTAGAAACTTTATGCCTTGTGCAATAATGCCATGATCTCATGGTTAATGAACAATCACACATCATAAATAAAAGAAGTTAGTTAAAGGGTAACTTACACCTCTCCTTAATGTGATTTCTTCGGTGCTCGTCAACTACGTAACACAATCATGGATTAGAATTTATCTCGGGAGTAATCCTAGGTTCAAGACCTAAATTACAATTATGTAAATAATCCACTATAACAATGCTGGGTAAGGGTCTCCGAAAGCTATTACTCGCTTTACAGTCCCAAACTCTTTATCATAAGCATATTAACATCAATTTGACTCTACTTGAATCTTGAATTTAAGATCACAATAGGACCTTTCAACCATGTAGAGCACTTCACACTTTTATAATAGCTCCATGTAGCTCTATA
This sequence comes from Pterocarya stenoptera, assembly GCA_003123785.1. Taxonomy (NCBI): domain Eukaryota; kingdom Viridiplantae; phylum Streptophyta; class Magnoliopsida; order Fagales; family Juglandaceae; genus Pterocarya; species Pterocarya stenoptera. Next base: position 300,537 of record QEOT01000823.1, on the reverse strand, counting down.
ATAGTCTTACATTATTTTTTTCTTAGAAAAACTAGAATCATTTCATTTCATCAAAGATAAACTAGAATCACCAGCTCCACTACCTTGTATGGCATTGGGACAATATCTAGTCAAGTGTCTGGGCTTTCCGCATCAGAAACAGGCTCCACATCCATAGCGGCATTCTCCAAGGTGACGCTTTCCACACTTTGGGCACGACGGGTGGAAAGACAGCGTATGTCCTCCTGTTTTTATTCCCTTGCCTTTATCCGGGTTGGGAAAATATCTTTTCTTCTTGGCACTACCACTTACAGCAAACGGCATGGTCATCTTTCATTCGGCATTGATCTGGATAGCCAGACCTCTTTGCTCAGCTTCTGCTATCGCAACCACATTTACCAACTCCTGGTAAGTTTCTATTCAGTGACAAGCCGCTTGGCTATGAATCCTAAGCTAATGTCCTCCTAAACTTTTGCACTTGCATCCTCTCTGTAGAGATCAGGTGAGGTGCAAACCTCCCCAATGCCATAAACTTGGCAGCGTATTACTCCACAGTCAGACTACCCAAAGTCAAAGATGTAAACTTCTGTGCCTTCTGTTGATCGATAGAATCTGGAAAGAATCAATTATCAAATTCTTCTTTGAATATTTCTCACGTCAAAGCAGCGAGGGTTTCTAGTTCCCTCATCAGAAGATGCCTTCGGGTATCCCACCAAATTTCAACTTCTCCTTGGAATAGGTATCCAGTGTATAAAAGCTTCTGATCCTCAGTACAGTCTCATATTTTGTACTTCCTTTCGAGATCAATAATCTATTTTTCTGCCCTCAAAGGTCCTTCATTCCTAAAAAATTCGGGTAACGATGGATCAAGAACTTCTCATAGGAAAACCCCTAACTTCGGGTCTAGGTGCATGCACTTCTTGCTGTTGTTGATGTCTAAGCACGCTAGTCAGCTAGCATATAGCTTCAATAAATCCTTGTTCCCTATCCATCAAGGGATTTTGATTTTCTTGATTGATACCTCCACCAGGGTTTTGAGGTATCATACCGTGCATCATGTGCTACTTCCTGAAATATATGGGCACGAGTATCAAGACCATGTATTAGCTCTTATACTTCAAGAAATTAAAGCCTAACAAAGATTAAAATCTCAATCCTAATATTTGGTACAATTCTTAGGGACATGTGGTTTTAACCCTAAGACGTATTGCTTTGATACCACCTTGTGATGCCCCTACATTCTGCTTGGGATTGGATGAACTTTGAAGTATCGGGACATGCAACACAAGATTCAAAGTCCTTACCAATGTGGTGGTGCAACCTAGAAAGGACGAAATGGCGGGGGAGATGATACAACTGAGTTCCTGCTGAGCAAACCGAGGCGGGAGACATCCTACCCCTGGCAGCGTGAACAAGCAGCAACCACAACTAAAAGCAAGAAAACCAGCCTGAGAGAAGGTGGGGCAGGGGGGAGGGACTTGGGAAGGAAAGAAGAAAAATGGGAAAGAAAAAAAACTTGATGAAACGGTATGTTTTGCACCTTTTTTTGTTTTTTTGGGTCTTACATTCCTCCCTCTTATAAAAATTATGTTCTTGGAATTTGGTATCGGTTATCAAGATTCCACTCAAATAGGTATGGGTATTTAACTGACATGTCTTCCTCAGTCTCCCAATAAGCTTCTCCAATGCCGTGATGTTTCCACAATACTTTGACTAGTGAAATAACTCGAGTCCATAACATGTGTTCTTTGCGTTCCAAAACTCACACTGGTTCTTCGACATAGGTTAGACTTTCTTGAATCTAAAGTGGTTCATAGTTAATAATGTGGGTGGGATCGAGGTCGTACTTCCTCAGCATGGACACATGGAACACATAGTGCACACCCGAAAGTGCTGGTGTTGGGGCCATTCTATTAGCTATTGGGCCAATTTGGTCAAGAATCTCAAAGGGCCCAAAGAACCTAGGGCTCAACTTCCCATTTTCCCCAAATCTCATTATTTCTCTCATTGGTGTAACCCTTACAAACACTTTTTCAAACTCCCAATTCAACCAAAGGAAGGTATTATATCCAAGTCCCCTTGAAATCTAAAATGTAAGCCCCGAACATGTCCTCCAAGATTTGGATAGTCCTTTTTGATTAACCATCAATCTATTGGTGGAAAGAAGTACTGAAATTTAAACTAGTGCCCATGACCCTCTGCAGGCTTTCCCAAAACTTCGATGTGAAACAAGAATCCCTATCTAATACGATGGATACCAGCATACTATGCAATCTGACTATTTCTTGCACATATATTTCAGCTTGGTTTTCCAACTTATAGTATACTCTAATGGGTACAAAGTGGGCAGTCTTCGTTAGTCGGTCTACTATGACCCACATTGCATCTTGACCACTCGGTGTTCGTTGTAATCTTGTTACAAAATCCATAGCGATGTGCTCCCACTTCCATTTAGGAATTTGAAGTGATTGCAACAACCTTGCTAGGCTTTGGTTTTTTGCCTTGACTTGCTGGCATATTAGGCATTGTTATACAAATTTTGCAGTTTCTCTCTTCAAACTATCCCACCAAAAATATTCTCTCAAATCTTGATACGTCTTTGATGTAAATGAGGATTTCATGCATGATGTCAAGGTTGAGCGCGTAGTTTGTATCTATATATAGCTACTTCGGCTAAAACGCAGAGACATTTGTGGCTACTATTAAGGAATAAGATGAAATTCGGAAAAATATGGAGATTTAAGACACCCAAATTCAGATTGGATAAGACTCGAATGACAAAGAGATTGAATAAACAAGTCTGGTATTTGTATGATGAATTAATGTTTTAGGCGATGAATGTTTATTAATATTGGGCGTATATATTTATTTATTATATATATATAATCGGTATTTCACTTGATAAGGCTATAACATATATATATATATATTAACCAATGAGATTATTTGTCTTGATTAGCATGTGATGACTAATTTGAGTTTATTATATATTTGTAGATATATTTGATGCATTGAATTATATATCAAAGTCATGAATTAATACAAGTTCTCTTCAATTTTAAACTAACCAATTGAAGGTCTCTTTGATATATGTCACAAAGTAAGTTCTTGAATGGTCAACATTTGAGTGACCATAGAGTTATTGTTGGAATATATAGTAATTATAGGAGAAATCTCATTTTGCACCCTTAAAATATTATTTCCTTTCAAATTGCACCCAAACTATATACAAAACCAACAATTTCACTCCCAATCTACCATATATCTTTTCACTAGCTTCTAAAATCTTCAATTCGCACCCATGCAACACTTTCTAAAATGCCCTTGCTGAACATTGAAAATATTAATAAGAAATAGAAAAATAAAAAGGACAGCACGTATAGTCACCGTGCTTTTCTTTTCTTAATGTGAAGCATTGGATTTATTTTAGAATAAAAATAATTTTACAATCTAACACTGATCATATCAAGACAGTACGTTAGTTTATGAATTTAGTTTAATAACAATTAATCTTTTGTGGCCAAACCTTTCCTCATAGTATTAATCTTCTTTTTAGGTTCTTTCTAAACGAAGACTAAAGTTTTTTCTCAAACCTAGCTTTATATGCGTATAAAAGATGAATTTCTAGTTACGACAAATTAATGTACGCGGTATCGATGAACGTAATCTTATAACATGCATGCATGCATGCATATGATGTGGCCCAGATAGAGCTTATAAAAGGTTGGTGGACAAGTCCAACCTTACATAGATTGTCATCGCAAATACAGAGAGTTATTCAGGTGGCATCGGCCATATCGGCTAATAGAAAATGAAGTACTTATAGATTTGGTACGTACACGCATTAATTTGGAATAATTTTTTATTCCAATTTAGGTTATCAGAAATCGGATTCAAGTCGTCATCCCAAAGCTCTTTTTTAATGGTTAGGTAAAATATTTCTACAAGTAGATATTGGCCCATATGGGCATTAGTGATCGATCTCCCTGATCGTCTCTCATGATCATTAATAATACTTCAAACTAATCCCTCGCCTTACATTCCACTCTTAAGTGAAACTAAATTTGTAATTATCGATACATTAATTCAATCATTATTCAGAAACCATAATTTTTATCGATCCCCTTTATATATACACACTCATTTTCTTGTTCCTTTTCTTTTTCATTTTTTTTTTTTTTATACTATAAAACTTTGTAAAAGCTAATTATGGATTTTCGGTGTTTTTTTTTTCTTTTTTCTTTTTTCAACGGAAACCCCATTTTCATTTTTAATAAATCTAAAGATATATAATAACAATTAAAATTACATAGGTATTAATTAATAAGTAACTAAGATATATAATAACAATAGTACTTATAATTTAGAAATAATAATCCGAGATTAATCATTATAGTATTTCGCATAGGATAGCCCCAGCTAATCCAAGATCACTATAAAATACTTTGTTGTCTGTTGAATAATCTGAAGCTTCTTTTCCATAACTAATAATTTTTATTCTTTTTTATAAATTAATAATGTCAAACAAATAGTAGTGTCATATTGTTAAACTAGAGAGAGGTGGAAGAATATGCTCACAAGCTTCCTGTCTTGTAGACAATGTGGGAAAATTGCAATGCCTGTTAAATTGGTTGACTGTCAAAGTCTCTCCAACCCTGAGAGTTGTTAAGGCCGAAGAGTTTGTGACAGTTAAGTAATTAGACTTAAAAATTTAGACATTTCTTTAAAATCATTCTCTCTCGTTCTTTATTGACAGGAAACCTTTATTGATTTTGCTCGGGTCTCTGCTGATAGTCATGGTTACATTAAGTGTCCATGTCGAGGGTGTAAAAATTTGTGTGCGATAGGATTGGCTGAATTTGAAAGTCATATATTTGTGAACGGTATAGATCTAGGTATACCTGATTGGTATTGCATGGTGAGTCGTATGCACAGTCAGCAGATACATTGTTCGGTCATCTGAATTATTTAAGGCATATGGATGATGATTATGAGCGGGATGAGATGGATGACATGTTTGGTGACATTGGAGCTGAGATGTTTATGGATGAGATTGACGACAATGCCCAAGTAGCTGAGGGACTGATTCTGAAACTTTTGTTGCAATGTAAGAAGATGCAAAGCGCAAGTTTTATCTAGATTTTACAAAACATTCCAAAATGTCGTTTATTGTGTAATTGCTTCACATTAAGTCATTGTGTGGGATGTCGACAAAAGCAATAAACATGGTATTGAACTTATTTAATGAGGTGCTTCCCGAAGGGTTTAATTGCCAAAGAACTTTTATGGAGCGAAACAGTTGAGAAATGGATTAGGTTTTGGGTACAAGTCCATACATGCATTCAAAAATGATTGTATTTTGTTCTGGAAGGAGAACGACGAGAAACAAGCATGTCTTGTATGCGGAGAGTCGAGGTGGAAGGGTAAGAAAAATGTGTCGATTAAGGTGTTGCGATATTTTCCCTTGAGACCTACGTTGCAAAGACTATATATGTGTAAGAAAACAACTCACGATATGAGGTAGCACGAGGAGAAAAAAAGTTAAGGATGACGCATATATGAGGCACCCAGCTGACTCACTTGTGTTATAATCTTTTGATAATCAATACCCTGAGTTTGGGATAGAAGATCAGAATGTCCACTTGAGACTCACAACCGATGGATTCAACCATTTTGGGAATATGAGTACAAGTTATAGCACCTGGCCTATAGTCTTGATTCTGTACAATCTTCCACCATAGAGGTGTATGAAGGCGTCCAACTTTTTGTTAACTTTACTTATCTCCGGCCCGAGATCACTTGGGAATGACATTGACGTATTCATGTAGCCGTTGATTGAAGAGCTGAAAGAGTTATGGGAAACACACGTTAGAACTTATGATGCATCCACATCGACATCTTTTCAGATGCATGCTGCAGTAATATAGACGATAAATGACTTTTCGACATATGGGAATCTTTCCGGTTGGAGTACTAATAGGAAGTTAGCGTGTCCGACGTGTAATAAAGAAACTTCTAGTGAGTGGTTAAAATATTATCAAAAGTTGTGTTTCATGGGTTATCGACGTTATCTACTAGCAAATCATGCATGGAGAAGAGAATGCGCCAAGTTTGATGGGAGAGTAGATGACAAAATTATAACAAATGAGTTGTCTGGAGAAGAGATAGTGGAATAACTGGTACATGTTAGAGCGAACAATTTTGGCAAAGGTCGGAGAAAGAACAAGAGAAAATGAAGTGCAACAAAATTGATTTGGATAAAGCGTAGTCGTCCTGCATGTTGCAACATAGTTTGGATGTAATACACATAGAGAAGAATATCTGTGATAATATATAGGGTACATTGATGAGCATTAACAAAAAGATGAAGGACACAATCAAGGCGAAGAAAGATCTTGAGAGAATGAGAATTAAATATAATCTATATTTGTAGGTGGAAGGCAACAGGTTGGTCATGCCGCATGCATGCTTTACGATGACGAAGGAGGAGAGGATGGACTTTTACAAATGGTTGCAAGGCGTGAAGTTGTAAAATGGTTATGTTTCAAATATCGGTAGATGCATGAGCCTTGATGACTGAAAAATTAGTGAATTGAAAAGTCATGATTGTCACGTATTTTTGCAGAAGTTATTACCGGTGGGAATTCGTGAGAAGCTGACATCTAATATACGTGTCTCCATATCCAAACTCTGTATGTTTTTTAAGGATTTGTGCGCTTGAGTTGTAAATTGAGATATGTTGCGGAAGATGGAAGAAGACATGGCTACTATACTATGAAAATTCGAGCAGATTTTTCCACCATCATTTTTTGATGTCATGGTCCATTTAGCAATACATATACCCCGGGAGGTACTGTTGGGTGGACCTGTGCAGTGCCGTTGGATGTATCCAATTAAAAGAAATTTGGGTCAACCGAAGCGCACTGTTGGGAATAAAGCCAAAGCTGAGGGTTCAATAGTAGAGACTTATATACACAATGAATGGTTAACATTTTGCTCTCTATATCTTCGTGGTGTTGAGACACGATTTAATCATCAAGAGCGAAATGATGATCTTGCTATTCCGCCTCCTTGTGAGCTATTAGTGTTTTCCTAAAATGTATGACCCTTAGGTGCACAAACGGGTTACGATTTAATTGATGTTGTGTTGGGTAAAGTTTAGTGGTACGTGCTAAATAATTGTCGAGAGATTGATAACTATCTCATGTAGGTCATTGCATACTTCGAATAATGCTAGTTACAAAAGTTTAACTATAACTTTTGTACTCAAAATAATATTATTTTGCACTTATATACAGTGAGCACATGGACAAACTTAGGACGGAAGGAGTAGAGAATATAGAGGCAAGACACGAGGAAGAATTTTCCATATGGTTTGAAAAACGTGTATGAACTAAAATTATATATATGTTAGATTTTGAAACTTTTAACTCTAGGTAACTTTTAATAAGTATATACTATTTCAATTGATAGATTTTGGAATAACGTGCTCGTGATCTTGGATCAATTTCTCCTAAATTGTATGCATTGACCCGTGGTCCCTTAAATAAAGCACTTCAATACACTGCATGTACAGTTTGAGATTATAGATTCCATATTCAGGACCCCGAATGTAATAGAAAGAGTCAAAACTGTGGTGTGTTGGTCAATAGGAGTTATGGAACAGATGATATTGACTATTATGGCGTCATATGTGATATTTTTGGATTGAAATATCTAGGTGGATCTGTAACATATGTCTTTAAATGTGATTGGTGGGATCTAGGCAGTGGTTGGGTTTCGATAGGGATAATCACTTTACGAGTGTCAATACTACATCTAAATGGTACGAAAATGATCCATTCGTATTGTCTTCTCAAGCTACTCAAGTCTATTACTTGACTGATCCAATGAAAAGCGTTGATGAAGATAGTGGAGAGATAATTTGGCGAGTTGTACAAAAATTTATCCTTTGAAATATATATGAAGCAGGAACGAGTGCGGATTATGAGAATAATGGAGATGAAGATGACACTTCGATTGTAGGGGCCTACCAAAAAGATGGAGAGGGTATGAACTTGTTTGTTGACCTCAGTGTACTTGAGTTGCGCTCCTTGTGTAAAGATGACGTCCCACCCATCTATGTCGACTTGTTCGTATTAAATTATCATCAATTCAAGTAAGAGAAGAAGAAGAAGAAGAAGATGATGAAGAAAAACTCAAGAAGGAAGTGGATGAAGAAGACGTTGATGATGACAACAAAGATGTTATTGAGGGAGATTTTAAAACAAACGTGAAAAATATTAAGGGTGCTATCGGCATGATGCGAGGCGGGGGCACCCCCTCCCGGCCCCCCGCCCCACACCATGCAGGGGGTGCTGTTCCAACCCCGTACCCCACCCCTTGGAGGCAGGGGCGGGGCCCCCCGCCTAGCTAGCACGGGGTGGGGTTGAACCGCACCCCACCTTGTCCCCCGCTCAACCCAGTGATTCACTGGGATCTATAATTTTTTTTTTATCTAAATAAAATTTTATATCCAAATTATAATATAATATAATTATAAATTTTATTCAAAAAAATATGAACTCATTAGAGTTATATTTTGGATTGTTTTGACCTCCTAGGCCAACCTTTATAGAGGAGGTCAAGGCAATACAATTATCATTCTTAAACAATGTGGGACTTATTGTACTAACTTGAATTCAAGTTTTTAATAAATTGTATATATTTATATACAATATATATTTATATAAATTATTTATATAAATATAAAAAATATTTTTTTTTATTATATATTTGGAAAGTGCGGAACGGGGTGCTAGGGGAGGCCCCCGCTGGGGTCAGCCTGCCCCCCGCCCCCGCTATGGGTTCTACATGCGGGGCGGGGGCCCCTGCCCCCGCATGGGAGGTGCGGGGTAGCCCGCCCGCCTTAATGGGGGTGGGGCGGACGGGGGCGGGCCCCCGCTGCCCACCCCTAGAAAATACATCTGAAAATGAAGAATAAAAGTACTGAATATTTTATTCATATAGGTGACTATAGAATATTATAATTTTCACAATTTCTTCTAATTAACTTTCTTTATCATATTAATCACTTTTAAGGATGCCGCCAAAACGACGACGAAGAAATGTGCCTCCTCCGCCAAGTCCAAGTCCCAAACCCGTTTAGGACTCCCCACCTGAGGAATTCGCTCCAGAAGATCAAGTTAATACACAAGAAAACGATAGCCAGTCAACACCTACCAGTAAGGAAATGTTGTTGATAATTAATTATATATTAATACTTTTGTCTCAATAACTATATAACTATAATTATATTACTCTTGAGAAAAATAGAAGGCACGGAAAACTTAAAGTCACCATTTTTGATAATTTCACTAGAGGAGTGGATGATAATGCAGCGGTGCTTTCCTCCTATATTGGTACAGTAGTCTGAGTTTATGCTCTATTTTATTTGCGATCATGGAGAGATGTTTCAAATGAGATTCAAGAGCACATTCGGAGTCGTGTACTAGTGATTACTTTGAGAGTACATTTTTTTCACCTAGATTAGTATATCATATTTTTGACTTAATTCACTTATTGGATGAATTCGATCTCGACTTTGGCCTTAGCGAGGATTCGAGAACTGTGAATGAGTTGATGGCTACACTATTCCAATATCACAAGGGACGATGTTATAACCACTTCAAGAAGTTTGACATGTCGAAAGAGGCTACGCAGTCCCCTTTCCAGCAGATGAAGTTAGAGGATTGGAGAAAGTGTTGTGATATTTTGCAACTCAAGATTATAAGGTATTCTAGATTTATATCTTTTAACGTATTAAAAGTAATAAAAATAAGAAATAAATTATTCACATGTTGCAATAGGAGATGATGGTGCATATGGAGAGCATTTTGTCATTGCAACAGAATCGCGGTGGGCGAGGAAAGAAGAAGAAATTAATTTTATCAATTTTATTAGTGTATATAACTTTTAATATCTAATTTTAAAACTTTATAAGACATAGTTAGTTGTTAAATGATGGTATGTAATATGATATAATTGTATGTTTATTAATTTTATGAAATTAATATTTCTGATCTGTACGTTCGAATGTAAAAAAAAAAAAACGTTCGAACATTGGTTCACATTCAAACCAACGTTCGAACGTAATTACACAAAATTATAACATAACATTCGAACATACGACTCAACGTTCAAATGTACTCACCTTCAAACGAACAAAACGTTTGAATGTTTAAGCGATTAATGTTCGAACAAACCTCCGAATGTAACACTTGTGTTTGAACGCTTCTTCATTAACATTCGAACTAATGTCTGAACGTTATACCCATTACATTCGAACATTGGTCCGTTAATGTTCAAACGTCTATTTCAACGTTCGGATGTATAAACTTGCGAACGTAAATATGATACGTTTAAACTATAATCAACGAACATCAACTTCTGTCATTTGAATGTCAATTGGTCGGATTGACGTTCGAACGTTCTATTGGACGTCCGAATGTTACTTTCTGTGACAAATCTCAACCTTCACAAAAAAGGGAACATTCGAATGTTATACCAAACGGAACACCTTCAACCGTCACTAACAGTATTTTTAGTGATGGTTCAACAGTAAGCCGTCACCAATTATTTTTTGTGATGCACATTAGATGACGGTCATGGTGGCGGTTTCAAACTGTCACCAAATGTCTTTAGTGACGTTTTGGTTATTTTTTGTGACGGTTTCCTCTGTCATAAAAGACGAATTGTGATGACTCATTTGAGTTTATTATAAATTGTGATGTCCCAAAATCAGATTTAATTCAGACTTTGATGGCAGAGTAGTTCACATGGCATAACAATTCAAGAGCTAAAACATGCCAAACACATGACAATTATTTCAGAATCATTTTGGGAAGAATAAATATAGATAGAAGCCACTGTTTGGAGAAGTCATTTTACACACATGATGTGGCATCATTTAGACCATACACAGAGAAGATGGAAAAAAAAAATATCTAACAGCAGCCACGCAGTGAGTGCAACGAGTGCACCACTACAGTAACTTCTATATAGAATTACTCTTTTGGGAACAAGCGATCGAGGCCTCAGAATCATAGGAGCTTTGTTTCTTTTTCTTCTACTTTCTGCCCCTTTTATCATTTCAATTATTTCATCTCTTATTTACTATATTGACCTTCTTAAACAAATTAAAGACGCGGTTTGGTACTTGTGCAATTTGAAACTTAGCTAGCTCATTCCCTAAGCATATATAGATGATCATCTTCCTCGTAGATCTCATTGCTCTAAAACCTTGTTCAGATTTTTCTTCCCACAAATACAAGTCTGGTATTTGTATGATTATTTTGGAAGATGATTAATGTTCTAGTAGATGAATGTTTATTAATATTGGGCGTATATATTTATTTATTATATATATATATATATAAAATCGGTATTTCACTTGATAAGGCTATAACGTATATATATATATTAACCAATTAGATTATTTGTCTTGATTAGTAGGTGATGACTAATTTGAGTTTATTATATATTTGTAGATATATATGATGCATTGAATTATATATCAAAGTCATGAATTAATAAAAGTTCTCTTGAATTTTAAACTAGCCAAGTGAAGGTAACTTTCATATATGTCACAAAGTAAGTTCTTGAATGGTCAACATTTGAGTGACCATAGAATTATTGTTGGAATATATAGTAATTATAGGAGAAATCTCATTTTGCACCCTCAAAATATTATTTCCTTTCAAATTGCACCCAAACTATATACAAAACCAACAATTTCACTCCCAAACTACCATATTAATTTCTTTTCACTAGCTTCTAAAATCTTCAATTGGCACCAATGCTACACTTTCTAAAATTCCCTTGCTGAACATTGAAAATATTAATAAGAAATAACAAAACAAAAAGGACAGCACGTATAGTCACCGTGCTTTTCTTTTCTTAATGTGAAGCATTGGATCTACTTTAGAATAAAAATAATTTTACAATCTAATACGGACCATATATATCAAGACATTACGTTAGTTTATGAATTTACTTTAATAACAATTAATCTTTGTAGCCAAACCTTTCCTCATGGTATTAATCTTCTTTTAGGTTCTTTCTAAACAAAGACTAGAGTTTTTTCTCAAACCTAGCTCTATATGCATATAAAAGATGAATTTGTAGTTACGACAAATTCATGTACGTATCGATGAACGTAATCTAACATGCATGCATGCATATGATGTGGCCCAGATAGAGCTTATAAAAGGTTGGTGGACAAGTCCAACCTTATATAGATTATCTTTCGCAAATACACAGTTATTCAGGTGGCATCGGCCATATCGGCTAATAGAAACTGAAGTACTTATAGATTTGGTACGTACACGCATTAATTTGGAATACTTTTTTATTCCAATTTAGGTTATCAGAAATCGGATTCAAGTCGTCATCCAAAGCTCTTTTTCTGTTTTTTTAATGGTTAGGTAAAATATTTCTACAAGTAGATATTGGCCCATATGGGCATTAGTGATCGATCTCCCTGATCGTCTCTCATGATCATTAATAATACTTCAAAAAATCCCTCAACTTACATTCCACTCTAAGTGAAACTAAATTTGTAATTATCGATACATTAATTCAATCATTACTCAGAAACCATAATTTTTATCGATCCCCTTTATATATATATATATAACTTTGTAAAAGCTAATTATGGATTTTCGGTGTTTTTTTTTTCTTTTTTCTTTTTTCAACGGAAACCCCATTTCATTTTTAATAAATCTGAAGCTAGAGTGGACATGGATGTAAGTAAAACAGTGAAGAGAAACAAATAATATAAAGAGTAATATTAAATATAATCTTAATAAGAGCAAGGACTACTTTATTTAAATAAAATAGAGTCTGTTATTAAAAGAATTATTTTTTCATGTAAATTCTAGATTACCCACCTTTATTAAAAATATGTACGAAACTTGTCTATCTTAAAATTATAAGTTTCGTATCTTTGATATAAATTTAAAAATACCTAAAGACGCGGGCTAACTCAACGACTAAGATATTACCTTTAGTTAGGGTTGGTGTGCCTTTAGGTCACCTTTGTGTCATATCAAATTTGATTTAAATGATATATATTAGTTTACACTTAATCCATTATTTTTGTGTTAATCTTTTATTAGGTTTTGTTAAAATTAATTTCTAAATAAAAATACCATTTATCATCTTTTATTTTCTGTGATATTAAATAATAAGTAAAATAAAAATAATAATAAATAAATATTAATCCATTATGTTTGGAAGAAGACTCAAAGCTACAAAATCTCGAAGGCTCTATAACATTATTATATTAAAAAATTATACTCATCATTTTTATATAAGTTGTGCTACGGATCAGTCACTATTCACAATTGATCCGTAGTACACGTTACATGTTCCATTTTTTTTTTCAAAATGCAGACCTTCTACCTCTCTCTCATCATCTCTCTCATCTCGGGTCTCTCTCTCCACATTTCTCTCTCTCTCATCTCGTCTGAGACTCTATCTCTTAGTAGCTCTCTCTCTTTCTCTCATTAGCAGCTATCTCTCTCATAAATGAATTCAAAAACTCACTCATTGACTCAAACAAAACGCATCGTTTTGAACATATTAGGTTTGCGCCAGATGTAGTTGCATAGTAGCTGCTCTCAAGTTTTATTTTTCTTATATCATACATTTATTTTGATTTTTAATTATTTTGATATTTTTATTTAGAAAGGATGTGGTATATATGGACTTGGTGTTGGTACGACGAGTAAAAAAAAAAACTTAATTAACTTAATAAAAATAATTAAAATATATTAAACTATATGTGATATTTTTATTCTTTTCTGTAGATTTGCTATTCTGTTGGTTCGACCTTTTTCTTTGTTCAGATTTTTTTTTTTGGATAAAATCTTTGTTCAGATTTGAAACAACGACAGTGAAACCTGCTTTGTTCAGAATCTTCAGATTAACTTCTTTCATTCGGTCAAAAAAAAAAAGATTAACTTCTTTCATTTTCTTTTGAAACAACGACAGTGAAATCTTCTTTGTTTTTAACTGTGATTATTAGCACAGCAAAACTCACACCATAAAGTTGGATGAAATTCCATCTCCAAAGCCTAATCTGAAACCTATTTTCGGCCGTTCATGAGTGAGACTGTCCAGATTCAATAGATCGAACGGTAAATGAGCCGGATCAGGTTGTCTGCTTCGAACTGACTAGGCCCATTGTGATGGTATGTGGGGACACTCTAGACTCCGACACTGAGTAGGTGGGCCTGTCCTGGCAAGGCAAATGCGTTGAAACTCCACTTTTCGGTTTTCATGTCGCTTTACTGACTACCGTGTATGTAGTAGTATGTCTTTGAAGCAAGGTTTGTACTAACCCTTGAATATCTTAAACTGAAAAAGAAAATAAGTTTTGAGGTTTTAACCGTTGGCAAATTTAAAAAATCTGGGACGTTTTCATTTTGATCCGACCCATATTCCTAAATGAACCCACCAAGCTGTGAGATATTTGAGGAAAAAAAAAATATAAGAGAAAAATTATGGGTTTCTGATCTTTTATCTCGTAATGATTTTAGCTACTGATATTGGTTGAAGGGTCTCTTTTGGATTTGCAAAAGGGTTGCTTTCCAAGTGTTTGTTGATGGCCTTCCTTTTATCCCCATTCGCTTTTTTGAATAAATTCCGGCATTCAATAAGTCCATATTCAGACTATTTGATGTCATACGTCTCGTCTGCTGTTTTTTCAGAAAAAAAACAAAAATTTCCGGCATTTAGTTCTGACAGGTATGCTCATATAATCTGGACTTGGATTTTCCTGGCATGTACGTTCTGCTTTTTTCTATTTCCCGTCTTTGTGATATCAAAGGTAAGTTAGATTCGTGTATATTTAGAATCCTTCTAAGCATACCTACGAGCTGCTATATCGGACAAACTCATGGGTTCTGTTGGTTTGACTCTTCTGTTTCGTACTCACTTAGGGGAAAATGCTCATTTCTGCTTTCATTCATTTGCTACAAGCAATTTGTAGACAACAGTTTTACTCCCATTTTGGGTGCTTTGTCTCCTTCCCTTGTATTCAGTTCCAGGGGAGTTGTCTGTAGGGACCGTAGTTTGGCTGGTATCCAGGATAACTATTGTCTTCATTGCTTGATCTAACTATACTGCGTATCGGCTTTAAATGATTGGAGGACATGTTTGTTTCTCATGCATAAATGCATTTTAAACTTTTATTTGCTGTGTCATTCTCTCAGGGTGTCACTATTCCATCTTTTCTGACCAGTAATTGTGGGCATTGGCTGTATCAAAAGTCTGGGTATGGAGTATTCTAGTTCCGTATAGGCTAACTTTACGTTCCTGGTACCTGGCGTGAGTACTCTAGTACATTTAGGTTGGATTGAATTGGAAGCTTCAGATGTTTGTTGGCCAACCATGAATTTGGCTATTCCTACTAAAGTATTTTAATATTCCTCTATTCTTGACTTGAAGGTGTTTATATGCCTTTCAGAGATTCAGAGAATATTGATACCAACAACCCGGGTCTTAATAGTGTTTACCACTCCTCAATGCCATTTCATTTTGATAATAAATGACTGGAAACTGATAGCTGAACCATGGTTGGTTGTTTTCAACTCCTCCGTTTTGATGTCCACTCATCTTAATATCTGTAAGTTGATTTATTAGTATTAAGGATTTTGTTCTTGGATGGATATACACGTTTTGGATCTCATTTCATTCATAAATCCATATCTTTCTATTACTGCATGGATACCTATATTTTTGCTTGAGTGGAAATGTCGTCTGTTATCAGCGCTTTGCAGTTTGGATGAGGGGGCTTTACATCAATGAAATATAAAGATTAAAGATGCTCTTTTCCCTAACAAAGGTTGATTCAGACCATTCATTTACCCTTGTGTTGTTTATGATTTGTACAAGAGCATGACTTTTACTCTGTTTATTGGGTTTATAGCCTTTTCTTATATCATCATCATCAGCAGCAGCAGCAGCAGCTTGAAATCGGCAGATTTGACTTGTAAAGTATAGACTGGGGAACACACTACATGGTTTATTTGCTTGACTTAGTGAGAAATTTCTGCTGTCGGTTTGTTTGTATGATGTTGATATAGAGCTTATCCTTTTCTTCTTCTGTAAAACTATGAAGTGCAAAGTTTTTATGTTATAAAAAAATATATTGGATGACTTTAATTTCTTTCCTTGTAGCATTAACGTGGTAATATATGAAGCTCCAGACAGAAGTTGCCATTGCTTATCTTATCAGCTTTATCTGGATTCTGCAAATTCATTGCGGTTAGTATTAATAATCTATAGTTTCTGGAATTTGTCTCTGATTATTGCTAGTGTAACAATGGAAATCAAGGAAATCTTTCCCTAGTAAGTTTGTAAAATTTAAAGAAAAATTCTGCAAATTCATTGCGGTTAGTATTAATAATTTTATAGTTTCTGGAATTTGTCTCTGATTATTGCTAGTGTAACAATGGAAATCAAGGAAATCTTTCCCTAGTAAGTTTGTAAAATTTAAAGAAAAATGTTTTTTGCCCCGATTGGGTTATTTATTTATTTTTTAGTTTTTTTACTTAGTGATTAGGAAAATATTGTTTAATAATATTGTGAATTTTTTTTAAAGATATTTAAAAGTGTTAAAAAAATAATGTGAAAAAAAAAACCAAAAATTCTTTACAAAATTTTTTCACATCATTTTTTTAACACTTTTAAATATTTAAAAAAAATAAAAAAAATCACAATATTATTAAATAATATTTTCTTAATCACTAAGTAAAAAAAAAAACTAAAAAAACATAAAAAGCCCAATCGGGCAAAAAAAAGGGGAGCCCGTTTTGGGCTCCCTAGCATTGGCCAAATTTAAAATAGCCCAAATCCTGAAAATCGAAATTGGCAATTAACGATACCAACTTGAGATGCCTGCCAAAGAATACATTGTTCCCCCTATGTTTGACAATTTAGTGGTAAAATAAGCTGCAAGAAATGTTGCTGTTATATCACTATATTAAGCGATGCCATATTAGTATGCTCCTGGCATTGCTTTTTTTCTTTTTTGTAATATGTGACGTCCACAGATGAAAGCTATGAAGCTTGTGTCTCAAGTTGAGTTTCTGGGTGCAGATGAACTTTCTAATACTTCTAGCAGAAACAAATGGACATGTAAATGTTCTTCATACCATGGAAATCAGAGTTATGCTGTTAAATCCAACTGTTCCACAGCCTGTGATTGCATTCCAGGTTTGCTACTACGTCTATGGTATAAGCATCTAGAAGCTTTTATTGGCAGGTTAAACTCCTACTGCTGCTGATAAATGTTTTGCAGAACATGCCCTCTCTCTCTCTCTCTCACACACACACACAGACACACACACACATTAATTCTCAGTTAAGCCATATCTAGAATTTTCCATGCATGCGGTTTTAGAAGCTTCTACTAGCAGCCAATTTACCTGGAGATGGAAAAATGAAAAGTGCATTGTGTAATAGTACGTTCTGGCAGCTCAATGTTTGCAATTATTAAAATAATTTATATTTTTGTTTTTCACTTGAACCTCTCCTATCAGCTGAACTAAACACTACACTTTCGGTACTTGATGGTAGAATGTAAAGAAGGGTATAACATGTCACTTTGTTCTACCTATTTCTTTGAATCTCAAAAAAGGGGGTAAATAAAATGAATGAATTTTGTAATATCCTGCTCTTGCCCACCGAAGTATGTTGGAGTCCATGGTGCTATAGTGGCTGTCTTGGAGGCCATATATCTAGAATCTTGAGTGGAGGATATCTCTGTATGACTAATGTGTGTATGTATGTGTTTCTATCATTTTGTTTTGAAATGGGAGCTCGTAGGAGTGATATGCATGTCTTGAAATCATGTTTCAAGTTTAAAAAAATACAAAATTTATCACATCTATTTGAAGGATTCTTTGTCCGATGTATTTTTCTTTTTGTTGTCTTTCATTTAGTGATAAGGTTCATTTTAGACAATGTATTGGGAGGCAGCAGTGACCAGTTTGTTATGTAACACTAACTACACATATTACGCTCCAATGTAGATGCTGGAGGAAGTGGAAGCACATGGACGTGTACATGCACTGCTGACGGGTTTCCTAAGTTAGTTTCTGACAATGTTGATAGAAACTGTTTTACAGCTTGCAACTGCACGTCTGGTATGTTACTTTGTGTCTCTGTTTCTTTCTTTTGAAATCTTCATGGAGATTTCCCTTCTGAATAACTGAATAGGGTTAATTGTTGCTCACTGATGATTAATTACCTCACCATATGAATTCACTGCTGAACTCGGTGTTTATCATGCTTGAAATCAGAAAGTGGGTTGCAATGTTGTATTTGTGGCTGACCATCCGCTTTATGGGGAATAATGATGAACTCAAGATATTCTGGTGGATCTAAAATCTGATATATTCTGTTGGACTTTGGGTTTAGATTTTGTTTAACTGTAAAGTACTTTTTTAGTTGAATTCATATTCATATAATTCAGGTATTTGATGGATAATCATCCTTGAATCATCTGTTTTCTATTGAACTCATTTTATACAACGATATTTGTTAATGTTTAGATCAAGGTTCACAAAAGCTTCTTTGGCTGCCTAATTTCTTCTTAACAGGATCTCTCAGCATGGCAAAAGTCTCAAAAAAGCACATTTCAAGCAAAGTTGTTGTGATTATTCTATTACTGTGTGCCATTGTCACAACTTTTGCATTTCTTGCCTCTGCCATGTGCTATGTCTATCGAAGGGACAAGTTCTCACCAGACAAGGAAAAAAGTTGCGATAGTGCTACCAACTTAATAAGTCTTGGGACTTCTTCAGCACTACAGAGCAAATTTTCTATAGATGTTCCCACAAATCCTTTTACAGGCAAGTCATCTTTTACCATAGTTTCAAGGCAATTGATGTACAATATTTCCGACATTCTTGAATGTTTGCTTCAATCTCAGATTATAATGTGAACCTGACCTTCTGTTTTGGCTTTAAGCATGTTCTAATGTGCTTACTTTTATCCAACTTGGCTTTGACAATAAAACCATTGTAATCTTCATTTTCTTTATCTCAGGATGCTTTCAGAAGACTTCTTTGTTACTTCGAAGCAAAACAGGGAATCCTCATGGAACCATCATCCAATTTTCATATTCTCAATTGGAAAGTGCAACCAGAACGTTCTCGAACTCTAATCTTATTGGAGTTGGAGGAAGCAGCTATGTTTATCGTGGTCAGCTCAGAAATGGCAGAATTGTGGCAATTAAGCGGCTAAAAACTCAGGGGGGACCAGATTCAGAATCTCTATTTTCGACGGAGGTACTACCTTGACATGCCATTAGGTTTTATTTCTTGGTTCAAGCCACCTTTTATCTGGGTATTTTAAGAAAAATGGCAATAACTTGATTTTCTTCCCATGAAATTCGCGGGTATTTTACAATCTCGTTTTGCTCAGATTGAACTATTATCCAGACTTCATCATTGTCATGTGGTGCCTTTGCTTGGCTACTGCTCAGAATCCATGGGAAAAAATGCTGAGAGGCTTCTGGTATTTGAGTACATGCCTAATGGTAATTTGAGAGAGAGTTTGGATGAGGGCTCGGGTAGAGAAATGGATTGGGCTACTCGAGTTGCAATTGCAATTGGAGCTGCAAGAGGCTTGGAATATCTTCATGAAGCAGCTGCTCCAAGGATTCTGCATTGTGATGTCAAATCAACAAACATTCTCCTGGATGATAATTGGAGAGCAAAAGTAAGAGTCTCGATTCTACTCTACATAAGTTATGATTATAAAGCATCAGAAAGAGGAAAGGGACAAAATCTCATAACCTTTATTGACACTGGAATTTGCTGAGTGAACTTGCTTCAATGGTTATTAACAGAAAAAAAAAAAAAAAAAAAATCTCCTAATTCATAGTGAATCTGGTTTAACTTTACCAAGTAATATTTTCATTATCAGAGAAAGTGTTTGTCTCAGTCAGTCAACTGTAGTCTTGGGCTTCTAAGTTCTTGTGCCCTGATGAAATATGATGGGAAATCTTTGGAAAAAATGAGCTATTATAATCTTCTATTCAGCTAGTGGACATACATAATATGTGTTTATATATATATATTTTAATTTACTTTCACATGAATTTACAGATAACTGATCTTGGTATGGCTAAATTCTTAAGAGCTGACGGTCTCCCCAGCTGTTCCAATTCTCCAGCAAAAATGCAGGGGACTTTTGGCTATTTTGCACCAGAGTATGCTATTGTCGGAAAAGCCTCACTCAAGTCAGATGTTTTCAGTTTTGGGGTAGTTCTTCTTGAGCTTATCAGTGGTCGGCATCCCATCTATAAATCGAGCCACAACAGAGAAGAAAGCCTTGTCATTTGGGTATACTAAATCCTCACTCTTAATTACATGAAAGATTTTGTCTTGTCTGCCATCTTGGATTTTTTTATTCGCACTTTTAAGCTTTCATATTTGGCATTTGTCTATAATCTGTTATCTCAAGCAGCCCTTTTATTGTGCTTGGTACTAAAAATTTTGTCATGTACAGATTTCATGTTGAATTAGGCTGTCTAAAATTTGTCTGTGTAGGCTACCCCTCGTTTACAGGATAGCAGGCGAGTAATTACGGAGTTGGCTGATCACCGTTTAAATGGGAATTTCCCTGAAGAAGAAATGCAGATAATGGCTTACCTAGCAAAGGAGTGCCTGCTTTTGAATCCTGATGATCGACCAACCATGGGTGAGATTGTTCAAATCCTTTCAACAATTGCACCTGATAAATCCAGAAGGAGAAACCTTCCTGTATATCTTTACCAGGTATTACATATTTGTCCAGTTACTATTGACTTGGCTATTACAGGTGTCTTGCTTTTCTGGTTGATCTTTGACTCCCTTTTACAAATTACTTCCAAGCTTTCTGCACCTGTTGAAAGGGGCCTAGCATATAAAAACAATTTTCTGTTGTGTTTGAATGATAAATTCAAAAGATTGATAGACTTCAAGATGATAGGAAGAAAATTGACGAGAGATTCAGTATCATCAATGAAAATTTTCATTTTCTGGATGAGTAAATTTAAAATTAAGAAATCAGAGGATTATAGAAGTTATAATGCTAGAATATGGCTTGGTGGTGGCAGGCAGCGGTGGGTGGTGATAGTTATAACAACAGTAGTGGCAGCAATGTAAAAAATGATGGTGGTAGTAGGATGGTAATGTTGTGAACTTTTTAAAATGAACCTCAATAATAAAAAGAAAACTCACCTCAAATTCCTTCATCCAAACACAACATTGCGTAACATAAAGCTTCTATAAAGCAATGACATTAAGTATGCATTTTGCTGCATGATCTGGAGAACGATCAACCAAGTCTAACTAATTTCTATTGAGAAAGCATATTTGTGCTGACCTGCTCTATGCCCTCTCCCTCAAAATATTCCAAATCCTTGAATTTGACATAGCTTTGGCTTCAAGTAGCATTTAAAAATTAAAAAGAAAAAAAATTACAATTTCCACCTTTTTAATTAAAATAGGTTTAATATTTTACACTCCAAACTATCAAAACATAGTACCTTCGTTCAATTTTGGTCTGTAAGATGGATGACAGCTAGTTGATATGGCTCAATTTGGACACTCATCTTAACAGAGGATGCACATTGTAACCTGTTGATAGCTTGAAAGTCAAATATGCTAGTTTTGATACTTCGGAGTGCAAAGCATAAAATGACTGAGTTGGAAGCTGCAGATGTATTTTTTCCCTCTCAATAATGGCCTTGTAAATGACTATATAATGGAAAGTTTAGGTCAATTTCAATCGAACATTGAATTGCTCTAAAACAAGTGTTAGAACTTAGAACAAGTAAAAATTACCATTTCTATTTCAAGATAGGCTTTGTTTGTTGTCTTCCCTTCTTTTCATCCAGCTGTTCAAATAGGTAAAACAAATAAATATTTTTTAAAATGAGGGCTAGACAGGGGCCTGTAACTTTGCCCATTCATGTGAATCTGCTGACTCACAAGAATAGTAGGCAGATTTTCCATCTATTACCTAGGGCAATTGGATTTGCGTTTAAAAAATGTGCCTGTAGACAGCCAGGGTCTGGGTTAGATAACCACCAGCCTAGTAGTAGTATCCACCCACTTGCCTATATTTATAGTATACATTTATATAAAATAAAATATTATTATGTTATAAGAAAGGAAAATACTTTGTGCACATCAAGGGTGTGCAAGGCTGCAAGCCCTTTGAAAAAAAGTGAGATTATAATGTCCCAATAGAAGGCCCAAGCCACATGGCCTATACTTCAAAAGGACTAGTCAATGATACAATTGGAGCCCTATTGAAATACTATAAAGAGCAAGAACTTCTTATTTTCGAACAATGTGGGATCCCATATACCACATACCNTTTAAAATTAAGAAATCAGAGGATTATAGAAGTTATAATGCTAGAATATGGCTTGGTGGTGGCAGGCAGCGGTGGGTGGTGATAGTTATAACAACAGTAGTGGCAGCAATGTAAAAAATGATGGTGGTAGTAGGATGGTAATGTTGTGAACTTTTTAAAATGAACCTCAATAATAAAAAGAAAACTCACCTCAAATTCCTTCATCCAAACACAACATTGCGTAACATAAAGCTTCTATAAAGCAATGACATTAAGTATGCATTTTGCTGCATGATCTGGAGAACGATCAACCAAGTCTAACTAATTTCTATTGAGAAAGCATATTTGTGCTGACCTGCTCTATGCCCTCTCCCTCAAAATATTCCAAATCCTTGAATTTGACATAGCTTTGGCTTCAAGTAGCATTTAAAAATTAAAAAGAAAAAAAATTACAATTTCCACCTTTTTAATTAAAATAGGTTTAATATTTTACACTCCAAACTATCAAAACATAGTACCTTCGTTCAATTTTGGTCTGTAAGATGGATGACAGCTAGTTGATATGGCTCAATTTGGACACTCATCTTAACAGAGGATGCACATTGTAACCTGTTGATAGCTTGAAAGTCAAATATGCTAGTTTTGATACTTCGGAGTGCAAAGCATAAAATGACTGAGTTGGAAGCTGCAGATGTATTTTTTCCCTCTCAATAATGGCCTTGTAAATGACTATATAATGGAAAGTTTAGGTCAATTTCAATCGAACATTGAATTGCTCTAAAACAAGTGTTAGAACTTAGAACAAGTAAAAATTACCATTTCTATTTCAAGATAGGCTTTGTTTGTTGTCTTCCCTTCTTTTCATCCAGCTGTTCAAATAGGTAAAACAAATAAATATTTTTTAAAATGAGGGCTAGACAGGGGCCTGTAACTTTGCCCATTCATGTGAATCTGCTGACTCACAAGAATAGTAGGCAGATTTTCCATCTATTACCTAGGGCAATTGGATTTGCGTTTAAAAAATGTGCCTGTAGACAGCCAGGGTCTGGGTTAGATAACCACCAGCCTAGTAGTAGTATCCACCCACTTGCCTATATTTATAGTATACATTTATATAAAATAAAATATTATTATGTTATAAGAAAGGAAAATACTTTGTGCACATCAAGGGTGTGCAAGGCTGCAAGCCCTTTGAAAAAAAGTGAGATTATAATGTCCCAATAGAAGGCCCAAGCCACATGGCCTATACTTCAAAAGGACTAGTCAATGATACAATTGGAGCCCTATTGAAATACTATAAAGAGCAAGAACTTCTTATTTTCGAACAATGTGGGATCCCATATACCACATACCTTATCCTCTTATCATATGGGGTATCATAATCTCACCCTCTTAAATTCCCGATGTCCTTGTCGAGCCCATCCGTCGTAGGTGACACGGCTCAAGTCTCACATTTTTGGTTGAGATAAGCTTTGATACCATTTGTAATACCTCAATAAAATGCCCAAGCCACATAACCTATACTCCAAAAAGACTAGTCAATGATACAATTGGAGCCCCATTGGAATATTATAAAGAGCAAAAACTTCTCATTCCCAAGCAATGTGGGATCCCATACACCACCTACCTTATCCTCTTATCATATGTGGTATCACAGAGACTCACCTGAAAAAACCAACATTTTTTTTATGGTGTTTTACTTTTTCAAAGAGCTTGCACGTCTTGAGCTTGTATCAAGCATTACTCGTATTTTCTATTAGATTGCACACTTTCACTCCCTTTTGCCTCTTGCTTATACGAAGAAAAGTATAACTCGAAAAAATCTCTCCTTCAACTTTCCCAATTCCCTTGCTCTCTTGGTCTCTCCCTCACTCCCTCATTCTCTTCTTCTTCTTCATCTTAGGCTGCTTTGTCTTTGGCAGATTTTGGCATTTGCTTCTTCTTGTGTTCGGGAAAAATTCTTATTCTCTCTCTAAGCTTTTTTGTTGGTTCTTCTTTGACTGAGTTTTGATTTTTGTGACTTCGTTTTAAAAGTCCCTTGGGATACTCATCCATTTGTAGGGTGGGGGCAAGCAGATTCCACCTGTGATGGGAGCTGGGGCAGGGGGCGTTACTTTCCCCCGCTTGGGGTGGGGGTAGCAGCAGGACAAAATCTGCCCTTCATGGTGGGCTAGAGTCCCAATTGAAACTTAGAGACTAGAAGAATTAAGTAATTACATATTTTTATCATACGTATAGTAGGGTGAAAGTTTTTCAAACTACATCTAATCAAAGTTGAGCTTGATTGTCCTAAGCATCCCACACTCGACCAACTGATTGTTGCAATTTTCCTGTGACATTCAGAGGTCATCCCCTCATGGGATAAGGAGTGAATCCTTCATTCAAAGACATGCCAATCAAATGGAGAAGAGGCCAGTCCCATCCAGTAAACGGTGTTCACTGCAGTTGTCAGGTCCTATTGATGGTGAGGAGACAAGGCCAGCCCCAGCGGTAGAAGTTGACAGTATTGTGTGTGTTGGAGACAATAGCGACAAAGCAGATCATATTTCGCCCGAGTATATAGAGAACCTGATCCTCAAGACTTCGAACAGTTCAAGTTGGCATGCCTCCGATGATGAAGTGGACTTAACTGAGCCACGGTTTGAATCATTTCGCATGGCCAATATTAAGACCCCTTGATGAAAGCAACCTGACGAGTGCAGAGGTTGGTAAAAAGATGGGAAAAAACTCATGGTAAAAATGTTTTGGTGGTACCAGTTTGTTGAAGTACTTTAATGTTGTAGATATGTGTATATTTATTTTCTGGGCTTATTGGTTTCAGATTGCTCAAAGAGGAAGCAAGCTGATTTTTTCTCTGTTCTTTATTTTCTTCTAACTGTTTTTGTGTTTACTTTCCTTTAAAGAAGAAGGGCACATTACAGGCTTTCTTGTAAAAGAAATATGAACCCGGGAATTTGAAAAGCGGGGGATCAAAACCCAAGCAGTCCTCCAACTGTTGATTATATTTCATATATCAAAGATGGCGCATAGTAAAAACTAGAAGTGATTGGTACATAGAAATTGAGGACAGTTTCTAAAATTTATCAAAAACCAAACTTTGAGGGTAAAGATTGAACTAGTCAAAATGTTAACAAAAACCAATAAATGCATAGTTTTCTATATGAAAATTGATAGACTTGGGATTCTTTTGCAATCATTTTGTAACTCTATTGTAAATGGAAGATAGTTAAGTAAATTGAAGTTATTTTTGATAAAGTGGTACAAATATATTGAAAGATTATAAAATGAGTTGTAAACTTGCAAAATTAGTTTTTGTTTTCAAGGTAGACGAAAGGGTTGGTCAATGGTGCCGGATAGATGGATCGGGGTGGCGGCACCCTCGGAACAGAGCTGGAAAGGGGTGGGGGGTGACAAGAAAGACAGCTCGATGCCCAATTATGTGTTGTTGACCTCATTCGAGCGAGAATGCTTGCATGAGCTGCTACCCCCTGTCAAATCGCATATACAGGAACTTTGAAATTGAGATCTGTTGTGCGAACTCTCTTCGGCCTATCCCAGATTCCAACTTCTGACCGCTTACCACAAGTTGGGGAATTTTAAATGAGACTAAACAACAAATCAAGCGAAGCAACAAGATTCAGCCCTGCAATTTTAATATCATGTCTGTGAATTCCTTATGTTCAGCTAACTAGCTTGTCATGTCTAAGCAGCTAAGATTAGTTGTCAATATTCGCCTTTGGTTCATAATTAAAGCGTTTGTTCATGTGGTAGGTTGGAATCCGTGTTAAACGTTAAAAGTTGCAAGTTTGAAACTCTCGTTTGAATGGTAGGTGGAGCGTTGACTTGAGAGGAAAGGATGGTGCCATATATTAACACATAACATTCATACATATCATCTACCTGTACTGGAAACAGAGTCGAATCTGCTGCAATTTAGTTGTATTTTCTACAATGGATCCACCTCCACCTCCACCACCATCAAGCACACCACTACTTGCCCCAGCTCCACCTGCCAATGAATTCTGGGACTGCTGGTGAGATTCTTGTTTTTCCTTTGCTTCTTTCTCATCTGTATAAAAATCGATGAAGCTAGAATTCCTTTTTGCCTTATTATTTTCGGGTTTTATTCTGCAGTTTATGGTTTCTTTGTTGCTGTGGCTTATTTAGAAGCTGCTTCCCTCCACTGTTTGAGCCTGGGCCTCCGCCTCCCTGATAATGAATTACTTCTGAATCTCACTTGTTATGAGCTGTTTGTGCATGCAAAGGAAAATAGAAAAATCAAAACATGTAAGAGTTAGATTTACACAATTGGACGCATTCTTGATCATCATCTTCTTTTGTATTGATTAATGTGGCCTTGAATTTTTGGGTGAATGATATGCTTCGGTATCTTTGTATTCATCTTGTCTCGGGAAGGCATACTAACATTTATGCTTTGTAAAAAGTGGTATTTATCTAATTATTGGCAATTTATAACGCCTATAAACAAATCAAATTATACTGTATACACAACTCAAAGCTGCCATGGATTTTTGTGAGGAAAAGAACAGGAACAACTAAAAAAAAAGAGGGAGAAAAGGCCAATGCAGATGAAACTAATGATAGAAAGAACAATGATAAGTGCCGTTGCTCCTCTTCTTGTTATGGTATCTACAGATCCAGCCAATGAAGGGCATGTCGATATGTAAACAACAATGCATACATAATCACAATTAGTTGCAGATCATGATCATTATAGAAGTCAACTATAAAGATCTCAAGAATCACACTTATATAGCAAGCCATGTTCTTTCCTTCCGTCATTTTCCATGTATTATATGAATGTATGGAAAATCATTAGACTATCTATATTTATTAGTGAAATTCTGTACTCTTATATATATTGAAATACAACCTATGGTATTGAGGATGTTGATCAACCATTTCATTCATAGTTTAGTTCATGGTATTGGAGCATTGATAGGCCAACGCCTTTGTACTCTTCTTTGCTCTAATGGCATCTCACACAACACCGCTACCTTCCCTACTCTAAAACAATTTTTGGTGTGAAGTTAGATGGT
Source organism: Pterocarya stenoptera (assembly GCA_003123785.1). NCBI lineage: Eukaryota > Viridiplantae > Streptophyta > Magnoliopsida > Fagales > Juglandaceae > Pterocarya > Pterocarya stenoptera. The sequence continues at coordinate 273,097 of QEOT01000823.1, read as the reverse complement.
AGTGATTATCTTCAATGGTTGTATTAGATGGTTCTTGTATTGAGAAGTAGTGAGATGTTGCGCATCTTCGATGGTTCTGAACCATGCCTTCGTCCTATCACAGATGATTAAGGCGAAGAAATCCCCAATCCAGCATATGCTTCTTGGGTGAAAAAGGACCGATAGCCTTCTTGGGTTGATCAACATCACTTTTTTTGAGTTTGTGTGTTTATGGTTTACAGTTTGCACACATCCCATCAAATGTAATCTACCTTGTTCGGTTTGTTAGGGAAAAACCCCAGGGGCCCAATTGCAAGACCTAAGTGTATAGGGATTTTCCCCACTTCACAAAACCCACTGGGCCTTGGCCCAATACCAGGCTCAAGGGCCACTAGGATTGCATAGGGGCAAAGCATCTACCAGGGAAAGGAGTCAAGTAATCGATAAGATAAGTCAGCCTGACAGCCCACGATCGCATTCAGAACCCAAAGACTTTCACAGAGCATAACAAGAAATGCAAAAAGCCCTCGATCCATCGATATCACACCATCTATGGCTCACAAGGGATAACCACAAGGCCAGAAAATCACGCCTCATTAATGGCACCACTACCGAGCTACACGCTACATTTATGGTGTCGTTGCAGAGTTACGCCGCATTAAAGGACTCTGCAGTAGAAAAAACAGAAGAGGCACGACCTTTGTAGAGACAAAAACAATCTTCACCTCCTCCAACCCATGGNCTACCTTGTTCGGTTTGTTAGGGAAAAACCCCAGGGGCCCAATTGCAAGACCTAAGTGTATAGGGATTTTCCCCACTTCACAAAACCCACTGGGCCTTGGCCCAATACCAGGCTCAAGGGCCACTAGGATTGCATAGGGGCAAAGCATCTACCAGGGAAAGGAGTCAAGTAATCGATAAGATAGGTCAGCCTGACAGCCCACGATCGCATTCAGAACCCAAAGACTTTCACAGAGCATAACAAGAAATGCAAAAAGCCCTCGATCCATCGATATCAGACTATCTATGGCTCACAAGGGATAACCACAAGGCCAGAAAATCACGCCGCATTAATGGCACCACTACCGAGCTACACGCTACATTTATGGTGTCGTTGCAGAGTTACGCCGCATTAAAGGACTCTGCAGTAGAAAAAACAGAAGAGGCACGACCTTTGTAGAGACAAAAACAATCTTCACCTCCTCCAACCCATGGTATAAATACCAAGTTCCAAGTACAAGAAAGCTCTTTAATCTCTAGACTCTTTCACTTACTTACAAGCTTCTAAGAATACTTACTAATTTTGGCATCAGAAACTCCTCGACCCCAATGCCGCCCTCTCCTAGTTACCTTCTCTCGTATCTTTTGCAGGCCTGTTTCGGAAGGCCTGAGTTGTCGAATCCTGGCCCAAAGGTGTGCAAAACACTATGTTAAGAATGGCGCCGTCTGTGGGATCTTGTTTAGGTCTTAAGTGTATTTCGCACACCTTAGGCAACCCATTTCAGACAACTTGGGAGCTCACAGATATTACCAGTGACATGGGAGTTGACCAGCAAGAGAACCAAGTTCTTGGAAGTGAGAAGGGCACAATGGAACCTCTACACACGCCCGCAAAGAGATGCCTACGAACAGCGAGGTAAGCAAGGCATATCCTGTGGAGGATGCTTGCACCTTGCCGCCAGCTCTCGATTACATTGAGGTCATAAGTGAAGTTCGAAATATGCAGAAGTTCAGAAAGTGAAACTAATCGAGCCATTGGAACTCATCCATCTTAACCCAGATTGACCAGAAGTCGGGGTAAGGATTAGTAGCAAAGTGACGATCGAAGCTTGAAGCGCCATGCAACAACTCTTTATTGAGCATCAGGATGTGTTCGCCTGGTGCCACAGGATATGCTTGGAATAGCGCCCAAAGTCATACAACACGACCTTAGTGTATACCCAAAGGCCAAAGGGGTGAGGCAGAAGCATTAGCGTAGAAAAGAACGTCGTCATAGCCGAGGAAGTGGACTATTTACTGAGTGCGGGATTCATCTGAGAAGCTCATTACTCGGAATGGCTATCCAATGTAGTGCTTGTAAAAAAGCTAAGCGGCAAATGGAGAATGTGCATCGACTTCACTGACCTTAACAAAGCCTGCCTGAAGGATAGCTTCCCGCTCCCCCGCATCGACCTGACTGTCGACTCTATGATGGGTCACCGTATGTTCAATTTTATGGATGCTTACTCTGGGTATAATCAAATTGGTATGAACCCCGAGGACGAAGAGAAAACTTTGTTCATCACTAGCCGAGGCTTGTATTGCTACACGGCGCTACCCTTCGGGCTTAAGAACGTGGGCGCAACCTACCAGCAGTTGGTTAATCATATGTTCAAAGACCAGATAGGAAGAAAAATGGAGATCTGGTTATGAGTGGGACCCTAGAACAGCACCTTAACGAATTAAGGGAGGCTTTCGCAATACTATGACAGTATCAAATGAAGTTGAACCTGACAAAATGCACTTTTGGTGTTGGATTGGGAAAATTCTTAGGATTCATGGTGTCCGAACGCAGAATCAAAGCCAACCCTGAGAAGGTAGAGGCCATCCCCAGCATGGCACCACCTCGAAAAATAAACGAGGTACAAAGGTTGGGCTAGGTGAGTGGCCGTCCTCAACATGTTCATGTCAAGATCCATCGAGAAATGCCTACCGTTCTTCAAAGTCTTGCAGAAAGCACAGGCTTGAGATGGCAAGCACTCATTCAAAGCCCTCAAGAAATACCTCACAAGCCCACCGCTCCTCAACCAACCCCGGTGCGGGGAAAGGCTGACCCTGTACTTGGCGGTCTCTCCTTAGGTCGCCTCCTTAACGTTGGTA